>OY282641.1:147453852-147803852 GCA_958299015.1 Tetanocera ferruginea
TGTTCCACATTGCTATTATTCTACAGTGAGTGCTACATGTTGACTGACAGGCAGAGAAACAGTTCAAATTAAGTTTAACAGAACAATTTGTACAATTTGAAGACTTGCAGGCGCTAACGCGAGTCTATCTTATAATATATGATAAATAATTATATTAAAGATTAATAAATTATTAAATTATATCTGATTGAGAATAATGTTTATGTTTAAATGAACAGAAATTAGTTTTAAAACACAAGTGAAGATTTTAACGTCATTTAGATGATTATAGTTTGAATGTTGTGGTTGTATTTATGTCTACTTTAAGGGGCGACATGACATTGGCCGTTTTTTGAAAGCGATCGGAATCTTTTTAATAATTTTGTATTTTAGTAAATATTCTTAAGATTCTAAGAAACAACATGTCATGGAAAAATTCCTACGGGTTTAAAAGTAACAGCCGGATTAGTGAGAGCGCATTTTTAATTTTCACCTTATTTTCTTCGTACACAAATTTTGAAGGCGTTTATCTCGAAACCATGTTTTACGTACTGGTTGCGGCACTAGCGGGTTCATGTTTTGACGAAATTTTTTTTTTGTTTTGTATTTTTTTTTTAAACTTGATTCGCTATCGTATGACACGAGCTTTTTTTAAATTTTTTTTCGATTTTTTATGAATTTTTAAAGTCCATTATTTTTTCGATAAAACACACTTTCACATTTGGAAAACATCACCAAAAATAGAAAAAAATTTTAAACAAATTTAAATTTCTGTCATACGAGTACCAATTTTGTTAAGATTTAAATAAGTCATTTTTTTCCAGATCGGACAATTTTTGCAACTCGTAGCGCTGTAACCACGAGAAACCTTTTTTTCTCTGGCCGCCAGTTTGGAGCTCTATAAAACCATGTTGATATATTTTTTTGAATGTTTTGTTGTAATTTGTTGAATGAAAAATGTTGGAAAAATGTTTGTTTTTGACTGAGTTATGAATTTTTTAAGAAAAGTCTGTTTTCTCTGTCACGACTGTAATGTCCCCCTTAATATAGATGGTTCAGTGAAATAACACCCAATGAAATAACGCCCAAAATAAAAAATGAAATAACGCCCAAAATATTTTGGGCTTTAAAAAATGAAATAACGCCCAAAATAAAAAATGAAATAAAGCCCAAAATAAATGAAATAACGCCCAAATCAAAAATTAAATAACGCCCAAAATATTTTCAAAGAAAATCATATAAAATATTTTGGGTCTTATTTCATAATGAAATAACTCCCGGGGTTCGCATGAAAAATATTTGGGCGTTATTTCATTTTTGATTTTGGGCGTTATTTCATAATAAAATAAAGCCCAAAACAAAAAATGAAATAACGCCCAAATAAAATGAAATAAAGCCCAAAATTTTGGGCCTTATTTCATTATGAAATAACGCCCAAATTTGTATGGAAATTTTTTTGGGCGTTATTTCATTGGGCGTTATTTCACTGAACCAATATAGATATTATTTTTTAATTATACTATTTATAATTTTTCATTATTTTCAATAATTGATGATTTGTTTTTTTATTATTTTTGTTTATAATATTATTAAAGTTTTACTTAGTTAGCCAATTTTATTTTTGATTTATTGTAAATTCTTAATTTTTTTTTAATTTTTTATTTATTTATATATTTTACTATTTTTTGATTTGTTTTTATTTAATTTTTAGATGTTTTGTCATTTTATTTAATTTTTTATTTTTTTATATATTTTATATATTTTGTATATTTTGTATTCTTTTTATTTTTTAATTTTTTGTATTTTTTTAATTGTTTTCTTTTTTTGTATATTCCTATTTCTTAATTTTTTGTATTTTTTAAAATTTTGGAAATTTTGGAAATTTTGGAATTTTTTAAATTTTTTGTATATTTGTATTTTTTATAATTTTTTTTTTGTTTTATTTCAAACACTGTTTTTAACGAATACTTTATTTCAATCTTTGGTGGATTTTTACTTAGTTTTTTATTTAAGTTGTATATTAACATTTTATTTTTTAAATATTTTAATTTGTTAGTTATTTGTATTTGTTTTGTAATAATTATTACGTAGTTTTTAATGATTTGTTTTTTAATTTTTTTATTTCTTTTACTATTTATTAAGTTTTTATTAATTTTTTCTGTTACTAAATTATTTTCAATTAATTTTCATTATTTTTATTTTTTGATTTTTCATCTTTTAGTTATGATTTAAGTTTTTTCTATCATTTTTATATCTCTTAATAATTTTTATTATTTTTTTTAATTTATTTCTTATCTTTTATATATGCAAATTTATTTGTATTTTTTATTTTTTTTTAATATTTTTCGAATTACTTATTTATTTTTTAGTTGTATTTTTTTTTATTTTTACTCTAGTTATTTTTCTATTTATTGGTTTTCACTTATAACGTTATTCTTTACTATTTGTTATATTTTTTAATGGCTTAAGGGGACGTGACTCTTCAAAAGAGTTTCTTTTAAATTTTAAAAAATTAGATATTATTTTGAAAAATTAAATATCTAATATATTTTTTAGTAAAACAATTGCACAAAAAAATTTTTTTATTTACATATATTTTTTACTGGAATTATTTAAAAAAATCATCAAAAAAACATAGCGGGCGTGATTACGACTTACTGGGACATCGGAAAAAAACAAAAACGGGGTTCTTATCAGTATCGAAACTACCATGGAATGAACTAGAAGAAACAAGTTTGGTTAAAAATAACAAAATGGCGGCGTTCTTCCGAAAATTGCAAAGTTTTTTGGCCAAAATCGGCCAAAAACTCAAAAACTATAAAACCGATTTTTCTGTTCATTCCATGCATCGACAAGTGTAAAACAACATATTAAAATTTCAGTACGATTGTTCGAGTAGGTTTTGTTAAATCACAAATTGGTGGCAATAATTCCAGTGGAATTAATGCACCTGAATGTAAGAATTTTTGCGAATACACTTAGCAAAAATCATATCATGCAAAACCAGTGTGGTTCATTTACGTCATGTGTAAAAATATCACTTGTAGCAAAAATACACACTAGCTTGAGAATTAACGGCAAAAGCATTATTGCCACCAAATGATTTTTGTTGTTTTGAATATCCGTGCAAGAATAAATCTTTTTATAAGAAAAAACAAAACCATTCGGCACCTTATACGGACTTATAACAATTCAGAAAGTGATACGAACGATTTGATGGCAATAATGTAATTTGCATTAATTCTCAACATAATGTGTATTATTGCCACATGTGATGAAGCACCACCCTGGTATTGAATGTGATTTTTGTTAAGTGTAGTGGCAATAATGTATACGGTAATGTGCATCAAGCTACGAGACTCATTGCCATCAATTTGTGGCAATTATACACTTTAAATGTGAATCACTACTAGCACTGCTTCCAGGAATTCTTTAATTTAACACTGTGGCATTATGCTAACAGGTTGCTTGCAAAAATGTCATTAATTTGCATACCTGAATTTTAGGAGCTGCAAGTTTTGTACCATGTTTTTCATAATATTTTATAGTTTATTCGAGAAATCAAATAGAACACATAAAAAATAAATGCAATTTTAATTTATAATAAAAAATTTCAATATTTATTTCAAATCAATTATTGAAAATTTCAGAATTTTAAATATTTCCTACTGGTTTTTTATTTTTAAATATTTTCTGTCAAATAGTATAACTTGCAAAGACAAAAGTAATGTGAGCTTAAATAATTAAAGACATTAAGTGAGCTGTATTTATGACACAATACAAATTTTATTAACGGAACACAATAAAAAACTACAAATCAGGTTGCCAAATGTGGTGGTTAGACAATGTTTTTTTTTTTCATAAATGGACACACCCTATAAAACTGATGTATTAATATTCTTTTGCATGTAAGATGTTTTGACTGACTGAAGAACTATAAATTTTCGACTTTATTGACTACACATGACCTTAATTGTGTTAACATACATATTAAATAATGAAGTTAAATTTTGGCAAAAAAAAATTTAGGTTTAACCGTGAAAGAATATTAACTTATTTGTTGATTAGGTCAGGAAAACTTTAGTGGTAATAAACATGAGCTTGAGGTCACTCATATATTTTGCAAAATAAAGAGGAATGGTTAATTAATAATAAAAACAAGAAAAACTTTATGTAAACAACACTAACAAATATTCAAATGTATTTTTTTAGTGCTAGACCACGAAAAAATTTATTTTCTGTTTGACATTTAGACTTTATGTTAGTTTAATTTTTATTTCTTTTTTGTTAGTTACAGAATTTTTAAGGGCAGTTTGCGTGGATAAGTCTGGGCACAGTAAATTTCTAGTATTTGTACAAATGTTTGGTTTAAATTTTTAATAAAGACTATTATGAACTTTATCAGCTCAGATTTATATTAAAATATAAAAGATGAAAATTTTCATGCTGTGTTTAAAGCTTGTCAGTGCAATATTAGTAAAAAATAAAAAAACTGAAGAAAATTTACAATATCATTTATTTTTCGCAAAACAAATTGGAACCAAGAAACGAAAAAGTTAAATCGAATCTTATGGTTTATTTTATCAAATTGTTGTTTAACACTTAAGGGGGTCTTCTCATTGAGCAACTTTTTTTTTGTCGACTTTTTTTTGGATTTATTTATAACTTGGGTAGTTGTGAATATGCCCCTAAAAGGATTTTTAGAAATTCGAAATACTTTAGAAGATACAGCCTTTTTTGTGAAGCAAGGTCTTCGTCAAAATGAGCTATTTTTTTTTCGCCTCATTTTCGAACGAAGCGGCATAAAGTAACCACCGAATTCTGTTGAAAATGTTTATTGTTAGGTAAAAACGTGTTTGCACACATATTCATACAAACATACGAATACACATTTCTGCTTATTTTAGGGGTTGAAGCATTTTTTGAGTCCAGGTGTTCAACTGAAAGCATCATTTAGTTCAGTTTGTATCGAGTTGAGCAACAGACCCTCGTAAAAACCCTCGTATTTTGACCTATGAGTTTAGTTTTCTCCGGTTCTACCGGACCGATTTTGATGAATCAAAGTGAATTCGACGGAAAATTGTCAGCTCTTTAAAACTGCATTTAAACATTTTTGATTTTTTTTTTTCCAAAAAAATTTCTTCAAACTTTAAACGCGTTTATCTCGAAACCACGTTTTTCGAACTGGCGGCCATGATATCTCCAGTTCAACTGAACCGATTTTCATGAAACAAAGTGGAATCGACGCAGAATTGTCACCATTCTCGGGTCAACCTCGACCATCATTTTAAAAAATTTTTTACTATTTTTTTTTACACTAAACTACAAAAAAAAAAAAGCCCGAAATTGAATTTTTTTTTTGAATGGCCGCCATTTTGTCAAAAAAAAATCACAAAATTAAGCTTGAGGTTCACCCGAGAATTACATCTATACTGATTATAACCTCGTTTTTTTTCATTTCAGACGCTCCGGAGACCCGGAATCGTGGCCGCCGTGACGACACCTTTTTTTTCACCACCAACTTTGAAGTCTCATTACTTTTTGAACAGCCCACGTATCGAAGCAAAAAAAATTTTTTATTTACTTTGAAACTTTTGTAATACAATAAATAAAAAAAGTTTTCAATTATTCTTTGCGTTTTCAAATAAGAATTTTTTTAAAAAGGGTCAAAAAAACGGGTTTTGAATGAGAAGACCGCCTTAATAGCATGAGTATAATTCATAGAATTTTATCATATTTTAAACTCATGCATATCCTCATATAATGATCCTGGATGTTCTGTCTACTAAATTGCACTATATTGTAATTTGATATGAGTACTCAGTGTCAAGAAACAACATTTTAATTAACAGTGTTATTTATTCGTCATCCTCAATCTTCTATGTAATGAGAATAAAGACAAGTTTAGAGGTACTACCATAATACAACAAATAAGGTAGCTGCGGGGCCGAAAGTCAGAATTGTCAAAAAAATACTGAACGAATTTGAGCGACAAAACGAGACATCAAAGAATTTATATTAATTTTGACAATTTTGACTCTTAGAGAGAGAGGATTGATAGCCCTGCCAGAAAACCGAACTTAAATTTGGAAAAAAATTACCACTTTCTGAGAAAATTTAACTTTTTCTTAAAACAAATTACAAAATTTTAAATGATGATTTCATTTAATGATGACATCACCAGGAAGGGACTCCCATTTGCACCTGTAAACCAGAAATATTTTCATCTCTCCTCTATTTCTACAATTATACTAACTTTTTGACTTCAATTCAGTGTTGACAGAGAGCCGAACTGAAATTTACCACTATTTGGGGGAAAATTACCACTTTCTGAGAAAATTTAACTTTTTCTAAAAAAAATTACAAAATTTTAAATGATTAACAGTCGTTATAGCTCACTTCACTACTTCCACTATAAAACATTTCTTTGCTAGCCTTGAACAATTTATTTCTTCCTATTGCCTACAACTTTTTCAATTCACGATGTTTAAGGGACTTCTTTTATCCACTTTTCCATTAACTTTTTTTGTAGGAACTGATCATGGCTTTCTATAACCGATATTCTTTCAAGCAATATTCAATGCAATTTCAAAACATTTGATTACTTCTTATGTCTTGGTGTGTTTCAACAATTTCCTTAGTTTTTAAGTTAAAATTTGCGGCAAATCAAAATTAAAACAATCCTACATTTGTTATTTTTTGGTACAAAAGGGGGCTCCCAATAATAAAGGACTGCTGTGAGTCCTACGTTGAGAGGTAAAAAAAATGCAAAAAACTTAAAATATTGGATATCTAAACAATAATTATATTGCAAAAATTTACCACTTTTAGTCAAAAAATTACCTTTTTTTACCTCTGCCCAAAAATGAGTAAAAAATTAACTCATTTACGGAAATTTACCTCAATCTGGCAACAGTGGTTTATTGTACTATGGAAACTACCTCTCCATTCTACCCTTTTCTCTCTCTCTCTCTCTCTCTCTTTAAATTTAGAGGTTCACAAAAAGTACTGCCACACTTTAACAATTAATTAAATTTCCTTGCTACGGTTGACAGGACATTTAAACCAAAGCGTGAAATGATTGGTATGATGAGTGTTAACAGCTTTTTTAATTTTTGAATTAGCTTAATGAAATACTTTAATTATAGTCGCTAGACATGCTTTCTATTCCTACTCATTCTTGACAATTACAGTGAGTTGCGCCTTAATATTTTTTTACTGCGTAGCGTTTTTTATCCTTTGCTGTCATTTACAGTTTATTCATCGGTTTTAGGATATGACGTTGTCTATGAATTTGTATTGACTGCTGTCAATGTTCTGGAATATGAATAAAAGGCGAGGATGGTTTCCAAACAAAGAAAAGTGTTTGATAAACTTGTTCTCAAATATAACCTTGTATCATGAATCGTGAATCATTTTTTGATCCTTCACGAAACGAGTTAACTTAAGAGTGAACGCTTTCATATTGATCCTTAGGCTTCCATTAATTTTATGAAATTGATTTTGTATATAAAATAGATCTTTTTGCATAAAAAAATCACGAACAAAAAGATTTTTCGAAATTTTTTTATAGTGATAGTAATCCATTTTGGAATTGGAATGATAGTAATCATTTTTGCCTCTTTGAAAATAAGTCTTATAGAGTGTGCGCTAAAATATAGCTGTCAAGGATACAAAGAAAGATGCAGGGATGTATGTCTAAGATCAACTCGTAGGACAAATCAATAACAAAAATGTTTACAAGTGGTATCAGTTTACTTATTTGCAACACTGTGGTTTTTAATGTGCTCCCGCTCTCAATTATTTATTGTTATTAAAGCCAACTTCAAAGACGACGACGACAACGTCAAAGTCAAGCGTCAGCGGCAAAGATATCACAACAGCGTGTGTTTCCAGTGAAGAACGTAACTGAATGCAAAGAAAACGTTAAAATTTGAAACGCAAAAAAAAACATTAAAAAACCTTAACATTTTGCTTTTTTTTTTGTATATTCTAAACATTGACGATAAAAATAAAACCTGCTACACACACAAACAACAACGAGTAAATAATGAGGCATAAACAAACAACAATAAAAAAAGAAATAATTAATTTAATAACAAAAATGCAATCGGAGACTGAATAATCTACGCGGCAAGACAATTCACGTGGTTAAGAGAGATAAAGATAAGAGGTGGAGAAGAATAAGTAGAGCAAAATGTAGAAGATAAATAGAGATAAAATGTTAATGAAATAATATAGAGAAAGATGGAAGGAAGATTGAAGGGGATGGGGGGGGGGGGGTAGACGAAGTTAAAGATTATGTGCAATTTGCGCATTATTTTATTATTTTTTTAATTTATTTTTTTTTTTTTTGTGATGTTATTGTTAACGCTCAAATGCACTTATTTTCCACTCTCCATCACATTATTTTTTTATTATTTTTTTTGCATACTTTTTTGTTATGGTTTTTATTGTCATTTGTTGGTTAAGTAAAAAAAAAAACCAGAAAAAGAAAATAAACAATAATAATTGTCAAGAAAACAAAATCATTTGTAAGTGGAAACAACAAAAAAACCAATAAGGCGTAAACATATTGAGAAAATAAGAATTGAGTAAAAGACTGAGAGAGAGTAACAGAGCAAATGTGAGAGCGCAACACAAAATAGAACAATTAGAACAAATTCCATTTTATGTAATTACATAAAAACAATTACACAAGCAGAAGAAAGCCTGAAAGGTGGTGAGGTGATTGGCGCAAATATTAGCATACAGGGTGACCCAAGTTGAGCGAGCAAGAGAAAATCAGTATTAAATATAAATTGGATTGAATAACAAATAAACCGCACGGCCGCTCGAAACCACCCATTCGGAAAAATTGCCGCACACAGTCTTTGCTACGTTTGGCAAGCTTTTTGGCAAAGGCGCATTGACGACGCTGGCGTTCGTAATGCGCCACACGTCACTGGCGCCATCTATAAATGAGGGAAACGGCACAGACGGAAAAAGCTTATGCGGTGATTTATTTACTAGTAGCAGCAACAGCAGCAGCGGCAGCGCCCAAAGCTGCAAAAGCTAACGAAGCAGCACAACGAACACTTGACGAAGTACAAAAACAGGAGCGGGCAGAGGAAAAGAGCGGGCAAAATAAACGAGGCCTAACCAAACGAAAGGCGTTCGGAAGACAACAGAAAGAAACAGCTGACGATATCACTCACCCACTCACTCACTCGTTTTCTCACTCACTCACTTAGTCACTCAGCCAAATAGTCGCTCAGCGAGTCACATCGACAAATGGACAGCTGCTTAAAAACAGAGAGGCAGCAGACAAATAAGTACACAGACAGACGAACAGACGGAATGCAAGGGTTTTCTTGTTTTTATTGTTTTTGTTGTTATTGTAGTTGTTGTTGTTTTTGCATTTATTCTGCAGAGTCAAGCGTTTAAAATTTAATTCGCAGTTTTATTGCAATTATTTGCATTGTTGTTGTAGTTGACTCTTTTTTTTCGTTTGTTTTGTTCTTTCTTAATTATTTTAACATTCAGTCGTTTGTCAATCGATGTTTACAGGGTGTGTTGAGATTTCAGCACTGAAGTTTTTAAGGAAGTGAATATTATAAAATGATATGTTATCATGGCATTAAAAAATACTTTGCCAATAATATTCAAATTCAAGATTCTACATTCTTCTCAGTGCCAAAAGTGAGAGAACGAAATTTCGATTAATTTTTTTTTTAAATTCAAGTTTTCTGCATCTTTAAATTTTATTTCTGAAAAAGTTTTTTTACAACATTATTTTTTGTGTTAAAATAGCTTTTAAAAAAAAATTTTAAACTTTTCCTTTTCAAAAAGTGCTTCCTTTAATACGTTTTTGTTTAACGGGGGACATGACATTGGCCGTTTTTTGAAATCGTTTTTTTTATAATTTTGTATTTTATTAAATACTTTAAGATTTAAAAAAAAATTCATGGAGAAATTCCTAAGGATTAAAAATATAGCCGGATTAGTGAGAGCGCATTTTAATTTTTCCTTGCATTTTTCTTTGTTCACAAACTTTGAACGCGTTTATCTCGAATTTATGTTTTTCGTACTGGTTGCGGCACTAGCACGTTAATTTTTTGACGAAATTTTTTTTTTTTTATTTTTTAAACTTGATTCGCTATCATATGACACGAGCTTTTGTTGAAAAATTTTTTTCGATTTTTTTATGAATTTTTCAATATTTCAGTCATTATTTTTTTGAAAAAACACAATTTCAAATTTCGAACATCACCAAAAATTACAAAAAAATTTAAAAAAAGCTCGTGTCATAGATAACCAATTTTGTTAAGATTTAAAATTTCCAGATCGGACAATTTTTGCGACTCCCAGTGCTGCAACCACGAGGCCCCCTTTTTTTCTCTGCCGTCTGTTTGGAGCTCTATTAAACCATGTTGAGTGAAAAATATATTTTTTTTTTTAAATTTTTTTTCTTGTAATTTTTTCAATTCTTTACAATACTAAAAAAAGATTTGGAAATAAGTTTGTTTTTGACTGAGTTATGAATTTTTAAAACAAGGTCTGTTTTCTCTGCCGCGAATGTTATGTCCCTCCTTAATATACTTTCTAATAACAAATCTGCGTTTTCAGAATTCTGCTAACTTAAAAATATTGTCTCTAAGAATGCTGTTTTCTTATAAATAAACTTTTTTTAACTATTTTTTAAAAACCTAGCACTTAGATTATTTATAAAAATTTCAAATTTATTTATATAGGTTTTCGAAAAAGTAACAAATTTGACCAAAAATTAAAGTTTTTTCTTCTATTTTAAACGAGTTTTATCAAACCAAATGCCTTTTTGATCGATAACCTTTTACTATTTTTGGGCTGAAAACATTATTCGATCTATGCAGAACTTCTGGGTTTTCTTAGCGAAAAACAGATCCAAGTGCGTTTTGCAGGCCTCCAAAGAATTTAAACTTACACCATAAAGAGAGTTATGTATAGATCGAATGAAATTACATTCTGTAGGTGCAAGGTCCGAGCTATATGGTGGATGCATTAAAACTTTCCAGCCAAGCTCTCTCAGTTTCTGTCGGGTTATCAAAGATTTGTGTGGTCGGTGTTGTATTGACGGAACAAAACACCTTTACTGTTGATTAATTCTGGCCGTTTTAATTTAATTGTTTGCTTCAATCTCGCTACTTGTTGACAACAGAGAACAGAATCAAACGTTTGACCAGGTTGTAGAAGCTCATAATGAACTATTCCCTTCCAATCCCACCAGAGCCACAGCATTACCTTTCTTGGTAAAAATACACGCAAAGAAAAAAACTATTATCGCCAGTTTGCTGCAAACGAACTTCGTTTGTCGTGCTTAAAGTCTTTGTTTGCAAATGTTTCAACAGTTGTCATAATAATACTCAGTTGCGGGAAACGCGTTATTTAGTTGCAAGAAATTAATTTCGTTTAGCATTAACGTAAGTTATTTCACAATTGAAGCAACCGAAAAATTTGTTTTGTTCAACTTCATTTGTAGAAAAAGATTAATTTCTCATGACTTAGTAATTTGTAATCTAAAACAATTTATTCTATACAATATCTCACAATAGCTGAATGGAAGCGTGCTAGACTGTCATGCGGAAGACGTGAGTTCGAATCCTGGCTGTGAAAGTATCAACAATTTTAATTTAATTATTGCAATTCTTATTCTGTTTTATTAACTCAAAAAATAGCCGGTCAAAAATAGCCGTCAAAATAGTTTTCTTACAATCTAGAAAAAAAATTGTATATCTCATTTTTTTTTATTTAAAACAAAAAAAAAATATTTTAAATAAAAAAATCTTTGGTGTTCTTGTCGGTGATTGAACCCACGTCAGTCTAGTTCTAAACTCGAACGCCAGCACACTCGGCTAAACTTGAACTTTCAAAACAATGATAAAATTTCATTAAGTTTGTTCCACCATTTCTTTCATTAAGGCGTTTCCACCATTTGCGAAGCTTCATCTTGATTCGTCCATGATCTTTTTCGCACATTATTTTCGTACGTGATTCACTTTTCATCGCTCGTTGTCATTCGTTAAAGAAATGGATCGATTTCGTTACGATTTAGGAGTGATTCGCAATTGGATATAGCACAATTAAATTTTTCGCTTTTAATTCATGTGGCACCCAAATATCGAGCTTCTTTGTGTATCCAGCTTCATTCAAATGGTTGATCACTGTTTGGTGATCAATGCCTAATTCCTAAGCAACGTCTACGCTGCTTATGTGCTGATCTTGCTCATTTTTTTCCGATTTAAACGACTTTTTCAGTGATTGGTAGAACAGAACGATCTTTTATATCGTAATGATCAGATCTTTTTTCTAATAACAGAGTCGTCGCCGTAAACTTCACAAATTTTTTCAGCACATTTAAGAGCCATCCAGCGACAATAACCGAATTTTTTTGAATCCCCAATATAAATAAATTCGGTATGTCCAATACGAAATCGTGGATTTCTACTCACTGAGTGAGCGTGTTTATCTTTTATGCTGATTCGATCGACCTCTTTTGAACTCTGCAATCCAATATTTTTCGCTTGAATACGACGGAGCAAATTCACAATAAAATTTATCGAGCTTTTCTCTTGTTTATTTCGCACTTTTGTAACGTAAACGAGTAATGCTTAATCAAAGAAAAATTGTTTACATTAGAGCACTGTGACAGATTGATCTGACATTTATGTTGAGTTCATGTTAAGGTTGCCATCCGTCAAAAATGGCATGTCTTTGAAGAACGCCCTAGTATAACAGAAAGATTTTGCCACCTAGGCACACAAAACATTATTTTATTATAAAAAATTAATTAATTTATTTTCAAATAAACTTTAAATTTCTTAGATTTAAAAAAAATAAAAGACAATATATCAATGGTTAAGCGCACTAAAGTGATAAGTGACCTTTTGACGAAAATAGGTTTGCTGCATTTTTCAATCCATCAATATAATATCTACCTTGTGTAAATTTATTGAAAATGCATAGCCAGTGAATGCGTGTCAGTACACAGTTAAAATTAGTGTTTTGTATTGAGATGTATTGAAATTTAAAAACAAAATCGACGTTCCTGAACATTCGAAATTTTTCACTTATCACTTTAGTGAGCTTAACCATCGATATATCCTCTTCGAGAAAAAAGTTTATTACTTAAAAAAAATATGTAAGTCAAACATTTCTTTATTTCAATATTATTCTATCATTTACTGTGTTGCAATGAAGTGCATTAAAATAGGAATTATTGAATATTTCCGTTGTTTGTACAGTTGTGTTTTTGTTGATTTTGAAGAAAAATAAAATTAACAAAAAAAAAATTTCACAATCACCCTATAAAGTTAAGTACTGAAAATAGAATGAAAACATCTGTAGTTGCGCGCCTATCTTTTGCTTTTGCCGCTAGGCTATTTTTGTAAAACGTAAATTGTATGATAATAAATAAAACCACAACAACAATTGTTGTATTAATAATTACAAATATAACAACAATTAACAGAATACGATGAAAATATTTAATTAAAAAAAAAACAACTACACGTGTTTTGTTGGTTTAGAAGATTTGCTGTGAGCACAATTTTTTAAGATGGGAAAAACAGAAAAGAAAAGCGGGAAAAGTTGGTAGAGCGAAAAATTAAATTCCTATGAATATACAAAAATGATTAAATATTATCAAATCTTGTGGATAAGTTTGATTTATATACTAAAAATATTAAAAAGGAAAAGTAAAAAGTTTCACTGTGAAAATCGTTTAGCTGATATCAGAAATTATTTTTTAAAATTATGATGCACTAGAGGAAATTTCATGTTGGGAATAATTGTGAAAAGTTCAATTTTTCGTTAAGTTTCTTGATCCGAGGACATTTTAAAGCGTTCACTGCTTAAAGCATTTTTCGTGCTAGGCGTCAGTTCAATGAACACGAAGACACATTTAAGACTTTATTATAAAACTAGTATAAAAGCCCTTTCTAAGACGGGTTGGAACCAATGTCGTCCATGATGAGTATCAAATAAATATTGTGTGCATAGTTTCAGGCTGACAGTTTTTTAACTAAAGTTTGAAAAGCACGGCAATAGCCTAATTATAGATTGAGAGATATTGGGTGCGAAGCATGACTTAACAAAAGAAAAAAATATTGTGTGTGCATACTTTCAGGTTGAATATTGTTCGTAATGAATAAAAGCACTGTAATAGTAGGAATGAACAGTTTGAACGATATTAGGTGCAGAGCGTGACACTTGCTTTTTATTTTATATTAAGAGTAAATATTTATACCGCTTATATCGTAATTTTTAAGTTATTCTAAAGTGTTTTAAACACATTAAACATATATATTTTTATATATATTTAAACTGATCTAATTAATTGATAATATGGGAACTTTTAGTCGTCAGACTCTATTCAAAAACCAGTTGCTTAACTACTTCAAAGATCTTGTTTTTTGTCTACATGTTTCATTTCTACTGTGCGTGTTCTTTCTCGTTACTCGTTTGTAGTGAGTACTTATTTGCAATAATTGTGTATCAATTTTTCACGTGTACGACTCATTGGAAGTTTTTCATTCTGCATATGAATGATCAAATCCATTGATAAAAATTACATATTTTATTATCTCTATGAAATTAATTTTTTTAAAGCATACCTATTCAAACAAAAGCATCGCATTAATATTTATAAGATTTTTGAATTATTGGAAAATTTGACTAAAAATGCCATTAAATAGACTACGACGTTCTACTTCATTTTTTATTAATTATTTTTTTTCTCAACTCTTATTAGCCGGCGGTTTAAACGCCAATTTTATATGCGCTGAATAATAATTACAAAATAACTTTAGATAGTATTTATAAATTGTTGTTGCAGTTTGTGAATTTCATGTCTAAATTTGGATTTCTAGTAAGAGAGACCCAGAAAAAAATAAAACAACATATTTTAAAAAATGCCAGAGACATGAACAAAATATCAATTGCGAAATGAGACAACAAATTGCGAGTTAGTGAGTAAGTAAGCGGGATGGCAGCAACGATGGATGGGTGATGCACGTCGACAGCAGCAGCAGCAGCAGTTTGAGGCGCACCGGAATGCCAAGCCGATGACTAACGTGTAGCCACAGACGCGGCTTACAGACCAGTTTGTGGTAAGCAGACGGCAAAAGCGGGGCGGTTGCAAAGACAGACTTTAAAACAGACAGACATTTAGATAGATTGAAAGATAGAGAGAGCGAGAGACGGACAAATTTTACAGATCGTGGCTAAAAATAGTGAAGTTATAGAGAAAAAAAAAAAAAATAGAAAAAATGTCTGCGATGCAGTGTTAATCAGCAACTGTTGCTGTTCGGTCTGAAGGCGGTGGTAAGTTTGGCAAAAAGCAGGAGGGGCTAGAAGGAGGGAGCATAAGGCAAGTTGCGAACAACAGTGGGACGACAAGAGACTGACTATAAGTTGATGTGGTTGTTATTGTTGTTGTAGCATGCAACAATGCAATTTGCGGAGAAATTGTTTGCAACTAATTGGAAAAACATGCAATGGGGAGAAGATGAAAAAAAAAGAAATAAAACATTTTTAATTGTAAAGCAAAAAAAAAACAAACATTTAAGAAGAAGAAAAAAAAAACGCAAAACTAGAGCAAATTTAATTAATTTTTAAATTTTTGTATTTTTTATTTTTGTTTGTTCACAAACATACATAGTTGAGCTCATTTTATTTCGCTTTAATTAACTTTTTTTTTCTTCTTTTTCTTACTTTATGTCATTTCAAAATTTCACACTCAACCGGCGCCCCATGCAATAAATAAACGCCCTATAATTATTGCTAGCTTGGCTTGTTGTAGCGTGGCGTAAGCGATTGCCCAAGAGTAGGTGGGTGTTTGTGTGTGTGTGTGTGTCTATTTTTGCAAGAATGACATTTAATTATTTCGTTTCATTTAATTGCAATTTTCATTAATAATTCAATACATTTATTGGCGCTAGTGGTTTCTGTGTTTTCGATTTTTTTTTTTTTCAACGAGTTTTTTTTTTCAATGTTTCACGTTGACAATCTGACAATAAGTACTACACTTCCGCTGCTTGTAGGTTTGCTGTTAAAATTGCTTGTTTTTTTTTGTTTAAGTTTTTAAGTATTGATATCATGATAGCAATAATTAAACGCTTCCTACCTTTTTTACTTGTAGGTGGGCGGTTTGTAAATTGGCAACTTTTAACAACTTAGCATAAAATTTTATAAGTAATATATAAGTGCGTGAAGATAAATTCGTAAATCCTTCGTGATCTTAGCAAAGACACAATCCCATATTTTTGTACAACAAAATCGTTAAATAAAAAAAAAATCGAAAAAGAACTTAATAGAAGAAAAAAGTACTTCACAGAATAAAATTTATTCGCAGATATTATTGAATTTTGTATTTTTTAAATTTTTTTTCTTGTAAATTAATATTTTTGAAATTTTTTTTATTTTTGTAAAAATTTTTTAAATTTATTTTTTGAATTTTCTTTAAATTTATTTTTAAATTCATTTTTAATTTTCTTTTTATTTGTTTTTTAATTTTTGTGTCATTTTTTAAAATTTTGCTTGTTTTTTAAAATTTTTTTTTTTTTATTTTTTTGTTGTTTTTTTATTTTTTTAATTTTTTTTAATTTTTCTTTTATATTTTTTTTTATTTTTTTTTTATTTTTTTATTTTTTTTTATTTTTTTATTTTTTTATTTCTGTTTTTTTTTTAATTTTTTATTTCTGTTTTTTTTAATTTTTTATTATAAGTTGTGTAGTTTTTTAATTTTTTATTATAAGTTGTGTATTTTTTAATTATTTATTATTAGTTCTGTATTTTTTTTAATTATTTACTATAAGTTGTGTATTTTTTTAATTTTTTATTATATGTTGTGTATTTTTTATTTTTTTTTTCTCTTTGAGCAACTAATTTTTTTTAAAGTAATTTTTATTAAGATTTTTTAATGCAGTTTATTCATTTTGAAATCTGAATAGTTTAGTTTAAGTGTCATTTGGTTTATTTTAATTTTATTAATAATTTCAATATTAAAAATTTTTATTTTTAAATATTTGTTTTTGAAATTTTTTATTTTATTATTCATTCTATTTTTATCCTTAAAACACAAATAAAATAAAAATAAAAATTAATAATAAATATTTTTAAATATTTGTTTTTGAAGTTTTTTATTTTTTTATTCGTTTTATTTTTAAGTTTAAAATGTTTATCCATTTTTTTAATGTATTGTAATTTTTTTTAAATATTTGTAGTTTTTATAATATTATATATATTTCATTTAATTGTATTACTTTTTAATGTTTTGTAATTTTTTTAAATATTTGTAATTTTTATTAATTTATATATATTTCATTTATTTGTGTTATTTTTTTAAATTTGAATATTTTTGTATTAAATTTTAGATAATATATTTTTTATATTTTTAAAAAGTTTTTTTTAAATATTTTTTTTTTTTGTGTACTTATTTCATATTTTTGACATGTTTTTATATATTTTTTTTTTTGCATTGTTTTTATATTTCTTTTCATTTATGGAATTGTTATCAAAGTTTTTTTTTATTAAGTTTGTTAGGTTTTTAACTTGTTATTGTTATTTTTGCATATTCAGTTTTTGTAATGCTTATTAAATTTGTTTACTCTTTTGCTGTTAATGTTTTAGTTTTAAATGCTTTATTTTATTTTTATTTTCTATTATTTTTTTACTAATTTTAACTTTAACTTTAAATTTAAAATATTTTAACCTGCTAATTGTACAATGCTTGTACTTAATTGACTGACTAATTTTTGACTTTTTATTATTTTCGCTTCTAAATAATTTATTGATTAATTTTGTTTTTAATTGATTTATTTTTTTTTTTTAATTTTCCTTCTTTTAATTTATTTTTCAATTTTATTATTTTTTTTATTATATTTTTATGTTTTATAAGTATTAAATTCTTTATTTTTCGATTGTTATTTTGTGATTTAATGTAATTTTTTAAAGTTTTTGTTTGTGCTTAGTTTTAATATTTTTTTTTTTAGTAGTTTTTTATTTACCAAATCATTTTATATTTTAAAAATTTTTTAATTTTTGTTTTATTTTTATAATTTTTTTAATTGTTTTTAATATTTGTTTAATTTGTTTTGAATTTTTTTTTTTTTTTTAAATTTTTTTTATTTTTTTAAAAATTTTTTTATAATTTTTTTTTCAATTTTTTTATAATTTTTTTTTTTTATAATTTTTTTTCAATTTTTAAAAAATGTTTTTTGATTATTTTTAAATTTTATTTTATTTTTTTTAATTTTTTTTTATTTTTTTAATTGTTTTTTTATTTTTTTTTAATTTTTTTAATTTTTTGTTTTTTTTCAATTTTTTTTAACTTTTTTTTATTTTTTTGTAGTTTTTTTACAATTTTTATATTAAATATTTATAATACTTAAAATATTATTGTATTACGTATAAATAAACCAATAAATTGATTTGTTTTTATGTCAACTTTGTTTAAATTTATTCATTTCAACTTTTCTAATGTTTATTTTGGTTTAAGTTAAGTGTTTATTTTGTTTAAATTTTAAATTTTCTGTTATATTATTTCTTGTGGATTGTTATTTGGTTTTTTTATTACCTGGATTTTATTTTTTTTACTTAAATTTTTTATTTTATAATTTTGAAAGGTTTTTCACGTTTTTTTAAAATTGTATTTAATACTTAACGATAAAATTCAGAATGACTTGCTAAATAATAAATTAATCATGATTTACAAAAAATTTATCTGCATTTGTATTTGTATTTATTACTTATTTTTTATACCAGTACAACAAGGTAAGAACCTTATTTATATTTCTATAAATTTGAATCCAATAACCGGAGTTATCGAGGAAACAGCCTTGAATAATTTAATCATTTAAGAGGTTAAGAGTCAAGGTTCAGAGTCTTAAATTAAGACCTTAAGAGTACTTTTGTTTTGGATAAATATTTAGTAACGAGCTTCAGACATAATTTTGATTTGCATTTGAACAGGTATTCAAACTGGAAACGCAGGAAAGAATTGGCTTGGAAACGGCTTTAAAGTCGTGGTTCACATGGGTCTTAAGCAATATGTCATGCTGATTTCCAGCTTAAAATTTTATAACGTTAAGTATATCGAGCCATAACCGCGAAAAAGATGTAACCAGCAATTTACAAAAATTAGTTTTCTTATCGGAACTTATAATTTATTTCATAATCATAATTTATACTAATAAAATAATAGCAATTATAATAATATAATTATTTATATGTTTGGATTGTGTTAAAATACTGGTGAAAATAAAAATCGTATGCTGAAAATGATTAAAAGAAATCTTCTCCCTTAATATTTAAGTTTTGATGGTTACATCTTTTTCGCGGTTATGGCTCGATATATCTGCCTGTATAAATAAAAGTTATCGGTTTATAAATCTACGAAACATCATAACACCCTGTAAATATAATGTCGTAGCAGTCAGTAGCTGCGTTTGAGCAAAGTTGAACTTTGCACCAATCAAGACAAATGCAATCAATTGTAATTAAATTTATTTGTTATCTCAAGTGAACAAAAAGTGGGCGTGGTTCTGTTACTCTGCATGAATTGATATTTTTCTAAGAACGCAGAATGTGGAAATTTTGTTTTTGTTGTTTAATTTCTGATAATTCGTTGCTGATGTTATTTACGGTAATGAAAATAGAAAAGAAATGAACTCAGTAATTAATTTTCAAAGATTAAAAATGTAACCAAGAAAAAATGTGAATTGGTATCATTTAATAAGTGTGTGCGGAGACCACCAAGCTTTAGCAGAGACATTAACCAAAGGAAACGCACAAAAAAGCAACAATAAATAGAATAAAAATAAAACTAGTTTATTTAAAATAGTTACATAAAAAACTAAAATTAAAAAAATCACTGATAACACTCAAAGCTTGTTGAACCAACTTGAGTCTGACTACAAGTAATTTCAAAAAAATTAAGCGTGACTCGAATTAAGTCAAATTATCACTCGATCAAACGCAGCTGGTGTCGCAAAAAAAGGTGTGGCGTCAACAACGCTATCCTTATTAGGGATGCGTTCGTTTAACTTGTTGCGCCACTTGGTCGATTTTAAGCTGCATGAAGAGTTCATTAGCCTTATCTCACTCACTCTTATTTTCGGCTCATTATGAGAAGGTGTCAAAAATCAACAACAACAACAACAACAACAACATCGAAAACAATTTAACGCATAAACGACGACAACAAAAGAAGAAGTTTACCAAAATGCGAAATGAAAGCAATACGAAAAATTATTTCACGCAACCACACCACAACACTCCACACACCCACTCTATCGTGAATTGCCACTCAAAAACTCTACCGCCTCTCTTCACCCGATTACCATCACACGCTCTCTTGCTGCTTACCAGGTCGTATATTAGTTTCTCGCACTTGTGGATTGCTAAAGACTTGTCGTTGTTGTTGTTGTTGTTGTTGGCGACGGTAACGTCGCGATGCTAGCGATTCCAACAAACGATTTCTAACGGCGACGAACTCCATACAAACCAAAATGAATGAGTGAGTGACACGAATAATTAGCGAATGAGCCGCCGAATAGCTTGGCACGCAAAAAAGAATCAACCTGCTAAATATTTGGAGCAAATTCTTTAACGCGGAAGCATCTTGTTTCCATGCCGGCTGAAGGAACAAAAACAACAACAATAATTGAACAATGAACTGCCGTTTTTTGTTATGATTTTCCAGGCCAGTGCTTTTCAAACATTTCAACGTCAAATCAATATTTATCAAAATTATATTTAAAAAAAAAATATTCATCACCTATTTAAGTGATTCATTATCTGTCTTATTTTTGTTTCTATTTAAATATAAACATTCAACTGTTAAGCTGATTTTTTAAACAGATTAACTTTGATCGGCATTGTGATAGTGACTCATTTGACAGTGTTGTTGTTGTTCAGAATTTAATTCAAAATTTGACACGGAGAAACATTTTGCTTAGAGGTAAACACAATTTGTTTGGAGCAAAAAATAATCATTCATTGAAATATAATCAAAAGTATTGATAATACTCCAAATGAGAGAGAAAGCTGAGAGAGAACGTTTACTAAAAGCGCTTTATGTTAAGACAAAGTTATTTATATATGCATTATTTGCATTATATACAAATGTGTTTGGAATCAAGTAAATAAGTATGTTTGGACACGAAAAAACCGTAGAGTTGACACTTTTGTGGGTTCTATAAACTGGACTCCTTGGAGAAATATGATATATTATGTTAAAAGTTGAAAGTTAAAAGTTTATGGAAATTCATTTATTTAAACACTGCTTTGCATGAAACTCAAATGTGTTTAGTATCAAATATATAATGTTTGGCACACAACAATGAATAGAGAGAAATGTAGACATATTAGTGGGTTTTATGTACTCTTTGGACAAAAATCTATGATCCTGGCGTCATGATTCAAATTACTATAATTTGTTTGCAAGGATATTTCATAAGAAATTTGTCATAAATGAACGAAAGAGAGCAAGTGCTACAGACTTTTATGGATTATGTGGACAAAAGTCACTGGACATTAATCTATGTTGCTAGTTATATGATAACAAATACCCGTAATTTGTTTGGAGCAAAATAATATGTATTTTAACATTCAAAATGAGAGAGGTTTAAGAGAGAAATTGAAATTGAATTGAAATTGCAAATCCATTTAAAGTGAAAAATATATTATTTAGCACAAAATACTCAGAAGAGAACTAGATTTATGAATTTTTATGGGTTCCATGGCTCATTGACCATCATTTTTAAATTCTTTTGGAATCCAATGGCCTAAAGGTCCATTTTTCTGTTTGGTATCAATTGATCTTAATCAATCATCTATGTTTCTATGGCCAAAAGTCTCTAAAAGGTATTTCTAATGAAGCTTTTGGATCATTGCAACCATTTTAGATTTTGTGAACAACAGAACAATTGGAAATTTCATTGCCTGAAAGGAATTTTTCCGAGCTTTTTATGATCAACTGTGTTCTATGTGTTATTGAATGTTTGTACACAATCTACCGAGAATTGGACTTACATGTTTTATGCCGACTACGAACGGCTAAAGTTCAAGTTCTCAGGAAACTTTGCATGGCATTGTTTTCTCTCTGAAGTTTGCCATTGTGTAAAGAGAGATGAGAAAATGAGAAAAATTTATCTCTACTGAAAAATATTCTGACTAGGTTTATAATCTATAGATAATTATGTATAGATCTGTTGTCAATAATTTCTTTGACGAAAACATATGGTTTTATAAAAACTAGGTTTCCCTGGAACTATCAGAGGAACTTGTTGGGTAATATTTAGGTACGTTTATGGGTTCTGTGGAGTTTTTGTCTTGTAAATACTGTCAAATCTGTCGTGATTCAAAAATGAGATGATAGGTAAATAGGAAATAAAGATAAAATAGTTATACAAGAGTAGAATATTCTGTGTGTGGTCGAAGGCTATATTAACATAAGAATTTGAGACTAGGACATATGTTAAGACTTTAGCTCTGTCCATGCAAGTTTTTTCAACAAACTTTTCTACGGACTATAACTTTTAAAGTCGTAAATATTGATGAATTATGCATTTCAGTCATTTAGAAAAAAGGAAAGAAATTAAGAAAGGTTAAAGCGTAGTACCATAGCCAGGCCGGGATTTGAACCCGGAACATCTGGTTTGGCAGTCAATCACGCAATTACTCAATTATCGAAGCTCATTATTATGTTTACGAATATGAATATGAATTAAGTAGACGTAGAACATTTAGGAATTTTCGAATAGGAGAGTTTTAGTTATTTAAGGGGGAAGAAAAAATGGTTCTGAAACTTAATTTTGAATTTGTGATTGTGAATTTGATGTAACTTTGTCGTAAAAAATAGTTACAAAAACAGCGAATTTTTCATTTCAGTCCTTGAAAGTAGTTGGATTTTTCTGGAACTATTGAACGATGTACTTTGTTTCTATTGAAAAAAAACTGTCTGTATTAGATGTCATTTGAACCCGGGTCTAACTCGGTTCGGTTGGCATGCGTTGAAACATCAACGGCTTTGGGTGTCACAGTTACATTAGTTGTGAACTTCTGATGACTACTCTCGTAAGTCTTTAATAATTAACTTTACGGTAACGATTTTCTTAACTTGTACAGGTTATGAGAAACATTTTCTCAGTCAAGGTCATGCTTTACTAAAGGTTGTGTAACTAACAACAAAATCTACATTTCGTTTACTTTGTTCTTCGTTAGATGCCTTCATGAGGTTTGATGAATGTTCGTGCCAGACTTTGTTTATTTTTAAAAGCAGCTAAACAAGTAACAAAACAATAACAACAAGTTTACTGTTTGTTGGTTCGATTTCTGACATTAAAGCAGCTAACTTTTGTATAGAAAATTTTAAGTTTCCTTAAAAGCAAAAAGTTTTCAGAACGAGCAAGTAATTTAATGCTCATTAACAAGAAGCTCATTAATAGAATTAGAAGCAAGAGTATCACGGCAGCGCAAAGGGGGCCATCGAGTTTTACTGCGAAAGGCAGGCTTTGTAAAATAGTATCGTTGAAATCGAGGAATATTAAGGAAAGAATTAAGTTTGAAGAGGACAACGTTTTGCAAAGCTGCTTTTAAAGCATAAGAAAAGCTCTTTGAAGTTTGCCAAAAACATACATTCACGAACGTAACTATAACATTTAACTGCGTTGAAAATTTTAATGTTATACTTAACAGTGAGTTAAGTTTAACCAGTCAACAAAACTCTCGCTTGGGCTAGACTTTTGAATACGTACTTAATACTTAAAGTTAAAAAGAGTTAAAAAAAAAGAGTGCAGCATTTTTTGTCAAGCATGTCGACAAAACTTGTGGGCGCGGAAGTCAATTTTATGACAACAATAAATAATTCATAGGCTACCCCGTAGCAAATATCAGAGTAAATGATGAAAGGAACTTGAAACAGGGAGAGAGGGAGAGAAAAAACAATTAAAATGAGCAAATGAAAATAAAAGATAGTGGGCGCAGACGACAAGATCGTTCACATTTAAATGCAATCAGAAAAATATCTACATTCATCAATTATAAAAACATAAATTTGCCAATTTTTTTTTCTTCCTACTTTATCAGAGATATATAAAATTGCAATCAATTTAAAAGAATCGCCAGTGACGCCTATGGCAAAAAATAAAGCCCCCACCCCAAGCATAATCAAGGTTATGCAAAAAAACAAAAACACAAAAAATATATAAATAAGAGATATAAAATTTGAAATAAAATTTAAAAAAAAATGAGAAAGAGCAAAAATATAAAATCGCATGCCAAAGAAAGCAAAACTTAACGAACTGATACATTTTTGTCTAGGCGCCACAGAAGAGAGCCGCCTATCTTAGTGCGCCCACGTTAGTTGTGAGCAAGAGAGAGTGAAAAGGGGGATGGCTGATAATACTACGTAATTAATCTGAAGACGTGCTTGCTCGGTTGCTTAATTTTTATTTTTTCTGCTTTGTTTTTGTTGGGTCCAAAGAGCTCTTCCAAGTACCACCTCAGTAAAACCTTTCATAGCCAAAACAAAAACACAAATACAAAAAAAAAACAAAAATCCATTCAATGGTTTATCATATTTTTATCGCTCACGCGCTGCCAAAAACTGACGTCGGTCGAATAATTTAATCGTTGCGCCACAAAAAGACAACCAAACAAATTAAAATAAAAAAAGTTAAAAAATTAAAGAATTTTAATGTTTTTTTCTTTATCGCGCATGTGGTTCTTATTTATGAATGCTAATAATGAAGGATAGCGTCAACGAGCGATTTTAGTGTATGAAAGTAATTCACTCTTGCGCTTACTCTCTCGTTCGCTCAGCAGGAAACAGGATTGCAGCCCAGGATTGCAATTTTTAGAAATGTAAAAATTTTAAATTATTCTTTACACTGGTTCTTAATTTGACGATTACAATTACATTGATATAATTGATAATTTGATATAATTCGACAATTATATATATAAAAATAAAAAATATACTATTGTGTGAGGTTTGTGGGCCGGTGGCATCATTGGACCGATATTTTTTTAAAAATATTGACAATCACAACGTTACAGGCAATGGATCAAGTACCGTGCGATGATTATCAACTTTTTTTTTGTCCAAAATGGTAGAATTGAACTAGGTTGACATGTGGTTTCAACAAGACGGTGCCACATGACACACTGCACGAGAAATCATGACCCTATGGAGCGGTGAGTTTGGTGAGCAATTAATCTGATGTTGACCCACTAGACTATTTTTGTGGGACTACCTGACGTCTGTCGTGTACGGGGGCAAGCCAGCCACAATTGCAACCCTGGAAGACAACATTATGGCTGCCGTTAGTGAGATACTGGCCTAAATGCTGAAAAAGTATGCCAAAATTGGAGCTTACGGATGGTCGGAGCTTACCTCAAGCGCAGCCGCGAACAACATTTGCATGAAATAATCTTTAAAAAGTAAATGACAGACATTGATGTTTCGCTCCAAATTAATATTTCAGTCACTTTTGCAAATTTTGTTTTTTTTTTTTAGACTGAACCAACACACTCAGGGGATGCCCCCTACGAATGCGAAAGCATTGTGTTAATTCGCTAGAAGTGTGATAGTTCAGTGGGAGGGTGGGAAAGTAGAGTACTATTGGTGAAGATTTGTTTTAAATTTGCACAGCTCGAAGCTGCCAGGGAAGACGCTTGCAGGTAGAATTCACAATATGTGTTGGTCGATCGATACTTGAAAGTGCGGGAGATTGTAGAAGTCATAGCATATAAATTTTCATGAATTGAGCTACGAATTGCTGCCTCATCCGCTCTATACTCCGTATTTAGCTCCAAACGACTATTTCTTGTTTCCAAACTAAAAGAATGGGCTCGGCGGAAAGAGATTTGACTCCAATGATGAAATCATCTCACAAAGAAATACCGATTTTAAAGGACCTAGACAAAACTTATTTTTAGGGAGGGACAGAAATAATTTTTTTCTTGGACTGAACCAACACACTCAGGGGTTGCCCCCTATGAATGCGAAAGCATTGTGTTAATTCGGACGAAGGGTGATAGTTTATTGGGAGGGTGGGAAAGTAGAGTATTATCGGTGAATATTTGTTTTAAATTTGCACAGCTCGAAACTGCCAGGAAAGACGCTCGCAGGAAGAATTCACGATATGTTCGTCGATCGGAAATTGAAAGTGTGGGAGATTGTGGCAACCATAGGCATATAAAATTTCATCGATTGGGCGACGAATTGATCCCTCATCCGCCCTATTCTCCATATTAAGCTTCGAATGACTATTTCTTGTTTCCAAACTTAAAGAACGGGTACGGTGGAAAGAGATTTGACTCCAATGATGAAATCATCTCACAAAGAAAAACATATTTTTAAGGACTTTGACAAAACTTATTTTTAGAAAGGGATAAGAATATTGCAGAAACGTCAGATGAAGTGAATGATGTCAAAGGAGACCATGTTGAAGAATAAAATTATTTTTTTGGTAAAAACTCTGTATTTCATTCACAAAACCACGGACGCATTCGTATGTTTATAACTTTGAAAAATAATCATATGATACCCTGGGTAATTCCCGATAGCATTCAACAGTGATCGAGTCAATGTTGAATGAACGATCGATGAGTGATCGATTAAAATTTTAAATTGAAATTAAATTCCAAACAAAATTATTTCAAAATACTTTTCAATATTTGACAAAAAATCACAAAAAAAAATTGACTATTAAAAATGAGAAACTAATTTTTGATTGAAAGAAAACCAAATAATTTATAGCTACTTAAAAGATGTAATACTTAAAAAGTTATGTTCATTGGCAATAAATTATATTTACAACCCATCAAAGCTTGCCGGGAAAACTCTTCATTCAGCGCAATGCATTTACTGCGCTAAGTAGTAAAAATGTGAACACACACGCCACCCGCCAGTAAAACACTTCATCAAGCTGTACACAAACATGTAAATATTAAATCAATATTTCAAAATCGATTGCAACAACAATAACAACAACAATAGTAAATGCTAAAATTTTAATTGAAGTGTGAAAGTGTGAATGAATTTTGAAATTTTTACTACGGTATCACATGGGCTCAATGACTGGATTGCTGGCTGGCTGATTGGCTGATTGCCGGCCTGGCACTTATTGCCGTCGAACTGTCAATTTGAAATTTGTTTTGGTTGCATCTTCTGCTCTAATGTGCCAAAGTCGGTCGGTCGTCACGAGAGTTCATTGAATTTCATTTTACTACTCTAAACATTTTTATTACGTTTCTTCGTTTTAGCTTCGTTTTATTTTGTAAAAATTATACAACAACAATATCAGCAGCAACAAAACAGCGCGCAGAGTCATAAAGTTTTTTTAATTAATTCAGTCGCTGGCTCTGCGCGCATAGCAAACTTTATAGAATCCATATAGTCTGAACAGAATTGCGCATTAGTATGGCACAAAAAAAGTAGTAAAGTTTTAGTAGTATGTAGTTATTTTGTTTGTTCGGTAGTTATTAAAGAAATTTGGCACAAAGCAGTGACCCAGCAGAAAGAACAAATATAAAACGAAAATCTAGCAAAAAAAAACGCTAAACAGCATTAACGATAGAAGAGAAATTTCGAAAGAGATAAAGCGCATCCATCTAATTATGAAAAAAAATTTAACTTTTACAACCAAGAGCAGAGAATAATGCAGCATGTAGCGATGCCAATTATAAGTTATTAAAAATCTGCTTTAATTGAAAACTACCGCCAATCCGTTATTAACTCCGATAGTCTTGGAATTTGACGTTCAAAAATATAAAAGCAAAATATCACGCTCGGCCGCTTTCATGGTATCACTTCATTGGTATTTGAACTTGAATACAAGTTAACTAACGTTAGGCTTGTTGTTAGTTGAAATAGTTATACCAAGACATTGAAATTAAAAATAAGTTAGCTATCTAGCATAGCTAATAAAGCACTCCACAAAGCAACTTTGACAATCATCCAATTTTTGTATGCTTGTCATTCTAATATTTTATGACTTAATACTGGTTCTTTATCAGTTTCTATTTTGTTGTTTTTTTTTAATTTTTATCAATGAACTTTTTTTTTGTTCTATTTATAGTAAATCCCTTTAAAGTGGACACAGCGTGATTAAATTATATAGCGGTTCTTTCATTTCGTTTTTCTCGAACATATTAATTGACTCTCGTTTAAATGGATTTGAGCTTGTATAAAAAATTATTGTTTTAAATTTTTTATATAATCATGAATTCGGGTCAATGCTATGTTTTAAATCAATTAGACTGAATTAGCTGGTCGATTTTACGATTACTGAGACAAACTCGCTGCCGAGTTTTCTCTTCATAACATAGAGAAGAGCTGGACATTCAGTAAGAAGATGTCTGGAGGTTTCTTCATCCGCAAGGCATAGGAATAGTGAATCAGTTGAGAGATTCATTTGTTGGAGATGTTTCTTTAGTTTACAATGTCCAGTTATAATTCCCGCCATCGCCCTAAAGTCGTTTTTCCATAGGTTAATAAGGCACTTCGATTTCTTAGGTCATAGTTCTGGAAAATACAAGTTTAGTGCTAATCTGTCCTAAAAGAGTTCTTCCAAGAGTTTTGAGATTCGCGGAATGAGAATGTCTTTGCGTAGGGCTTGAAGAGATTCTTACCAACACCGCAGAACGTACGAGTCCTCTATCTACTTGTTTGGCTAGAGAGTCTGCTTTCTCATTCCCGTCAAAGCAACAGTGGGCAGGAATCCACAGGAATTTTATTATTTTGTGCAGCCAGGTCGCTGATGACGATGACAGTCTCTAAAACTAGATTTGATAATGGGTAATTTCAGAGCTTAAAAGGCAGCTTGGCTATAAGAGAAGACGAACACCGTTTTGCCCCTAACATTATTCAGACTGATACATCTATTTACGGCAAGGCTTTTCACTTGAAAGATTGTAGTTTACTCACATACGCTGTAAAAGTGGCTCTGATTGTAGTTTGCTCCATCGATTTCAGCGCCAGTACCTTCTTCCATTTTAGAACCGTCCGTATAACACACAGTCGTTTTTGAATGGGGTTAATTTCTTGTGTTCTAAGGGAGGTTAGATTTTGTTAAAAATGTTCTTGGGAAGCATGTCAACTAAAGGCAAGCAGAATTCCTTTTCTCGTTGTTGGGATTATAATAACGGAGAAATGTAGCTTTAAGGAACGGTTGGGGACCCCAACCCAGATGGAAAAGTCTGTGCAAGCTAAGCCTCGCCTCCATTTGTATGTGTATGGCAATTGGTGGAAGACCTAAGATAACATTGAGGACCGCTGTTGGGGTGGACCTTATACAGCTTGTCATACATATTCCTGCAGATCTTTCAACTCGTTCTAACCGCTTGATGGTTGATCCTTCTAGGGTTTTCGAACGCCAAACTACAGATGCATATGATAGTGTGGGTCTAACGATCAACGTTTAGAGATTGTTCTTCATCTAAAGGGGCACATAGACTGTACAGACTCTCAGTTTGACAGTAGAGCCCGTCAAACACGACCGAAAATCAAAATATTTTAATTTTTATCAGACATCTGAACAGACCTTCAAACAGCCAAATACACTATTAGACTGTCGCAACAAACACATGTTTGTAGTCTATTTGGCTCTTTAGGGCTTATTTCCCAGATCTTGCCTCAAATTTTTAAACAGGTCCACAAAGAGGCGGTATATCTACTAATAATGCGATCCATACGAAGGTTCCTGGACAGTTTTCAGTCCACTCCAAGATACTTTACTGAGTTGGAGAAATCTGATTGCTCCCTAAAGAGTTCCGGGCTAAAAAGATATAAGATTACGCTGTTTTGTAAAACGCACAATAACTGCATTTTTGGGTTTACAGACAAGCCTTCGTTTAAACACCATCTCTGTTCCATGTTCAGTGCTGCTTGTAGAACGCTAGATACTGTACTTATAAAGCTCCCTCGTATGATGACTGCTACATCCTAAGCACATCTACTCGAGTTTCTTTGAGTTCAATTAGAAGACTATCTCCAACTAGGGACCAAAACAGTAGTGATAGGATTCCTTCTTGTGGGCATCCCCACGTTGTAGTTGGTTTAAGGGAAGTATTATCCAAACAGGTCTAGATTACTCTACTACTTAGTGAAGTCATAATCCACCAGCTAATGACTGGTGGCATATTAAGTTTTTAAGGAGTCCTTCTAATGGACTCATAAGACCCTTTATGAAGTATTATTAAAAGTATTATTGATCCTTCGATATCAAGTGGGGATACATTGACAAGGCATTCTCTAATTATAGAAAGCTCCTTCGATATCAAGGAAAACGACAATACATATTTCCTTGCAGTCGATAGGTTTGTACCTATCTAGTAGGCATGTTGTGTCTTCCATAGGAGATACATTGGTATTCTTTATTCTCTATTCCCTTTAATGTATTTTTCAATGATTTTCTCCATACTTTTCAGTATAAAGGACATATTGCTGATGGGTCTGAAAGATTTTGGATTTCTCTTCTAGCTTCTGCCGGCCTTTCGCAGGTATTTTGCTATTACTTTTCTCCAAGCTCCAGAGAAATAGTCATAGTCCCAACTGCAGCTAAATTGTTTTGATAATAGGGTTGTTAGATGTTCTGAACCTTGTTGCAAAAGAGCTGTAAGGAAACCATCTCCACCAGTAGATTTGAAGGAGTTTATAGCACAATTAACTGATGATAAATTGCATATTTGTTTAAAGGTTACACAATTTTCTCTTCTCTCAATTCTCTAGAGGATTTGTCTGTTCGTAGTGGCAAGAGTGGTTTGTATAGGGATCGTTCTGAATGACGAAGCCCATTAAGTGAGTGTTAAGGAGTTCTGGGGTCTTTTTCTTGATTTTTGTCAGGTTACCATTCTCATGTATTGGACTACCTAAGGATTATGGTCTGGCAACAGCTTAGAAGTTCTGAAGGCGACAACACGAAGGAACATTTTTGATGGAACCACATAAGTTTCTTTTTTTCTTATTGATATATTCATTGCAGTGGGTTGGCTCTATTGAACAGGTTCCTTACGCCTTTTCTAAGGTCACTAAGGTGGTTGTTTATTTCTGTAGGTAAATCATAAGCTTATTTAAAGACTTTTAAATTTTTGAGCTGTACGGGATATAGGCGAGTACGTGTGCGGATTCCAAAAATATTCAAAAGTGCAGATCCTTGGGTCCAAGTGAACATTGTACCATGTATTATGAAATTCTGTGAACTCCTTCTCATCCTGTGATTACGGACAGCACGCAGATGGAGTGACGGACCTGTAAAATCATTTCTCACGCTGACGCTGATCAAGAATATATATACTTTTCTCAACCGGACTCACTTATTTCTATTCTTTACAAACGTTTGCATAAAGTTAATATATCCTGATCTGTTCAGGTTAAGCGTATAAAAATGTGAAAAATTGTAACAGAATGAATACGGAAATCAATACAAAAAAATATTTGGTGCAGTAGTACTCAAAGTTATACACAAAATATATGTGAGTAATAATATGTTCATATAACTGACTGATTTATTTGTTCCCTACTCATAGAATGCGACTAGAAGCATTAAAATAAGCGAGAGCAACTGAATATGAGAGAGCGGAAAACAAAATGAGTACGCTGCGCATTAGCAGAGAAAAAAAAAACTTGAAAAAATAAAAGTACTCTCAGCAAAATCAAAAAAAAAAAAGAGCACGCGCAGTATTTATTTATACCAGCAGCGACAACAACAGAGCAACAACAAAAACATATGCTGACAGAAAATCGACAACATTTGTTGCTATTTTTAGACACAAAATAAAACTGCGACGTTGACTTCAACGTCGCTTACAAACAGAGTCTGACAGACGCAGCGACAGATAGACGAGTAGAAAACGTCGCAGCTCGACAGCGACGTACAAGAGCGCGATTACAATGTAAACTACGCAAATAGCGTCAAGTGCGCCGTGAAGAGCAAAAGAGTCGGAGAAGTGGGAGAGGGGTTTAATGGGGAAACTAATGTAGTGGAGTAACGAACGAGGGTGAGGCAGACACAGACCACGCAGTGAAAAGAATGTCGGTGCTGCGCTTTTAAAATATAAGTATGCGTGTTCATGTGTGTGTGTGTGTGTGTGTATAGTGTGTAGCAAGTATACGCTGCAGTTGTGGGGAGCCATGCAGCAGAGGGAATGTATTGGAACCAAAATAAGATTAAGACAACGAAAAAAAAAATATTGTAATGCGTTGATAATGTATGGAGCAGCAAGTTGGAACCGACGCATGAACGAACGAGTGACTGGCTGACTGAGTGGCTCTGACTATATGACGCGCATATCGACAACGACGACGACAGCAACGATGTCTACGTTTGCATTAAAATTACATTTTAGAAAACTCACAAAGCAAGCAAACAAACACAGGCAAAAATAGTGATCATCAGCTAATCAGGAGTCGCTGGAATATATACAGGATGTTTATAGAAATAAGCAGAAAAGTACATAAGTCAAAACTTTCTTCACATGATTTCAACGCCATCAATGCGAACGACCCAAATGTTGCATGCTAAAAGTTATACGGCCAAGTTAAAATTATGATCGATTTAATACTTGGAGACTCTTGATAGTTGCAAAAATCAGTTACGTCCCAAGTTGGGACTTTCAACTGACAATTGAACTTACAAAAGGTTCCATTTTCTAAATGATGGGACTAAATAATACTTCCATAATTCTTCGAAAGTACTTAAGAGGCAAGCTTAAAATTTTCGTTTTCGCTTTTTTGCTCCTGTTCAAGCTTTTGAGTGTAATTAAGCGTGGTATGGAGATTTGAGCATCGTATAAGCCTTGTACCTACTTCCGAAGCGAAGCAGAGACAAGGAGACTTTCCGAACATGTCACCGAATGTATAATTTAACTTTCATAACACTTCTAAGGTACTTGTGAAAGCAAGCCAAACATTTTGGCAAGTGAACTTTAGGTTTAGAAATTAATTCCGAATAAACTTAACGAGGCTACTTCGATTCAATTGGACAATACAGTTGGATAAACTTATCTGATTATATCATAAACAACTGTTCAATCGAATGATTTCTATAATTATCAGGAGCTGAACTCTAATTTATGGGCTGGAGGTGTTTAAAGCTAATCAGCGTGATGCGATCAACGATATTCATTATGGAGACACGATTAAGGACATAAAGACATGAAAGAGATTTGGTTGCCGCAGGATAGCGCCAAATGACAAACAGCAAAAGAAACAATAATCTTTTTGCAGGAAACATTGCATGAACCCAGAACTTCGCGAAATGGATCTATTAAATGGCATCTAAAATTTTGTTACTTGTCGCGTCCTGTTTATTTTCTTTGAGGATATGTTAAGTTTCAAGTCTACGCAGATAATTCAATAACAATGGCAGCATTGGACGTATACATTATATGTGTTACTGAGCACCAACACTTTGTCTCTCGGATTATATTAATCAGATTCAGCCTTAGTGGACTTCCATATGACTTCCATAATAGAAGCATTTTCGATAGATTAGATTTTCTTTTACTTGTCAAAGTTTTCGTCAAAACCTAAGTAAGTCCTACTGGTTAATAAAATACTCTATAAAATACTCTATAAAAGCAATAATAAACACTCACGCCATTATAGCTTTTAGGCGGTATATCTTGGAGTTATTCGTTTTCCTTCATCGAAGTGTTCAATTCAAAACATTGTACAGTTCATATTTTCAATACATCCTTAGGTTCTTAGTTCACCTTAGGCCCGGATAAAGCTATTGAGACTTTTAATGACCGAGTTTTTGCTGACTGTAGGTGACATTGTATCATCTTGATCCATTCTTGTTAATGAGATACTTTCATCTTGATCTTTACCTCCAATATACTTCAAACCAATTTTATCCAACTCCAATTCATCCGTCCGTACTTTCCAAATTTTTAGAGTTGACCTTTTTATCAAATATACAACAAATTCAAAAATCTATTCATTTCCGTTGAATTCATACATTCAGACAGTTTGTACTTTCGCATTTTTTATTGTTGGCCTTTGCCTTCAAGGTACTTCAAATACAAGAATCCATCGAACACTATCCATTAACATTGAAAGGTTGCTTTCAGACCTGACTGTACTTTCGCGTTTTTTTGGTGTTATTTGCAAATACCTAGAAAATCCAAACAACACGTACAAAAAAGAAACAGTTTCGATAGTATCGTAAGTGTAGACGTAGAATTCCGTTTAAGTTGTAACCGCTTGTACTTTATCTCTTTGGTCTGATAGTTTTGTTCATTTTGCACGTATTTTTATTTATCTTCCAAAAATTAAAAAATAAATGAATAACACTCAATTATGGACTACTTATCGACGCCAAACAAAGAAAAAGTTAAAAGTAAGTATGATTAAATGAGCAAGCAAAAAGAAACAAGCAAAATTTCAAATTTTTTCGATCATTTTGTTAAGTTTGACAGGTTGAGTTCATTGACTTAGTTGAAAAGAAGGCGAAGCAAATGCACTTTCCATTGGTGCCACTTTCGTCTCTGCCAGATATATAGTTTGCGAGCTACAGTCAGTTTAACTACTTATTACAAAATAAAATTAAGACCCCGATTTTTAAAAAATCGTATGGTTACTATATTTCTTGCTGAGCACATGTCCTTTCCTCTCGTCTCTGTCTGATATTTAGTTTGCTAGCTACACTTTCTGTTCGATGCATAGTTTGCAAACTACACTAGCTAGTGCTAGTGGGATGTGGAATCCAAATTAATTTGCATTATAAGCAAAAATTAAAATTTTACGCCATCTATTGGGTAAAAGCATAAAAAGAAATATGATCCAACTCGGTTTTTTCATAAGAGTTAAATCTAACCGGATCACAGAACCATTTCGTTAAATTTGACAGATTGAGTTCATTGACTGAGTTGAAAAGAGGTTCATGACCTCTGGTTTCAAAATAGAGCACTTAGTATACTAGAACAGTAGTGCATACATAAACCCAATGCGAACTAATGCTTACAATGCTGCCAAAGCGAACCAATCAGTTCGTGCAAAACCAAAGCATACAAGCATAAACAACGAAAGAAAAACAAGAAAGCAGCAGGCACATAAGCAGCTGATGATTGATTTTCTTATATAAAAAGATGCATTTTTCTTCTTATATTTTACTTTTTTGTGACTTTAATATAATCGTGACAAAATCCAAAGTTAGATATTCATTCAGCGCTGGATATATCTGATATTTTAGTGTATATATTATCTTTGAACGAAGAGTATTAAAGGCTGTAGGTATACCCTAAAGTATTCGCCAAAAACGTTGCCTAATGACCTTGAAAAATCTGTTAAAACGACCCAATACAAACCGCGCTGTAAGACGTAATTCTACGTCAAAAGATCGCTAAGGAAGTTGGCGTGTGCGTAAAAACTGTCGGAAGGTCCATAAAACGATATTAGCAGCTTACCCCTTTATCAAAAACGCCAGGCTCAGGGAGAAAAAGTGGTCAAGCGGTGTCCCAGAATGTTAAGCGGCTTTTAACTCAGAATCCAGGCACTTAAAGTACAAAAATTACCTGATAGGTCAGAAGAAAACGACGCTGAAGCCAAGAGGAGGGCTCGAAAACTGTATCGCGATTACCTGCCCAAATTTGATTTCATGATCATGAACGATGAAACGTACTGCAAAGCGGATTTCAAGCAGTTATCTGGACACGGATATTATACTGCGGCTAGAAGGGGTGGAGCATCCTCTAAATTAACCATCGATTTGCAATTGTGAATTTGAGACAGACTTCACAATCAACACCGAAATTTACATCAGAGAGTGTCTGGAGAGAGTGTTTGCTGCCTTTTATACGTCAGCACCAAGGTTCAGTAGTATTTTGGCCTGACCTAGCAACATATCAATACGCCCAGAGAACGATGGATTAGTACAAAGCCAATAATATCACTGTGGTACCAAGAGAAGCCAATCCTCCGAATTGCTTCGAACTTCGTCCAATCAAAGGATATTGGGCTTTAATGAAAAGAAATCTTAAGACCAAACAAACTGCGAAAAACATCTTGTAGCACTTGAAGAGTGACTTTTAAGGGGCCCTGCCAAAGCAAGCTGGACAGATACAGCATACATACAGAATTTAATAACAATTCGTGTGACTCAGACAGGGTCAGTCTCCACAAAAAAACTTAAGTGTTTGACAAATTCGGTCCTCCATGAAACGATTTCGCGATATGTTAACCCAAAGGCTTCATGGTATTTTTTGAAACAGAGTTTTTTATGGTTAAAAAAATGTTTTTGTTTGGCAATTTTTTTTTGTATTTCAGAACTGTTGTAATTCGGATTAAAAAAAAATGAGAAACAAAAACATTCCCATACAAAAAGTGGGTTTTCGAATTGTAGATTGTTATTCTCAGCGTTTTGTTTGTTCTACTGCGAACTTACTTTTCCATAAGTAGGACGGACTTCTGGATAACGATTGAGTTTTACACAGATCTTTCTTCAAAAACACCCTTCCGTTTATTAAGATATTCTAATTTTTCTCATCATACTGTCGAGTTTGAATCTTTAAGATAAAAATACTCAATCAAGTTGTAGATTCAAGAAACCAAATCATAGCTAAATATTAAGCCAAACTCGAAGTGTTAACGAAATGGGTAAGCCTTGAGTGGTATGAATTTAATTATTAAATAATTTGCAATATAATCTTGAAACTTAACGAGTTAAATGTAAATAAAATTACGTACTTATCTACACCACCTTTATTCTTTTGGTCTTCTACGCACAATAATTTATGCTTTGGCCTAAGAGCGCAACTTTGATATTTGCCTAAATAATTATTTTGGTTTATTTGTTTTAATATTTAAACTGTTTGTTGCTGATAATATTTATTATTTCACGGCCGTCATTACTGTTTCGATACGAACAGCCTGACGTATGCGATATACTAGATATGTCTGTGCGATATACGTGCGATATTTGTTTTTTTATTCTATTATTGTCGCAGCTGTTGTGATCATTAAGTTGTTAGCAAAGATCGAGTTAAGTGCAGAAGTAAAAGTGAGTATAAAGTTATTCCTAAAACACTCAACAGCAAGTGTAAAATTTTGATTTTTAAAATAAAAACAAATATCTTTGAACAAAAAATGGCAAAAAAATTGTTAAGTGTAATATTTAATAAACTACGACGCAGCAAGTCTATCCAAAACGTAGCGTATGTAGGTCATACAATTATTTTGTTGTTATGATTAACGACCGCGAAATATCTGTAGTGATGACGTTTTTTTTTTTAAAGTTGTTTTGATTTTTGCACTATTTCTGGGTGTTTTCTTTTTTGTTGTTCGTTTTTTGCTTGGCACATGCTTGACGTTGACCTTGTTTATCGAGCTATTGTAGTATATAGTAGAAAAAAGACAACATGTGCCGAGTTGACATGCGTGTGGCGCTTGTCCTGCGTTATTGTAAACAAACAGTTGATGGTATACTAGATATGAATGAAAAACAACAACCACAACAGTAATTGACGTTTCATTTCCAAGGTAAGGCAAGACCGTGAGTTTAGCTGTCAAAATTATTTAAGCAATTAGAAATCAATATTTGTGGGTCAAGCGTACTCATGTGGTTTCGGTCTGATGCTGGCTAGAACGAGAGAACGATCTTCTGTGACTTTGACACAAATTATTGAGAAATTGCAAGCAGACATCTGGTAGGCGCAGCAAAGCTTAACTGAGAACAGAGAAATTTTCATTTAAAGTATTCAATAAAATATCATCGTATACAGCATTTAGCTAATGGTACTAGATTTTTTTGGAAAAGGTAAAAGATTGTCAATTTGATTGAGAACTATAAAACATATTTAATTTAAAGCAGATCTGCAGCAATCGATAATAATGCAGACAATCAGCAAGATATGCAGCACAAAAGGCACAATAACAACACAAGAGCAAATCCAATCATGGTGAAAAAAATCAGTGATTGAAGAACAAACAGTCGATACAACAGATAGATACAAGCACGAGTTCAAGAGGCAGGCAACGCAAAAACAACTGTCAGAACTCATCAGGCTGATGCATGCATTGAGTTGCACGCAAGTGAGTCAAGATTCGAGTGCTACGCGTCGTACTGGCTGACAAACTGCAGTTGATCACAAGTGAGTGAGTGAATGGGTGAGGAGTAAAGTGTGCGTATGGTTTGCAGTGTCGAATCCCCGATGAGACTCTCCACATGTTCACGCGTATGCCGAAGAACAGGAAATAACCGCAGAGGCAAAACTTGCTAATAATTCATTAAAAATATATATATATGTATAAGATATTTTTAAAAATAAAGTATGAGTAAGCAGGAAAACAGATAGCAGCAATGCACAGTATAGAGGGGGAAGAGATGGGAGAGTATGTGAAGTATGCTTATGTATGACTTTAATTCTTGCATTAAAAATAGCCACAATTGCGCGTGAGCCACGTTGGATTGGTTGGCAACACATGCAGGAAACTTATGCGAAGAAGCTGCTGCTAGTCACCGCCACCGCTGGCTGGCACTCCTAGTTAATGGCCTGAATTGCCGGCAAACAAGGCGCATGGAGGGAACAAAAATTATATTGAATAAAAAAAAAAATTTTGGCAGATATTTTTTGCAGAAGTTTAAAAGAAAAAAATCGAGTACTTCAGCAAGAACTGGCATCTGACAGGATCTATTTTTGGTCAAAGGATGTTAAGGCGCTGCAGACATTTTTGTTGCAGCGTGTGGTAGATGTCATTTGAGTAAATTTGGGCGAGAATTTATTAGCTGGTAAAGAGTATCAAGCACCGACGTTTGTGCAATACTCTAATCTGGAAGCTCCATTGTCGTATATTCTAACTCATCTTACAGCTGTATTGAGCCTCAAACATGCCAGGAACAGAGAATTGTTCCTCCAATACCTAATGAGGATTTATGAGACTTATTGTTTTTTAGGAACTTTTTCAGTGTTTGAAGGGACATTATGAAGTGCTTATTTAAACCCATTCTGAATTTATTTTTTAGTTTGTTAGATGCGAATTTTCGTAACATGTTTCAAAATTTATTGCATGCTGTTTCGAATTGTCGAAGTTTATACTTTCTTCTGCTCTTTCTTCACTACAGATAAACCGATAAGACTTTGGTTATTAGTTTCTGTATATTTCTTTACAAATAATCGTGTTCTTTTTCTTTGGAAAGTGCAGTATTCCAATTTGAGTATGTTACTGTGAAGATTATTTTTAAGACGAGGTTTCCCAAATAATACAATCCTATCTTATATACAGATCGTATTGACCATCTTAAAGCATTCGTTATGTTGCAAGTGCGAATTTTTGCACATATTTAGCTTAACGTAGTTTTTATTTCAATAAGACTTGGTATTTGGTCTTTAGTATTTTGTCTGCAGATGTAGGTTCCATCTCTGTCAAGTCATGCAGGAAATTTCCATAAGAGACTAATTTGTTATAATCTAAGGAGTCATTAGATCTCGCATGGACAAAAATCTTGATCACTGCGAAGTTGCAATTCTCAACGGTAATTCTGTCCTAATTGTCAGGGAAACGCAGTTTTCACGACTTGAACTTATTGTTTGTTTCCGGAACAAAAAATATGAAATTAACATTTATATATTCAACAAAAAAGTTATTTCTTTTTATCAGTGGCAAGACATGTATTCGGGATACTCTGAAGTCGTCTTCCTTCTAAATAACAGCTGTTTGCAATCGTCTTTTGTTACTCGAAGTTTCCTTGCTTTTCTACATGGGTTGAAAAGTCTTGGGAAAAAGCGTTTGTTGGGCAAAGCTATATTTAAACCTTATCATAGTTGGTTCGAGGGCAAAAACGTAAAGGGTTTTCCAATAAGAGGTGTTATTTTGAATAGACCGCTATTTCGGTAGCTGTCACTTTTGAAGCTGTTATTTTTTGACATTTGACAAGTAGAAACTACGCGATTACTAAAAATGGAACGATACGCGCTTCAACAATGCATTGAAATTATAAAAATTCACTATAAAAATGACCGCAATACAGAAATTGGTGGGAAAAATTCGAGCTGTTGGGACAAGTTGGTGATGTGAAGAATAAAACCCGTGCACATCGTACAAGAACAACTGAGAATATTGTTGCTGTAGCCCAAAGTGTTGGAGAAAACCCAGGTTTGTCCATTCCTCGTCGTTCATTGGAATTGGGCATTCCACAAACGTCATTACACCGTATTTTGCATAAAGACTTGGGTCTTAAGGCTGATAAAGTTCAGTTAACACAAGAACTCAAGCCGGCCGATCATCAACAACGTCATGTCTTTGCTGATTGGGTCCCCGAAAAGGATGAAAATGATCCGGAATTCCATCGGAAAATCATCTTGACTGATGAGGCCCATTTCCACCTCGGTGGCTACTTCAACAAGAAAAATTGTCGCATCTGGGGCTCGGAAAACCCAACAGTTTTTGTTGAGAAGCCTCTCCATCCTCAACGTGTAACTGTGTGGTGAGGTTTATGGTCCGGCGGGGTCATTGGACCTTACAACGTTTACTTTCAACAAGACGGAGCAACAAGACACAAGCAACGAAACCATTGATCTTTACGGCTTTTACGGTCACCGAGATCTTGTGATTTAACACATTGCGACTTCTTCTTTTGGGGCCACGTGAAAGATAAGATCTACGCCAACATCTATCGAGGACAAAGAACAGCCACTTTACGGCAACCTTCCTCTTAATTATGAAATAAACATTCGATTATTTATCTCAAAAAATGGCATTTTTCTTGGAATATCAAAATAACACCTCTTATTGGAAAACCCTGTATAACGATTTTCCAACATCTCTTGGCCCTTTCGGTAGTGCGAAAAATCCATGCTTTCGACTTACGCCTCTGTTTCCATGATGACTTTCCCATTCGATCTGAATCTCTTTTCCTGCAACGAGCGCTTGAGGGTTGAAAGCAGATAATAGTCGCTGGGGGTCTAGATTGAAGAATACAGTGCTCACACACTGTTCAAATGTATGGATTATCGCGATGGTACAGAACGTTACCTTCGCTATATGGGGCCATATTTTCTTTATTTTGTCGCTGAGTTTGTCCAATAATTCTCTCCTGTGACTGTTGTTCTCTTCGGCAGGTAATAGATTAAAATTGTCGTGCTTATAATAAAAAAAACGGCGGGCCGGTATCCTAACCGAACGAGCGTTGGTTTTTTGACCGCTTTGGTCGGCTTTCTACAGACTGCCTATAAAAGTCGGGCGTATGGTAATCGAAACCAATTTTTATCCATTGTTATCTTATTGTTAAATCTTCGAAAAAAGTTCGTTAAATTATGCTGCATTGACGCCAAACCGACCGTTGAATCATCAACGTTCTGCTGTTTTTGGTCGACGGACGGTGAACAGGGTAACCTTCGCACCGATAGCTTTTTCATCTCACAGAAAAGATCGTGCAAAGTCGTGCAAAAATGTATGTATGTCCACCGGTTCTTTTGAGATGTCCACTGCCTAAACTAACTCGCGCAACTTCAGTTTAGAATCATTCAAAACAATTCAATACACTTACTTTACGATATTTGCATTCATAGCCAGTTTTGGACCTTTCAAAGCAAAGTTCGTTTTCGGTGCTTGTACGACCAAGCATCCTGTTTACCATTTTTTTAAAATTGATGGTGCCACCTTCCAAAAATCGCAGAACTTTTTAACTCATGTAATATTCCTGATGTCTGACAAGGCGTCCAGACAATTTTCAGGTTCAAAATCCAGACCTCCTCTTAAAATACTCCAGATCTTTTAACGTTCCCCAAGGTGAGCCTTAAGGAGAGGCCTTTGACCAAAAAAGTTTTCACTGTTATCTAAAATATTTAAGCTCGGATTTACATATACGTTATAAATCAGAGTATATTCCTTGCACCATCAAATCTCACTGACATAACAGATGAAGCATTATTTCCTTTTCAGAAGAAAAGGAACACTTAATTCTACATTTTCTTTAAAATAGTTAGGCGAAGAGTTTAATATCAGGACATAAACTGAATGGAGTTTTAGTTTGTCCATAAATCAGGGTATATTTCTAGCACCTTTCTGTTTCAGAAACATTGCAGACAAATTCCTTTTTATGTGTTTGTTTAGAACGTAGAGATATAAATGAGTTTAAGGAAGGGTTTAATATTTACTATAGCTATAAAATAAATGGATTTTTATCTTGTCGAATTGATCATCGCAACTCTAAAACGATTGTTGTTTTTTTTTTTGTCTAGAGCAATCCTTTATGCTTTATTGCATGTTGTTTTGTAGACATGCGTGTGAAAAAAGTCATAAAACTAAACTTGGGTGTTTTTATTGTAAACATTTAATCACTTTTGCGAAAATTTGACCAACTTTGCGATGATTACTTGGTTGTGTGACTATTTATTGTGCGGTGTACACGTAATAGTTCTCACGTTATGTTAGCTTTTGTGAATGCTTAGAGCTGTTTGAATTAATCGTTTTGTGTGCAAAATATATACAATCAAAAATACCCAAAATTTATTATGCACATTTCTCAGAGAAAGAAGAAAGAAAATGCAAATAAGACAAATGGCAAATAACAAAATGAAACTGTTTACACACACCGCTAGATTTATGCCACCACCCATCTTTTAAGTTCAACACTTCATTTCTTACTCGTCTCTCTTTCTCTTGGTATTCTGTTAGTTTTGATTTATCTTTCCATTTTTTCGTAAATATTAAACGAATTAGTTTTTGACGAGTCGTATTTTGAAACAGAGTTTTTTGTTTACTCAGGGTGGAACGTTTGGAAAAGAGCAGCCAGAAACGCAAAGTCAATTATGTATATGTTTATTTGGTTTCCGGATATAAGATATCAAATAGATAACTTATCCAATAGTATATAAATTTATACTGTCTTAACTAAAGATATAAAATCAAGATTCTCATTCCTTTTCTTAGATATACAACTTTGTCATCACATTCGTATCTAAGAACTTCTAGTGACTAATTATTTTATATTCGTTCCCTTGTTTTGTTTACTGCTTTCTTTGGAATGTCAATGGACTAATTTTGGTATAATTCGATTGCACGTATTTGGCATAAAGTTAAAAATTTGTCTCCGATTTTTTTGAATCTTATTAGCTCAAAAATCTAATCTGGTTTTCATATTAAAAACTACTCCACTCACTTTTTGGCTTGTTTCTTATATTTGAGACAATTTTTATGGCATTTATTTAGATCATAACTCATTCAGTTATTGTATTCATACGCAATTTATCTCTGCTACTCGTATTAAAAACAATCTTCTCAGAATTTGAGATGATTTCAACAACTCTATGAGTCAGCTTTCTTATTTGGGAGTGGAACAGAGCTAATCATGTCTTGTTTTGTTTTGTTTTGTTTTGTGTTGGAAAGAGCGTTTATATTGTTGTTGGTCATGCTTCAATCGCAAACTTTCGACACTTAAACAGGTAGCCGCGATATGACGGAACTTTTGAATACTCTATTTAAAGATAGATTGTGGCTTGGTTTAGTTTTTATTTTAATTGGGGGTGGGTAATTGTGACCAACAACCATGAGCAGCAAAATAACTCTTACACACCTTTGTAACAACCTTAAGAGCCGACATGTTGACACCAACTAATGAATTAATAGCGTTGGCCTATACTCGAGACATTATTCAGATTAAGAAAATTGCAAAAACTGCTCGAAGATATTTCCATTGCCTTGGCTTTTGACCAACCTTGACATATACGATTTTATTTTGCAATGGATGGCAGCAGTGCAGTGTAGTCTGCATTTTCATATTCATCGTAGATAACCCATTCTTTAGCTCAAATGCTTGAGTCATGCCATTGCCATCGCCATAGCCAGCACTATACTTTGTCATCGTCTATCTTCACTGGCGCCGCTTTTGGCGATGGTAGAATTTGTGTAACGACAACGTTCTGTACACATGCGAATGTACAAGAGTTACGTACTCTTTTGCTATTCTATGTACTGTATGTATTTTGCTTTATTGTGCAACAATTTTGTCCAAAATAATCGATTTTTCATTTTCTTCCGCTTGTGCAAAGGTTTAGGTTTCAACAGCGTTGAGCCCAGTGCTTAAGTGTTTAATTTTTCTTTTTTTCAATTCTTCTCTTGACGGCTTCCTTATGATGTTTATCGATTTATTTTTTACTTAAGCTGACCTAAATGCATTGATTTTGTTTAATTTTTACACAAGCTGCGCAAAATTTGCGTGCAACTAAGGTGATTTAATAAGGAACCTCTTGCGGGGAATGAACGTGTTTTCTTCAGATTCGAATGTAAATGTTTAAATTTGAACTTAAATGCACTAATTTTGTTTGATTTTTAAACAAATGTGCGTAGTTTGCGTGCAACTTAGGCTATTGAGGTGATGTAATACATAACCTTTTCCGGGGAACGAATTTTTGTTCTTAAGATTTTAATGTGGACGTGTTTCAACTCATCGTCAATGTCTTATATTAGAATTCTTCAGAAAATCGAATGTAGCTCTGATTTCACTGCCTGGGCTACTTTTTCGGTAAGAACCTCTCCCCTTCATTCGATACCAAATGCGGTTTCCGAGAAGTTGATTACTTGTCGAGTGAGATTTTCAACTTAATGCTGGAGATGGATCATGTGAGCATCTGACCTGAGAAATAGTGGCACGATATTCTATAATAGTGTTAAGCTTCTGGCGTATGCTGATGATTAAATATCATGGACCATAATATGCATGAAGGCACTTCAGCATTCTCCAGGCTAGAGAACGAGTTTAGTCGAGTGAGTCTTGTAGTGAATGCAGAGAAGACGAAATAACTTGTATCAACAAACAAAAAGTCACAGCGTCTTGGAAACCACTTCACTGTTATCAGCATCTTCTTTGTTTTTAAGGATTTCGTTTACCTGGGATCCAGCGTAAACCCCTCCAACGGTATCAGCATTGAAAGCAAAGGAAGTTTAACTCTTGTCCACAGGTGTTACTTTGGGCTCAGTAGGTAATTGAATAGCAGAGCTCTATCTCGACGAACAAAAGTCACACTCTATACTTTAATAATCATGCCCGTCCTAATGTATGTAGTACAAACTTGGACTTTGAGTAGATCTGATGAAAGGACTTTGGGAACTTTCGAGAGGAAAATCCTTCGTAAGGTCTTTGGTACCTTACGAAGCATACACATTTATCGACTTCGCTCTCTAGGTCATATTGAGCAAATGGAAAACATCGCCCCGGTGAAGAAAATAAGCGATTCAGTATCCGGTGGCGATCAACGCAGGCGTGGACGCCCGAATCTCCGTTGGAAAGACCATGTATTGGAAAACCTTACGACGTGTGGAATTTTCCACTGGCACCAGCTAACGCACGACAGGAATGGCTTCCGTTATATCAAAACTGAGGTCAAAACTTATCCATGGTTGTAAGCGCCAAATAATCAAGTTAGGCTACTCTTGATTTTTTGAAGAAAGACTGGGTCTTCTGCGAGTTTTCTGCTTGAAAAGGTTGGTTTTACCAACAACACAGAACGTTTGCCGTTACTTTATGGTCATCTTTAACAGCTTGAATTGTCATTTTCTGTTGAACTTTTCTGAACTCATTTTTTTGTTCTTAAATAGCATTATAATGGTTCTGAGTTAAAAATCCATCGCAGTTCTATCATTTCCTAATCCAAAAACAACATTATGATAATGTAAAATGGAAAATCGGTGAATTGCATTGACGGACCAAAACTTCCTCGACAAATTATTTAATACTCTTGAAACTCTTTATGTTTCTAATTCTCCTTTATAAAAGCATTTTCCTTCACACGTCAATTTTTGGAATATTGAATTCATCCCTTTTGTATTGTTCTAACAAAAGGTATAGAATATGAAACCATTAAATATGAGAATCGTACTCACATAAGGCATAGAATATGAAACCATTTGAATTTTGAGAGCGGATCTGGTCGCCGTTAAAAATGGTTAAAGATGGTTCTTGGTTGTGTTGGTTAAATGACTTTAAGGAGTAAGTAACGATGCATCTTTCATAATCAATAGTATCGATTTCAAGGTCATCTGTTCAGATACATGTTTTGCAGAGATTTAATCAGTCGAGGCGCCTTTTATATGATGTAAGCATCAGAAGGATGACTCCTTGGCTTTTGGATAATATCACGATATGATTTGTTAGATACAATTTAGCTTTGGGATTCAGATTCGTTGTGAATGGTCGGTCCACAGTCAAAAACATAACTTGATATATTGTCTCCAAATAACTTCAAGATCTTTCTCTTTGTAGCAAATCGATTAATATGGTCGAAATATACTGCGACTAGTACTGAGTACTGGAATTGTTTTTTAAATCCAACAGGAACGATTTTGACGTCAACGCAATGTTTGTTTTTATATTCTATATTTCTGAGAAAGATTGAAAATTCCACTATATTCGAAATTATATGTCTAACATTTTAAAAAATATTTTGCACTTGAGATCATTGAGATATATTTTATTTAAGTTTTCTCACTGGGTTATTTCTTAACGCATTTATAAGATGTGGCTATGCTTTAAAAATATCAATTGAATACATATTTGAATTGCCAATATTGACGCTTGAATAAATAAAGAAAACAAAATAAAATAATAAAAAAACAATTCTCAAATAATGCTCAGAAATTGTGTTTGCTTGGTAGCAACTGAATCTAATAGGACGTTGGTACTTTAAGCAGATTAAAATATTGAGAAAGAGGATAAAATCAATTAATGCAAAAATTTGTGTGAGTAAATAATTATTTATGAACTATGGTGGTCGGGTCTTCCGTTCACACCGACAACTGATATTTACACAATCGAAATGAGATAAGTGTACAAAATAAGATGCAAAAAGAAGTGAACAAAGAAATGGAAGAAAACTTTGACTAGGAAAAATATTACTAACACAATATTTATCTCTACTCTTGAAGATAGGTTATTTGAATGCAATCTGTTTTTTTAGTCTAAATTTTTTTTGCTGTTCTCATAGGTTTAATTTTTTTTTTTTTTAATTTTATTTACTTCTATTACTATACTCTTTTTACTATTGTGTTGAGACTATGATGCTGAAATTCGCCTTAAAAAGCTGTGTTGTCTGGGTTTGCTTAAGCTAGCAGCGGTTTTATTCAGTTGTTGCTCTTTTTGCCGGCTCCAGTTCAAGCCAACGTACCACATTTTATAGACGTTAACAATAAAAACAGAATAATGAAAGAAAACAACAATAAAATAGTCTGCTGCCAGGTTCAAATTGCTGCAGATACTCTGATCATGAATTTAAGAAAGAGTTGCGAATCGCAATTCGCGAAAATTACTCATAAAACCGCTTAATGTTGGCCGCAAAGCTTTGCTTGGATTTGTCCGTACTCGCGCTTAAGTACGTACACGCGCAAGCCGTTTTTTATATATACGTTTTTTTTTTGCTCTTTGCAAATTTTCTTGTTTTTGTTTTCTGCAGTTTTGCTATGAAAATTCAGCAAAATTAATTTTTAGCTTTAGCTTGTTGGCCTTAAGATCTCTTGCCATTGCAAGCAGTTGCTGCATCTCGTCACTCTTCTCCTCCCTCTTGTTGCTGTATTTTGGTTTTGTATCTTTCGGCAACGACATTTGTTATCGCTAGTCGGTACGGTTCGGTTTAATTGAATTCGATTTGAAATGGTCAAAGTCAATGAAATAAGATTTACATATTTGATTGATAAGTACACAAAACTGTCCATATGGCGGAGGCTGTTTATTTGCTTGCTTGTTGTTTGACTTGTAACTTTGTGAATAGAGTCCAATGTTGGAAGTTTTTAAGATTTAACATTGCAGCTGGTACAATCTTTATCATACACGATCATAAATTATTTTGTGGAGTGCAAAATTTAAATCAGAGGTTAATAGCACTTAATTGCACTTAATAGTAGAAAGAAATTATGAACACAATTTTTGTTACATGACAAAGGAATGTACAGTTTAACTCTGCCCACACATAGTAAGCTAATTTTTGTTTTCATTCCCTTTTTTTAGTCTCGAAGACTCCATTTCTTTTGTGGTTGCAAAAACTCATGTATTAAGATTTTATTCGTTGCATGTATTTAGATTTATGGTTCTTCTTAGAGGTGTACAACGGTTATAACTGCTGTAACATATTGTTATAGTCTTAAACATCACAATTCATTGGTGATACGACTGGTCTTCATGTAGCATTTCTGAAATCCCAATTATTGAAAAAACTCGTTCCGAATTTGAAATCGAATAAGAAACGATGATATATGTTTAATAGCCACCACTAGATTTCAATTCATATCATCGTGAATATATCCACATATTCGCCAATATGAATAATTAATGAGTGGTGACCGTGGCATACATGTTTAGTGTGTGGCTTAGCATGCTCGGAGCCCGAGTTCGATCCCCAGTAGCGACAAAAGTTTTTACAAAAATAAAATTTTTCTGATCGGTCACCACTTCTTTGCAGACAATGGCAAACCTGAGAGAGTAAATAATGCCATGTAAAGCTTCTTGAGAGCATGAACTTTAGCCGTTCGAAGTCGGCATTAAACATGTAGGTCTAGTCCTCGATCAATTGTGTGCAAAAATTTAATAACACACACAACACAATTGATGATAAGAAGTTCGGTCAATAATAATTAAGACGAAATATTTTTATAAGGAAAATGTTTATTGAATGATTTCAATTTCAATATTTTTGATAATAAGAAAAAATGTAAATTTCTCACAGAAACACAAAAATCAATTCAAAGCCAACTAAAGTTTATTATTTAACATAAGTTGATTCTGTGCCCGAACACTCTCCGGCCTTGAGACTCTATGGCTCTCGAGGGTCAATAGGTTCAATAGGTAGGACACAGAGTTTCTGGATTGGCCGAGATATAAAATTGATTCCCATCCAAAGCGTGACATTGCGAACTAAGCCATCAGCTCCTGGATGTAATTGAGTTATTCGAGCCATTTTCCAAAGACTGGGTGGAGTTATTTCATTTTTGATGACAACTAGATCCCCAACTGTTAAATTCTTCCGGGCCTCTCTCCATTTGGGTCGTTGCTGAAGCTCGTGAAGGTAACTTTCGCTCCAAAGATTCCAAAATCGTTGAGTAATTTGCTGACGTGCCTGCCAATAACTGAGTCGATTTTCTGGTCGTTCCATAGGTACTTGTTCACCTAGAGTGGGTATCAATGCTTCACCAATTAGAAGATGCCCGGGAGTTAGAGGGTTAAGATCTTCAGGATTAGCACTCTGTGCACATAGTGGGCGTGAATTAAGAATGGCACCGATTTCTGCAAGCAGGGTTTGAATTGCTTCGATGGTCAACAAACGTGTTCCCATAACACGTCGCAGATGATGTTTAACAGCCTTGACTGCAGCTTCCCAAAGGCCTCCCTGATGAGGTGCTGATGGCGTTATGAAATGCCACTGAGTCTGCCTCATTGATAGTTGGTCGAAGAGATCTGATGTCCGCTAGGTCTGAAGCATCCGTTTTAGTTCTCGTTCTGCCCCAACAAAGTTCGTGCCATTATCACTCCAAATATTCAGACAATGTCCATAGCGCGAAGTTAAACGAATAAATGCCATTAGAAACGCATTAGTTGTCAAGTCTGAAACGAATTCTAAATGAACCGCCTTGGATACCATGCATACAAAGACAGCTATGTATCCTTTTATGACGGCATTTCCTCTGCGTCGATCTGGTCTAACATGAATTGGGCCAGCATAATCCACTCCACTATGAAGGAATGGGCGTGCAGGGCGCACACGATATGTTGGAAGGTCAGCCATCATTTGTTCGCTCATCTTCATCTTGAGTTTTTCACATGTAATGCAATCTTTGATCAACGTTCTCGCCAGTGATCGCATGCCTATTATCCAATATCTTTTTCTTAACATGGCAATAAGCTGCTGAGAACCACAATGCAAGAGTTGAAGGTGTGTCATTCTTGCCAGCAACCAAGCCAAGCGTCCCTTCCTAGGTAGTATAATTGGGTTGCATTGATCAGCTAACAAATCTGCGTTCTGCAGTCGTCCATGCATGCGCATAATACCATCTTGAATAAACGGTGAAAGAAGGCTGATTGCGCTGGATAATCTCCTGTGATTCTTGGGCAGATTTTTTTTGTCCCGATTTTTTAATATGCGAATATCTTCTTTGAAATGGTCGTGCTGCTCCTGTTGAACCCAATACATTAAAGATTCCTCTAGCTCTTTGATCCGGATGGATTAGCATCACCATTTGTGGTTAAGGCCAAAATCTTCATTCAGCGCGTCTGGGAAGCTAAAATTTCTTGGGACGGTATTTTACCAAATTTTTTCAAGCACTGAAATGGCCAATTTGTTTTTTTTTTTAATATAGTTTGCATAGTTGTTATAAGAATCTATGATTTTGACTTCGAGGTCATCCGTTCTAGTACCTGTTTTCAAGGCCAAATATTGCACTACTTTTATCCATTGTTAAACTAGCAAAACCATATTGTGCTTCTGGCAAAGATTTTATTATTGACCCCTTAATTTTTCGTTAACAGGTCGTCAAGCTCTTGAATGAACACAGTCTTTTGGTGAACACAGGTCAGGAGAATAGAAGATGGTTTATTTTCTCTCTTTTTGCATCCATGCAACATCTACCGAAGTCATAAGTGCCTACTTTTCATCTGTGGGTGTGTCTACCTTTCAAGTAGTGTGCTGCAATAACGTCCAACAGAGTGAACTAGGTCTTGAGTAAAACTCCCTTTGCTGCCATTACTTTCGATTGAAAACCATTACAGCCTATATGCTAGGGAAACCTCCTTTAAGGAACGCCGTGTAGAATCTTGTCATTTAGTAAAGGCTCATCTGTATAACAGCATAAGCGCTCACTTTTCGATGGTACACCATTTTTCCATATAGGTGGTTAAGCATATATAGCTTCCAGCGAAAGATAACCAGCGTTTGCAACAATCAGTTTGTTTTGGAATAGATCTTAACTTGTTTAGTGAGATGGACATTACAACACATGGTCGGGTTTTGACCGACTTCATCAGCTCTCGTCAGCCGGTTCTAATTCGTATGCGGCTACTCCAAATTGTTTCACCAAAAGCAGTTAGGGCTTCCTCGGGCTGGTTTATCCATCGAAGGCGTGGTCTTCCTCTTCCTCCAAGACCTTCGGCTTCGAGGAAAGCTTAGGTATCATATATTAGAGTATTAGGGGTTATTCCTTTCAAAGCCAAATCTTAATTGAATTGTTTATCAGAGGACTACAAGTCAATTAAAACTTTCTCGAATCCAAAATTTACGAGTAATAGCTTAAACGCAACTCATTTTAATTCGTGATGTAGAGACGAAATATTGGGAGATTACCAAAATTATAACTTCAACTGCTTCAATACAGATATTGAGTAAAAGTACATTTTCATTTGATACTGTTCCCTTGAAGTAATACTTCACAGGAATTCCTTATTATTCACAATCAAGTTGTAATTTGATTTTATTGTAAAGTGAGTCCTTTTTTGAATAGTTCATGATATTCAAGGATATTAAATTATATCCTATTCGCCAGCTCTATTTACTTCAATGTTCCTGGAACTCCAATTTTAAAACAAGGCACTTGAACAGTGTTTTCAAATGTGAGGAACGAACAGTAATAGATTGGCAAATCAAATATGCTCGGCGTCTTTGACATCAACAGTCATTGTCATATTCGAGGATAGTCTAACTAGTCTAATCTAGTGAATGCCGTATCATTTTGGAAATGACAAACGTTAATATTAACGGATAAGTACAATCATCTCATAGTTAAGAATCTAAATCATTATAGGTTAGTAGTCAATTTCTTTTCAACATATCTTTAGTGTGTTTAGTGTAATTTTTGGAATAGCGAGATTATTACTTCGCTTGCTCGAAATGCAATTACTATGACCTTTGCGACCTGATCTTTTATAAGCTTTATATGATGTCGTTACAGCATATAGTCAATACCGTCAAGAAAGCACAAAATTAGTCGAGGTTTTTTATTTAGGCGTCTGTCTGCAAAATTGAATTCTAGCCATCCACTGTTATGAATTTTTCCAAATATTTATACTACAGTAGTTAGTTAACTCCTTGTACCGTGTTTTTATAAACCGATCATTAAATTTTTATTTTGTCTCCTCAAATCATAATAATAACAGCAAATGACAAGTCTTCTCTGATATGACTATGATCATTACAAGTTACAAAATTGTCCTTTTTTTCATCAAAAGATGATTGCGGATAAAGAATGGTTTTACCAGTTGGCCAATTTCACGAACCGATTCTTATCCCATCTCACACGTCAACCTTTTATAATTAAAATTAATTTGTCTGCTCGGTGGGCTCCGTACCACTTAAGGCAATGGAAAACTTCAGAGATTAAATAATGACATTTAAACACCTTGAGAACAGGAAAACATGCCGTTTAGGTTTATGCAGACCACTTTTAGGTACAGTTCTGGATAACTTGTGTACAAATATTTTAAAACACTCACATCACAATCATAAGAAACTTGATCACAGTTTTATCAAAGGCCAATTCGTTTTTGTACGGGTTTTGTTTCTAATCACAATACATAACTAATAAACACAAACTTGAACACAGAACAACACTTTTCACAATCACTTTTAAACTCAAGACACAACTAGGAACAGAAAATACAGAAGTGTTTTACGTAGACATCTGCCGTGTAGAATGAATTCTTTTTTTGGTCAATAGCATAGATATAAAACATTGCGTCAACCAGCGCTCCTTTGGGGATTTATAGGAACCAAATTAGCTTCATGTTGTTATGATATGTCGCAATCCTTGGGTCGGATTTAGGTTTATTTAACACGTTATATCCTGTAGTTCGGCACCTGAGATGAAAATGCAACTTAAAACGGAGGTGGATAGCTCGACCAGCGAGTAGTGAACTACCTTGACGGAACTTTCCGAAGGTCCAACCCAAAAAAGTTAGTCTAGCATAAGACGGGAGACGTTGACTTTCCGTATTACCAGTTTTCAAGTTATTGTCAGAGCTCGTAACAATATACTTCAACTAGGAAGAATCTGGCAAATAAAAGTTGCACTTAGGAGATTTTAAGGAGATAAACAGTTTAGGTATTGGACAAGGTAAGGGGTTTAATCACTAGTTTTAGAACAAAGAGATGCAAGGAACTCTTTGCCAATTGGTTTTTGGTTTAATCAAATCTTTAGAATTTTCATTTCATTAGCTCCAACATCTATCAGTTACTTCTTATGTTCAGTAGCGCAATGGAGATGTCATGGGACTAGTTTATGGGTTTGGTTATTCAGTTAATTAGATCTGAGTTTAGGATTATAGTTCCATTATCATTTCATTATTCCTCTTCAAGATTGGTTCAAATGTTGATCGTAATAGTTTGGCAAGGAGCAGAGGACTTGGTCAAATCAGATGGTTGAGCAATATAATACTCTTCGAAAGCTCTACTGTTTTTCATATGCGAGTTAAAAGTTAATTCCTTTCAAGTTCAAGAATACTTATAATATCACCAATTTTAATTCTCGGGTTACTCTTAAAAAATATAATCTTATTATTTTTATTGTTTTCACTTACCTTTCAGTCTCTGTTTCCGGGTTTTGTTGCTGCTGTGGTTGTTGCATTTGTTGCTGCTGAAGCTGTTGTTGTTGTGGCTGTTGTTGGGTCTGTTGTTGAGGCTGTTGTTGAGGCTGTTGTTGTGGCTGTTGTTGAGGCTGCTGCTGTTGTGTTTTTGTTTGTTCATCGACATTTGGCGATGTTGTCGGATTAGAATTAGGAATTGTTGTCGTAGTTGTTGTTGTATTTGCATTATTATTGTTATTACCATTATTTTTGTTGTTGTTATTATTATTATTGTTATTATTGTTACCGTTATTGTTGCTCACATTGGCACTAGCACTCGCGTTATTATTTGTATTGTAAGCACTTGGCGATTCTTGTTGCTGTTGTTGTTGTGGCTGTTGTTGTTGTGGCTGTTGTTGTTGTTGCTGTTGTTGTTGTTGTGGCTGTTGTTGTTGTTGTGTCTGTTGTTGTGTCTGTTGCTGTTCTTTTTGCTGTTGCTCATTAGTCACTGTCGTAGTTGTGGTGTTTGTTGTTTCAGTTGCTGTTGTTGTTGTGGTGTTTGGAGTAGTCATTGTTGCATTTTCCGTTGGCACAACTGTTGTTGCTCCAGCTGTTGCTGTGACTGCTGCTTCTGGTTGCTGCGCTTGTATCGTAGCTATTAAAGCAGTAGGATCGGCAATTGTTGCCGGCGCACTTTGTTGTTGATGTTGTTGCTGTGAAGGAATATTTGCTGTTGCCGTGGATGGTGTGGATACTGCAGTGTGACTGACTTGCCTGTCATAGCTCGAAAGATTTGATAAATTTGGCATTGTTTGTCCTGGTGCAACATGTTGTTGCTGAGCAAACTGTGCCGGTGGCAGCGGTTGTAATTGTTGTGGCTGTTGTTGATTGTTACCAGCGGCATTGGGCGTAGTTATGCCGTCGGTTTGTGAAGTCTGTTGTTGCAGTGGCGAATGTTGCTGTTGCTCATGCGATTGCTGCTGCTGCTGTGCTGCATCGCTAGGAATCATTTGAGGAGGGGCAGCTTGTTGTTGCTGCTGTGTGGATGTGGCTTCTGTTGTCGTTGCTGTTTGCTGGAAGTTCTGTTGGTTAAATGAAGTGCCATTGTTGCTCGATTGGACAACAAAATTTGGCGGCACAGTCTGCGATGTTCCAGCACTATGGGGTGCGGGCGACAAGGGTTGTGATTGCGACTGTTGTTGCTGTAGTTGTTGCGACTCAACAGACACATATGGCATACTATGGGCCTGATGATGTTGCTGTTGGGTGTTCGCTTGAGTCTGCGCGACTGGCTGTTGCTCATTTCCATTGCCACTGCCATTCCCATTGCCATTACCGTTGCCGTTACCACCATTATTGTGATTGTTGTTTTTGTTGCTAGGTATATCAGTTGCGACATGTATGGGACCGTTCTGAAAGTGTAGGTTGCTAGGCAACGTAGCAGGATGATGCTGCTGTTGTTGTTGCGACTGCTGCTGCGTCAACTGTGGCTGCATTACGAAATTAATGGGTTCAGACTGACCGGCCACATACAACGACCCGCCTCCGCCATCATTGCCGTTAGCAGTCTCTGCGGCAATTGCCTCTTCTTGTTTCTTAAGTTCCTGCAACGATTGCTGCAGCTGTTTTGCAGCAGCTGCAGCATAATCCGAGGGCATTGTTTGTCCATGCACCACACCACCATTGCCACCACCGTCAGCATTGGCATTGGCTCCTTCATTGTAGACTTGTTGTTGGTTTTGCAACTGTGGTTGCGGATTAGCACCACCCGAGATTAAATGTTGCATACCGTGCACCACTGTTGCTGGCGCCGTAACAACACCCGATGGTGTAAACATCTGTTGTTGCAGCTGATTTGTGGGAGTATCTGAGAAATTCCAGTTTCCATCGGCAGCACTAGTCAGCTGCAGACTATTGCCAACAGTATCGACGTGATTCTCTAGTAACCCAACGGCACCAGGCCCGATTATCATGCTCTGAGTAGTCTTTGATGGCTCACCACTACCGCCACTGCCAGACTCTGAAGAGCCAGTCTTGTCACTACCACCTTCCTTGGTGCTCACACCGCCTCCCGAGTGATCCAGATAGTCCATGCACATCCAGCGACCACGTCGAAATGGCTCGGTTGATTCGATTTTCACAACCTTGAAGCGTTCACTGCGAGGTTGCGAGTCGATACCCTTATCGTCCTTTGTCTTACTGCCGTCTAAGTTGATACCACCGGCACTCACCACATTGATGATGTTTTCCGCAACATTGACCTGCACGTTTTGTATGGCACCAGGACCCAAGCCTGGTCCAATAGGATCGACAACAACGAGTCCATATTGTGAGCTGGTGGGTATAACCGGTGCTGTAGTGCTTAGCGCATTGTTGGAAAAGTAAACCTCCTCTTTGGAGAAAGTGTCCTCGGACACCGATGGCGTCTCATTTTCGAGATCTGTAATGCGACTATTTTCATCGGTGTGAGATTCATCAAGATCATCGGCCGACTCTTCGCCGTTATCGGCCACCACTTTGGCTTGACCAACGGTTACCGAAGTGATCTGAAACGAGGAGGTCTTTGGTTTGCGGGATTGCGCGGCGGTTTGCTGGCTGTGGTGATGATGATGACCTGTGTGACTATGATGATGGCTGCTATGACTGTGATGGCTTTGGCGACTGGCTACACTGCTGCTACCACCGCCATTATTATTGGGCGATGTGGCTTTAGATGTGTTGGAAGCAGTCGTGGTAGTCGATTGTGGAGCGACCGAGGTGCTCGAGCTGGAGCTGTTGTTAGACACGTGCGAGTGAATGCTGCTGCTACTAGTAGCATTCGAGAGGTTCGAGGCAGTCGATGACTCGCCAGTTGAACCACCGGGTAATGCATGCAGTCGCAGACTCTCGCTAGTGGTACGTTGAACCATGTTCGACGTGTTGCTGCTATTTGTGGCGGTGCTGGACGACGAGTGATGATGATGGTTCGGTGTGTTGTTGTGTTGATGATGATGCTGATGCGGGTGATGATGGTGCGAGTGATGTTTGCTGGCGTCAGCATTTGTAAGGACGGTACTGCCGCCAGAGCTAGCGCCACCACCTCCAGTGCCAGAACCACTTAAGGATGGCATCTTAGTCAGTGGCGGTTTTTTGATGGCTGTGGTGCTGACGGCACGCAACGGCGCTTGTATTGTATTCCGTCGCTGTGCAGATGCAGCACTAGCTTTAAACTTGCCGCTTATCTGACGATCAATCAGACTACGGGACTGAGTTTGCTCCTGCATCTCGTTGTGGTTGTTTTGTGGATGATGATTGGTGATTGGAATTGGGATAGTCTGAGAGTCTTCAGGCGAAGAGGCTGAATTCTCTTGCGAGGGCGAGGTGGGTGATGCGAGGGCAGGTGGCGGTTGCTCTTGTTGTGGCGATTGTGGTGGCGGTTGATTTTGATGTTGTTGCGATGATTGACCAGAATCCTCCGTGGCTGTCTGATTCTCGGCCATAATCGGGGCTTTTAGGGTGCGCAATGTTTTGAGAATATAATCCAGGGTCGGGTTGTTGTCAAAACTTAATTTATTTTTAGTTTTTATAATTATCTAGTTAGACTTAAGATTAGGGTAGTGGTTTAAACTAATAGCTACTAAAGAATAATTAGAAACGAAAACAACACGTATAAATTTGTTTCGTTAATCTTTTACACTAAATCTTCGTTAAGTTATGCACTAGACACTGGTTGCTGGCGATCGCGACCACAACTACTGAAATTTAACAGATTTTTCAATTTCTTAAATGTAGAGGTTTTGTTTGTTATTTGGTTTTGTTTTTTTTCTTTGAGGGGGGAGGGGATGATGTTTTTGTCGTTGCTCTATATGTTGTTATATTTGCTCTCTGCTGGATTGACACAAACTGCTTTAAATGTAAAATAAATTAAATTTAATTGAATTTCATCATCGGATGAATGATCATCATTCAAATAGCTGCATCTAAGACTAGCTGCTAGTAGTAATGATGCTGGGGAGCTCACACACGACGCGAAGCGAAAACTGCCGAGGCACACAACGATCACTACCAGACGTGAACAACGACGGCGACGACAACGACAATGCTGTAACGGTCTAGAAGCATACGCGATAACGATTTACTGTCGGCATAGACTATGTCGACAACGGTGACAAACGTTTTTTAGTCGATTGCTGTTTGTGTGCGACCGTAAGGTGGACGGCGTTGCCAACTTCGAAGACTAAAACGGCGTTAGCGACGCGACGACGGCGACACATATTGTTTGCCTGTGCGACACAAACGACTCACTCACATAACGTACGCCGTTTGTACACACAAAACTCTTGTGAATTCAATTTAAGCACGAATTAAAAGAATTTCAGGCGCTTGAATACAAGCTACAAGCTTCCTTTTTTTTTTAATTTGTCACTCTTTATTGCTCAAAATCGGTCGGTTAATTAAGCTTGGTGAGCGTGACCGTAATACACTTTGTTGTTTGAGGGTGTGAGAGGGCGTTACTCACGCTGTACAAGCTAGCTACTAGCCAGCCAACCGTCGTTCACTTTACTAGCGAATCTTTGTTACGTTTTTCGCTCTGTTGATGATGATTTTTTTGTTGTTTGTCTAAACTTTAGGGGGCGAAATTTAAATATTAAATTGATAAACAGCTTTAAAAAGCGTTTATTTTATGGTTTAACTGACCCGTTGTTGTATAGTTTGAAGACGTTCTCCGTCTCACCATTTCATTTTACTTTCAGCTTCTGAATGTGTGTTGTTAGGCAATTGAATAGAAATAATTTTATATGAATTAAAATTATAATATTATAAACACAACATAAATCTAGAGAGAGCGAGAGTTTTTTTTATGATTTCACTGAAAGTTTGACATTAAGTCAATCACTAGATTTCGGCAAAGTTAGACGTTAATTTGATTTATTTCCGTTGTTGTAGTTGCTGGAGTCTGTGCTGTAAGAGAAAATATGAAGAATTATTAAGATGAGTTTAGTGTGTTTTTTTTTTTGGTTGAGAAAATTTTTGGAAAACAACAGTTAAAATCAAAAAGTGCGTAGAGAAAATGCGTTTTCACCTTCTACGCATTAAGTTTATTGTAATTTCAGAAGAAGCTTTGAAATTCTTTGGTTGGCTTTAAGGAGTACATAAGAAACGCTCAAGCGTTGCAAACTATGCTTAGTTTTTGGTAAGTTTATAGAACTCAGTATTTAACGACATTAAATTTTTGGTCTTTTAAAGAAATTCATTTCATTTATTTTCATTCTTTTTTAATTGTTTATTTTTTTTTTTTTTTTGTTTTTATTTGCCGATTTTTACACTGTTTTTATTTGATTTTTTATCTCAATTTTTTGCTGAGTTCAATGCGCACCTCCTCCAGCGAAAGTTTTTTTCAATAAAAATACATTTTTCTGTTTAGCCGTCACCTCTCTACAGACAATGACAAACCTAAGAAAGTAAACAATGCCATGAACTTCAAAACCAGAACATTAGCCGTTTGAAGTCGGCATAAAACATGTAGTTCCAGTTCTCGATCAATTGTGGACAAACATTTAACAACACAACTGATGAACTGGCTGAAATGGCCATTTTTTTTTTTTTTTGTTTTCTATGATAATGTTCTTATTATAGAAAATCTTAAAGTTCAAAATAGGCTGAACAGAAGAGAGCAAACGAATGTTCAAGCTCACTCAACTGAAAAAAAATACTTGAACCAAAAAAGTATTTTCTATTGGTCCTGTCTTAGCGGGTTTTTGAAAACTACTGTTTCGATCCTCTGGAAATAAGTTATAATTCCTAGCACATATTAAATTTATTTTATGTAATTTATTTTATGTTTTTTAATTAGTTATTAATCCTTTTTTTATTTATGTATTTGTTTTTATTTCTGTTCTATTATTCTATTTTACAATTTTTTTTTTTAAATTTTTAATAATTTTTTACAATATTTTTTTTTTATTATTTTTTTATCATTGTTTATTGTTTTTTATTATTTTTTTATTATTTTTTTTATTTTTTTAATTATTTTTTTTATTATTTTTTGATTATTTTTTATTTTTTTTTTTTTTTTTTTTATTTTTTTTTTTTATTCTTTTATTTTTTTAGTATTTTGTTTTTTATTTTCTTTTATTTTGTTAATATTTTTCTATTATTTTTCTATGATTTTTTTTTTATTATTTATTTTATTATTTTTTGTTAATAATTTTTTTGTCTTTATTTTTTTTTCTTTAATTAAGTTTTGTTTTTTTTTTCAACACTTTTTCGTAACATTTATTTTTATTTAATAACATTCCTTTTTTATATAATAAATTTAATTTTTTATTTTATAACATTAATTTATATTTTATACCTCACAAGGGTTAATGTTTTTGTCTTGCGTTCATAAGTTTTTAAAAACGACTGTTCCGATTGATATACAATTAAAGCATTATTAAACACATATATTATTTCTTTTTTTATATAATTTATTTTAATAGTTTTTATTTAGTAATAGTTTTTAAGTAATTTAATTGTTTATAAATTTTGTAATTTTTTTATTTGTTTTAATTTTTTAAAATTTTTCCTATTTTATTTTGTATAATTTTCTTACTTACTTTTAATTTTTTTTTTAAAACATTTATTTTTTTATACATTTTTTTTTTTTTTAAACATTTATTTTGTGTAAAACATTTATTTTTTATACATTTATTTTTTATATTAAAAAATTCGTTTATTATTTTAGAGCATTTTGATCATAAACAATTGATAAAAAGTTGATAACAATTGATTTAAAATTAAAGTATTATTTAACACTTAAGGGGGGACATGAAATTGGCCGATTTATGATACATGATTTTTTGTATTTTAGTAAATATTCTTAAGATTATAAGAAAAAAAACCTCATGGAAAAATTCCTACGGGTTCAAAAGTTACAGCCGGATAAGTGAGAGCGCAATTTTAATGTATTTTTAAACTTGATTCGCTATCGTATGACACGAGCTTTTTAAAAATTTTTTTTTTCAATATATTTCAGTATTTTTTTTCAGTCAATATTTTTTTCGAAAAAAATACAATTTCAAATTTGGAACATCACCAAAAATTGAAAAAAAAATTTAAAAAAAAGCTCCGATAACCAATTTTGTTAAGATTTAAAAAAGTCATTTTTTCCAGATCGGACAAACGGGGCTGCAACCACGAGGCTCCGTATTTTTCTCTGCCGCCAGTTTGTAGCTCTATAAATATATTTTTTGAATTATTTTTCTTGCAATTTGTTCAATTCTCTACAATAATAAAAATACAATTTTGGAAAAATGTTTGTTTTTGACTGAGTTATGAATTTTTAAAAAAAAGTCTGTTTTCTCTGCCGCGAATGTAATGTCCCTCCTTAAATTATTTTTAACAGAATTTATATTAATTGTTTATAATTTTTTTTAATTTTTGATTTGTTTTAATTTTTTAAAAATTTTTACTTTTTTATTTTGCATAATTTGTATGTTTACTTTTCATTAATTTTTTATTACAAAATTTTTTTTTTATTTTATTTTTATTTTATGGCATTCATTTTTTTATTTTATGCTGCAAAATTGATAACATTTCATTCTCATGTAATAAAATTAATTTTTTTATAACTAGCAATAAATTTTATTTTTATTTTATAACTAAAATTTGTTTTTTATTTATGGTGTAACTTATTTTATTTCAATGTATTTTATTTCTTTTCTTCGTTTTAGGTCTTCACGCTTTCGCTATTTGATCTAGAATAAAAATTTTTGGTTTATCATTTGCCCAGGGTTGCAATACCTGAGTATGTCATTTATTGCCACTGCCAGCAATGACGCGTAGGGTTGCCACCTACTAGAATTTTTTATTTTTTAGATTTATTTTTTTTTTCTTTTATAAAATTTATTATTTGTATAACACTTTTTATTTAGTTTTATAAATTTATTATTTTTTATTTAATACTTATTTTATAAAGTTTTTATTTTTAATTTTTTTTTCAGCACACTTATTTGGATAACGTGCTCAGCCATGAATCCCAATGTGATTGCCAAAAACCGTCATACAAAATGAACTACAGAATATTTTGCCTTCATTCTTTTTTTTAGCTTGTAGGTTTTTTTTTGTAAATAAAGTTAAGTTTCATAGGCCAAAAATACCAACATCATTACAGCAGATCTATTTCAAATTTCAAAAAATTTAGAAACTCTGAGTAGAGTTTTGAATTTCATAAAGAAATATTGAAGACTTTAAACTCCATACAAACCTCAAAATGAATCAATGTCAAAAAGATGACTTCCAAGCAAGTTGTAAAGATAGAGAGACAGACAGACAGACAGCATAGTATGCTGTTTAAATTGGATCAATTGTATAAAGAAATATTTTTGTAGATAGCTAGTAGCTTGTTTTTCATCTTGCTTCAACAGACGACTTTCAACACTTTCATCTACCGTCTCATCTCGTCTCTTTATTGTCTGATGTATGGCAATTATTGCGTTTCTGTGAAAAAGGAAAGCAATCATGATGCATCGCCAGACAACTGCTGCATGTAAAGAGAAATTGTGACAGCTTCGCTAGCAGCTAGCAACAAAGTGCTGTTGTTGTTGTTGTTGTTGTTGTAATGTTTTGAAGCATCAAAGTTGACTGGCGGTATTGAAGAAAATCAGCAGAAGTGCAGATATGCAAAAATTGTCGATTATTTATTGCGAGTGGTAATAGTTGTTGGTGTTGTTGTGGGGATTAAAGAGTTGCCATTAACATGTGGCATTGCCAGCCAACTTAGAGACGCTGCAAGATCGATTATCAACGACTTTTGCAGCGCTTATTTACAGTTCAAAAAAGTAGATAAATTAAATAAATCTATTAAGCAATATAGTAGGTTAAGACAACTATGGTTTAAAAAAAGAATTGCACGTGTATCGGCGTTTTAAAAGTTTACGTCTGATCAATATTTTTTATAGTTTTTAAGTTAAGTTAAGCAATTTACTTAACTAAGAGTATGAAAACTTCTAAACATATGCGTTTAAAATTGTTTTTCAAACTAACACAAAACAAATTGATAAAGAAAAACTAGCTTAAAGTCTTTTGAATGACTGAAAGAGTGGTTGGTTTCCTTTTTTAATAAAACTTCTACTCTTAGCACTTTATTTATACGAATTAAAAATCTAACTAGCTATTGATTTGTTTATTTTGAATTAAGCTAAAACTGTCGCTCCGGTGTTACAAGGATAACTGTTTTTGCTACAATGGCCACAACATAACAGAAACTTAAGTTTGAATGATGCAATTTTTCACAGAAAGAGGTGATTATTTTTTATAGCTTTTTTATTTGGATATTCTGGAAAAAAAAACAATAGTTTTTATGAATTTCCTACCACCTTAGCTCTTGACTGATACCGCAAATAACGGTTTAATTTATTTATATCAAAAAATTAGTCGCACTAGAAAATAATGATTGTTAAATTTATATCAAAACGATGATGTGGATTTTAATTTACTCTTGGCATAAATAAAGATTTGTATAATTGAATCTGCCACGCCTCATTTCTTGATTAGGTTCATATTTGTTATAGCTCAAACATACATACTACATATTTAAAATTTCAGGATTTTATCCCACAAGAACAACATCAAAAATAAGACGTTGAAGTCTGAACGTTAAATAGAAGAAGTCACGGTCGTACAGATCCTTGTGTTTCCGTCTTTACGTCTAACAAGTGCATCAATAAAAATTGGGAATGAAAATAAGCGGAATTTTCATTGAAATATTACTCGCTTCGAGTATAGGTCTCAGTGGGATAGGTATACGCCCACTTTTTAAAATTTTCGGTAGGATAATCCACTCAAAACGTTACAATATTAGGAAAATAATATCCAATAATTTTTGGTATAATATAATTTCAAAAGTTAATATTTTTAAAATATAAAATTGAAAACATTTTACTTTTTGTAATATTGAGCTCGTATTCAGCGTCTCCAAAAACACAGTTTTGAATCAGTTTCAATATAACTAGTCAAAACTAAATTCGTTGAATTCGACTTAAGTGACCAATTTTTGTAAAAATTTGAAACATCCATAAAATGTGTGCCTCAAAGGGTTAAGAAACAAAACTACAAAAACGTTGCATGCACAATTACTCATTGAGTTATAGATTTTAAAAATAATGATAGTCCTGTAAAGGCTGCATCTTGCAAACATGACAAATATAAACAAAAAGTAACAAAAATGCAACGGCGTTGCATAGAATTTTAACGCAACGAGTACATGAGATATAAAGAATGGGCACATCGAAAAAAATGCGAAAAAAATTAATTAATATACATTTTTAGGAATGATTGTACATGATTTCCTCATGATAACCGAAGAAAATATATTAATGGTGTCCCTCTGGAGAAGCCCGTTAATGCAACGAAAATGCATTATTGTTGCATGAATTTTTGTCATGGTGCTAAGGTTAATGTTAATGTTCCACAGAACAGATAGACATGCATTGAGACAAGAATAAGGACAAGGATTTGGAAGAGAATAAGGACAGAATTAAAAAGGATTTAACTGAGGAATAGGATATAAATTTGGATATTGAATAGGACAAGAATTCGGACAATTATAAGGACACGCATTTTAACAATGTTAAGAACAAAAATTTGGACAATGATTAAGTCAAAAATTATGAAAAGAATGAAGATATGGATAAAGGATGACTACAAGAATTAGGACAAAGAAAATCTACGAAAATTTTTAAACTAATATTTTTTAGAAATTTAGAAATTTGAATACTAAATCCTACTTTTACAGTGTAATTTCTTTACTGACTGATTTTCTTTAAAACTTTTTGTAAAAAACTGGTTTTAATTAAGTAAAATTTCGAATTTTTATGGTTCATAATTTCTTCGTAATATCACCGATAATCACAATATGACCTGTCAAAATGACAAATATGCTTGCTTAATCCTGATCTGGGATCAAAGTGATTCACGACATTATTTCCAATTTTCATTCAGAATTAGTCAATTCAAATTTAGAAATTTCATATGTTTTTCAAACAAGATCAATTAATCTCCAGAAATTACCTGTTGAAATTCAAAAAATAACAATTGGAATGTTTTCTGAATTTCGATTTATGTTTTTTTGATTTTTAAATGTAGTTTATCAAATTCGATTGTTCCTTAGTGAATTTCAATTGAAATTTTGTAATTTAAGTTGAAGTTTTATGATTTTGAAATTAAATTTATGAACTTCAAATGATGTTTCTGAATTTCAAAAGGAATTTCATTTGATCTTTTCTGAATTTTAAATGGAATTTCTGAATTTCAACTGGAATTTCTGTACTTCAATTCATGATTTCTTAATTCTTATTGAATTTATCTTAATTTTGAATAGAATTTCTGAAATAAATTTGGACTTTCTGATTTTCGAATAAAATGTCTACAATGTTTTGATTTTTTTTCGGAATATAAAATGGGAATCTATGAATTTTAATGGAATTTTTCTAATTAAATGAAATTTAATTTCAAATTAAACTTCTGAATTTCAACTGATCTGTTCTGAATTTTAATTGATTCTTTCTGAAATTCAGTTTGAATTTCTGATTTCAATTATCGTTTCAAGAATTTCAAATGCAAGTAACGAATTTTTATTAATCTTGACTTAATTTCAAATGGAATTTCTAAAATGCACTACATCTTTTCTAACTTTAAATGGATTTTCGGTAATAAATTTGATATCTTTCTAAAAATCAAATGGAATTTCTGAATTTCAATTGATCTTTTTTAATTTCAAATGGAATTTCGAAGTTTCAGTTGATCTTTTTTTAATTTCAAATGGAGTTTCAGAATCTGAATTCATGTTTTCTGAATTTGAAATCAAATTTCTGAATTTCAAATAATCCATTCTAAATATCGTTTAAGGAGGGACATAGTTTTTTTTATAGTTTTGCATTTTAGTAAATATTCTTAAGATTCTAAGAAAAAACAGGGGTTCAAAAGATACAAAAGATACAAAAGAAAAGTGGTGACCGTGGCATGCAGGTTAAGTGTGTGGCTTGGCATGCTCGGAGCCCGGGTTCGATCCCCAGCCGCGGCCCCAGTTTTTTCAATAAAAAATTTTTCTGATCAGTCACCACCTCTCTGCAGACAATGTCAAACCTCAGAGAGTAAATAATGCCATGTAAAGCTTCTTGAGAACATGAACTTTAGCCGTTCGGAGTCGGCATAAAACATGTAGGTCCAGTTCTCGGTCAATTGTGTGCAAACATTTAATAGCACACACAACACAATTGATAATAAGAAGCTCGGTCAAAGTCCTTTCAAGGGCTGAAATGGCCAATTTGTTTTTGTTTTTGTTTTGTCAAAAGATACAGCCGGATTTGTGAGAGTGCATTTTTATTTTTCTTTGTTCAAAAACTTTGAACGCGTTTTTCTCGAAACAATGTTTTTCGTACTGGTTGCGGCGCTAGGGGCTTAATTTTTTGACGAAATTTTTTTTTTTTTATTTTTAAAAATTGATTCGCTATCGTATGACACGAGCTTTTTTTAATTTTTTTCTTCGTTTTTTTATGAATTTTTAAAGTCAATATTTTTTTTCGAAAAAACACACTTTCAAATTTGGAACATCAACAAAAATTTAAAAAAATTTTAAAAAAAGCTCCTGTCATACGATAACCAATTTTGTTAAGATTTAAAAAAGTAATTTTTATTCCAGATCGGACAATTTTTGCGACTCCCAGCGCTGCAACCTCGAGGCCCCGTTTTTTTCTCTGCCGCCAGTTTGGAGCTCTATAAAACCATGTTGGAGTGAAAAATATATTTTTTTGAATTTTGTTTCTTGTAATTTGTTCAATTCTCTACTCCAATTCCCCAATTTTGGTAAAATTTTTGTTTTTGACTGAGTTATGAATTTTAAAAAAAGGTCTGTTATCTCTGCCGCGAATGTGATGTCCAACCTTAATACTTTCTGAACTTCAATTGTAATTTCTGCATTTCAAATGGAATTTCTGAATTTTAATTGAGGTTTTCTGAATTTCAGATAGAATTTCGGAATTTCAATTGACGTTTTCTGAACTTCAAATGGAGTTTTTGAAATTCATGTGATCTTGTTGTCTGAATTTTGGTTCATCTTTTCGGAATTCCAATTGATTTTTTCTAAATTTTATATGGAATTTTAATTGATTTTTCTTAATTTCAACGGAATTTCTAAAATTCGTTTGATCTCTTTCAAATTTCATTGGAATTTCTGAATTCCAATTGCCATTTTCTGAATTTCAAATGGTTTTTCTGAATTTCAAATGATATTTTCTAAATTGAAAATGAAATTTGTGAATTTCAATTTATTTTTTTTAACCCTTTATAATTTTTAATGGTCTGTGGGACTACATAAAAACACTTGAAGTCTGTTGTTTGTGAATTTTTTTACACGAACTAATTGGACGTTTTCAGTACCTTTTCATGAGTCAGAGTTAATAATAGTTTTTTATTTGGAATAATACAATTCCAATTTGGAACTATTATGACTATTTTGTTTCAAGGCAAAATAAAGAACTTTTTGGACAAGAAGTGAATTTTGTAGGAACTTTCATTGTATCAAAACAAAGCTTTTTCAGGAGGGGTTTGGTTTATCAGACGAATATGACTTCTGAAGTTCAAAAGCTTTGAGACGAAAGTGTAGTACTAGTTGAACCCTTTTTAACGCTTCTTTATTTCGTAAGATCAGGCATAAAATCCATAATTTTCTAAGATCGGAAATAAAATACATAAGTTATGGATAATATAACTTTGGCGGTTGTTACGGGGGACCAAAAAAATAGAATTTCAGTTTTTGAAGTTGTCTTCAGATTTAACTTTTTTCTAACTTATGGGTAGAAAAGAAGAAGGATGGACTAAAAAAATAAAACAGTTGGAGTGAATAAATTGAAATTTTTAAATTTTTTTAAATAAACATAAATTTTTAAGAAATATAAAAATTTATTGAAAATATATTCGATGGTCCTTCGGGCCCACATTTAAAAATTTCATGAAAATCGTATTATCCGATCAATGATCAGTCTTCAATGGGTTAAATAGGGGTACTCATTTCAAACTTTTTGTTTTTGTATGCAGACCAACCCACTCTAATGAACATATCGCTATTGTTATACAAATTACACACGTTTGAAGGTTAAAAGTTGTTTTTTTATTAAAATTTTAAACCAAAACCCACAGTTACGGTCTCTGCTTCTAACACTTTTCTTTGCCTTTACATAAAAAAAAACATTTCTCATAGAATTGACCAGCATATTTTTTTAAGTGTAACAAGAAACATGAGAAGAAATAAAAGCAAGTGTTTGTGGTTCCGTCGGTTTGTTTGTGGTTAGAGTAAAAAACCAAGAAGAATCATTCAAACAATATCATTGCGGCATTTTTTGTTTCTTTAATAAAGAACTTTAATGAATGAGTTTAAAAAACAATAACCGATATAAAAGCGACAAAGATATAGAAATCAAAAAGCTTTATATGCTGCTGTTACCAAAGTAGCAGAATTAAATTAAATCTGATAAGGCGATGATGTTTGTGGTAAGAAAAATATTCCGTCTAATATTAACAAAAACATAAAAACGAACAATCAAGAACGCTGAAAGAAGTGAGGGAATAATAATCAATGAAGTTAAGTATGAATGATTTTAATTTGCTCATAAAACAAAAGTAATAAAATAGAATTTATAAAAAGCAGAAAAAACAAAACATTTAATTAAAATAAAGAAAAAAAAAATAATTAAAAATGAGTCACAAGCAGATGATAATGGTATTATTTTTATTTTTTTATTTTTATTAATGTAAATAGTTGATTAGAGTACAATGGCCAAGTTTGCCAAGAGGAAACAAAAGAGAAACGTGAAAGGTTAGCGAGATAGTAAGAGAGAAGATAGAAAAAGTCAGTGAAAGATTTTTTCTGAGTGCTGCGGTTAAAAGTGCCGTTAATGTTTAATATAAAAATGCGAATAAAAACAAATTTAAAAAAAGAAAAATATGAGAATAAGAAAATAAATCAAAACTTAGAAATAAAGCACGAGATTCTTGCATAACTTCGTTTGCTTGAGTCATAAAAAATGAAATAATTTTGGCAAACATTGGAACTGGAAGGTAAAAAGCTGGGAAAAAAAAGGAGAGAAAGAAAAATACAATTGCATGGCGACAAAAAATATGCAAAATAATAAAATTATCTGCGACACTTTTATTTTTTGTAACTAGATGCTTATTAAGAATTTCGAGTAAGTGAGTAAGAAAACATCTTAAAGAGAATGCCACAAATCACAGACAGTGTCGGTGTAGAAAAATGCAGAAGAAAGCCGTTAAGATGCTGAAAGACTACTTGCTGCAAGTTTAACGACTACTTTTTTAGTAACTGTATATTTGCAACTATCAAAAATTGTACCAAAACAAAATTCAAACGAGAGTTCATTTAAAAATAAAAATTGAGTAAATTTAATTTGAATTTTTTTTTTTTGTGGTATTCATAAAATTTAACAATAATTTCTAAGCAATAAAAACAGTTGAAGTAATATAATCTAGAGTCTAGATTCTAGACAATTGTGTCATTGAAGAGTGTTTGTGAGAGGGGGTAAAAAATGAGGGCAAACACTTTTGTTCTCTTACATTTTCGAAACCGGGCCAAATAATTAACGAATTTTTATTACTCTTTATACAACACTGCTCTAGAAAATGTAGCCACGATTTCCGCAATTTTGCAATTTTTTTTTTTTTGTTTTTGTTTTCATTTATTTTTGCCATTGACTGCAATTTCTTTCAGTTGAAATAACAAAAGAGAGAACAAAAACAAAAGCGTTATAAATAAAAGTTTCAAATATCTAAGTAACCCAAACAAAATCTGATCGTCTGTTTTTACGACAAACAAACAAAATCGAACACAAGATCGAAAGAACTTTAGACCATATTAAAAAGGCGGAAAGCAGACAGACCGACCATTCACAGAGCAGGCAAAGTGAAAGGAAGTTGCCAGACGTGGTGGAAAAAAAAAACACCAATAAATAAAAAATACTTTTGCTTACTTAATTCATATAAAACTTAAAACTGAGTTTAAGTTGAAGTTGAAATAGTTTGTTGAGTGCAATTTAATTGTTTATTTAGTGAATAAAAGGAAATTTATTTTAAAAAAACTATTTGAATGAAAGAGAGAGATAAATAAATTTTTAAAAACCTGTGTCACAGAAATTTTATAAAACAAACTAGTATAGTAGCCCGTCATACGTCGGGTCGTATTCAAAATAATTAAGTAGTAGACGATATGACATTTTTCATTCACCTCAAATGTTGTTTTGTTCCAGTCGTCATCAATGTGTCCTTACTGATAAATATCAAATAAATTTTGTGTGCATACTTTTAGGCTAACAATTTTTTCATATAAAAAGCACTGTAGTAGCGAAACAGGTTCTGGTCCAGGCTAACATGTTCAGCCTATACAAAGCAATAACAACTATAACAGTTTAAGCGATATAGAGCACGGAGCAGAACACTTTTCTTTTATATATTAAGATTATATTAAAAAAAATTTTTATTTTCGTAATTTTTTCGGAGATTTTAAAATATATGATGAAATATCGATATTTGCACTCAGAAAAAAACTCCAATCTTGCTCCGATAAAAAATTTCTTCATTTTCGAAAAAGCAATTTTCTCTTGTTCAAATAAAATTGCCTTCAATTAGTAAAATTTTTTACATATTCCAACAAATATTTCTTCACTTCTGGAAAATGAAATTATTTCATCTCTAATAATGATATGTTTTTTCTTCGCACAAAAAAAAATTCTCATATAAAGAGAAAAATTGATAGAAAAATAAAAAGATAAACATTTTTTCCTATATTTTGATAAAAAAAAAAGAAAACTTTTCTCAAAAATAAAAAAGCTCTTCTCTAAAAACAATATATCTTCATCAAACTGAGTACATGCTCTTATAGACTACAGAAATTATATATATGACTTTACAAATAAGCTTAATTTCCTAATAGGTTATAGTCTGTTCAGACTGGAAGCTAAATGCGCATTTAAAGCTTAATTCGCATTTATTTCATTAATGCTTTTCCAAATGCCATTTAACCATAGAAATTTAAACATAGAAAATTCTATCAAGTTAATTCACTGAAATGCTACTTCAAATGAGTATTTAGCAGTTTGCGACCCTGATTCGATATTCGAAAAACTGCTACTCGCTACTTTTTGCTCATCTCTGACTTGAACTCATTTCATTAGTTGTCAATTTTGTTTGCTGTCAGATTTTTTTGCTTAGGCTGTGTGTAATCGGAAACTTTTCACTCGTATTGATGAAATTTTGACAGTAAAAAAAACAAAAACAAATTGGCCATTTCAGCCCTTGAAAGGACTTTGACCGAGCTTCTTATGATCAATTGTGTTGTGTGTCATTAAATGTTTGCACACAATTGACCGAGAACTGGACCTACATGTTTTATGCCGACTCCGAACGGCTAAAGTTCATGTTCTCAAGAAGCTTTACATGGCATTATTTACTCTCTGAGGTTTGCCATTGTCTGCAGAGAGGTGGTGACCGATCAGAAAAATTTTTTTATTGAAAAAAACTTTTCGCCGCGGCTGGGGATCGAACCCGGGCTCCGAGCATGCTAAGCCACACACTTAACCTGCATGCCACGGTCACCACCATTTTGACAGTAGCAAGAGAATATTTGGCATTTGTGAGGGGCATATGATTGTCAAAAACGCATGTAGCCCCAGAGGCTGAGAAAAAGTATGGAGGCAATCGTGTCTTTTTATTGTCAAATATCTGGATAACTTTCTACCACGAGGGAAAAGTTTCCGATTGGCATGTTTGAAATGTTCGGCATTTTCGAATCTTTGTCAATTCAAATTCGCATTTTACGCTTCTCCCTAATTTGAACACTTGACATTTGGTTGAATTTTCGAACTTCTAAATGCGCATTTAAAAATCAGTCTGAACGTAAAATAACTCAATATATATACAAGTTCAAATTTTTTATAAAACATACACTACAAGAAAGAAAAAAATTGTACTCTAATTACTGTAATACAGCAAAATTAATAATAAAGTTTGTATTTAGGGTATAGCTACTGGTACTAATTATTAAGAATCACGTGCCATAAAATTTAGTATAAGATGATCTTTAAAGGATTTACGTGAAACCTCTATAAATAAGTCAGATCTACTTAGAAGTTCGTTAGTATCATTAACGCAGCGAGTTATCGACTTATTTAGATTATTATTCGACCTTTGTACCGCCTCTATGAAATAGAATTGACTACGGTGAAGACAAGCTGGAGTATAGAAATAAAGCATGCATAGCAGTTCTGGACAATTATATTGTGGTGGCTGAGATCCGAAATAAACACGAGTGAGAAAAACTTTCCGTCTTAATTCAAGGAAATGAAGGTTAATAAGGGCACAGCGAATGTCATAAGATGGGATTAAGGGCAGATTCCAGTTTAGCTTTTTTCATACAAAACCTTGTAAAATGCCTTTGAATAGATTCTATTCTCTCAGAGGGATGGAGATAATACGGTTTCCAAATAGTAGAGCAGTATTACAAATGAGGACTTAGAGTAACTTCGGGTAATGTGATATAGGTAATTTTTAATTTATAACTACTAATTACTTTCATACCTTAGCTTATACCGACCGCACAACACAGGATATTTTTTGATGCATTTTGCAGTGTTTTACAACGTTAGAGCTCCATAGCGTAACCCAAATTGGAGCTATTTCAACACAATGACAAAAATTTATGCAACTCCCCTAAATGAAATTGGCGGGTAAAGTGATATACCACGTTCGGATAATGTGATATACCAATATAACATTACCCGAAAAGTGTTCAGCAGCAGTATCTATTGTTTATCAACCAAAATTTTAAAAAAAAGTTATTGAAAAGAAAAAAAGCTGTTTTAGTGTTATTAATGTTGTTGTTGATACAATTTTATTATTTCAGTGGAATTAACATAAAAGAAAACAAAATCAACTGAATACAAATACGCATGTACAAATGTAACAAAAAAATAACACAAAGTATAAAATTAATGGAATTAATAGATATGGCATGAATAGATGGTATATCATATTACTCAACTTTGACTATATCACATATGCCGAATTCGGGTTTCAAAATAAAAAGGTTATTTTTGTAAAAGTACGCTGTAGAAAATCAAAATCCCATCTCATTTGTGACTAACTTAATTCAAACTCTAACAAATTTATCTATTTCAGCTTATAATTCTCCTCTATTTATTGCGATACAACAATTTCACAACAATGAGAGCGAACACAGCAAATGAGAGCGCGCATTAAGCTGCAGCACGTATCTTTTACTGTTGCCGTTATGTTCACATGTTTGTTCTTATCGAAAGTTGTGTATTTAACAATATATGCAGGTATATCACATTACCCGACCATATCACAATACTCGAAGTTACTCTACGAGTTATGTGTAAAAGAATATAAGAGTATAAGGATCTGAAAATTCTTTTGAATTAAGTTAAAAAACATAGTATGGAATTTGAATACAATAAAATACAATAAAATACAATAGAATACAATAAAATCAATATGTTCTTCGAAGTTCAATCTTTGATCAAGGAGAACACATAAATCTTTTTTGAAAGTGGTTCTTCCTAGAATAGCTGAATTTATAGTATAATACCAGATATTAGGAAAGGACAATCGAACAAATTAAAGAATCTGACATTTGAGAAATATGCAGTGGAAAGCTATTAAAGGTAGAAGATTGAAGCCTTTTACATGGCTAATGGATCTGAATAACTACAGGTCATTCGGAAAATAAGGCACTGGTTGTGTTTTATTTCTGTAGTAATACCGTTTATAAAGATTAAAAATAGAAGGGGCCCAAAATGGCTGCCTTGAGACTCCTGATATTACATGAATCAGATCAGAAAAACATTTACTAATTTTAACGAGCTGTTGTCGATCCTGGAGATGGGAGTCAATCCAATAAATAAGGTTTGAATGGAAACCTAATGCAGAGAGTTAAGCAATTACAGTTTTATGGTTAATTTTGTCAAAGGGGTCAGCAAAGTCTGTAAAAATAACATTTGTTTGAAGACCTTTAGATAAGTTATTAGTTATATATGTACAGAATATATTCAAATTGGTGGCTAGTTTACTGGATGGTCTATAAATATATACTTTATGCAAAGGACCCGATTTGTTGTAATAATTGATAGGTTGTAATTGTTTATAGAATTGTAATTATGAGACTTTCCATCAGGCTCATAGCCAGGATTTACCTAAGGGGGGGGGTTTGGATTAAAAAATATATCGATAAATGAAAAGGTATTTTTTTTTATAACTGCCAGAAAGATGGGAAAAATCAGTGGCTAGCGATGGACAATACTTTGAATAAAATGTGCCGGTGTTTAAAAATTTATTAGGACTTCAGCAGGATAGAAGTAATACTATCTGAACACTCAGAAGGAGGGTCTTTAGATTACTCATGGCTGATTCAACTTCAAGTTCACCTATACAGAGGTCATCACGATCATTGATGAAAGAAGTTGTTGGAGACACTGAAGTGGATTATTTCACTGATTTGTGAAATAATAAGCAAAGTAATTGCAAATATTAGCCGTATCGTCGGAAAATGAACACATATATTGCATAGAATTTGGGTTTTTCATTGATGTATGTCCAAAAAATCTTACAATTTTTCTTTAGCTTGTCGTCAATAGTTGCTAAATGCGACTTCAACAGAAATTCATTAAGAAATTTAAAGTTTTTTTGAGGCAGGCTAAATAATGAGATTTTAGTTGTGAATTTAATTTGTTGCTTTTAAACTTTTTATATGATTTATTTATTATATATTTTAAGTTAATTAATATTATATTTGCCACACAGTATTTTTGGAGTTTTAGATTAATTTCTTAGGTTGCGATTATAGTGAACGCCGAGTCAGACAGGCAGGCAGACAGGAAATGTGAACAAGCGAGATGGATAGCTATTTGCATCTCGTTTTTTACACAGATTTCAGCCTGCCTGCCTGCTTATCTGAATCGCGTTCACTATAACCGCAACCTTAGGAACAATTGGTTAAAATTTGTGTTTACATTCATCAAAAGGAGGAAGAACTTCTACTTCTTTTACTGTTCAATGTAAATGACAACTTATTTAAAATATGAAACTTATGGCGTTTTCGTTTCTACCAAAAAATGTTGCCCTGTCGCAGTGCAAAATGTTTTCAATGTTGCCCGCAACCCTGTAAAAGTGCATGTTTTTGCCTACTCGAAAAATGTCAACTTAAATAAACGAATATAACCATCCTTGTCTAACGCACGCATGTCATAATATTGTCGTTTTAAAAACAGCTGATATGCAGGGCAATCATCTACCCTGAGAAAGTTTGCAAGGCAGAAACTGCGCCTTTTTTGCCCTCTGTGTGTGTGACATTTTAAGAAACGAACACAGAATTTACTCACCCGTTTGCACTTATTTTAGAATCGAACACGAAAAAAGGCAAGGGCAATGAAAAGGCAACATTTTTTGGTAGAAACGAAAACGCCATTAGTTTTCATGTGTCATATTGCATGATTTACACCATGTGAACAACGATAGCAAATCGTGTAAATGCGCCTTAATAAAGTTTTAATAGTGATGAGCGATGTTTTATTGAAAGTGATGAGACTTTGAAAGAATATCTGAAGAAATTATCGGAAATGAAATATTCCCATTTTGCTTTCTCTACAGAGAAATAATCCCTTTTTGCTAAAAATTACGATGAAATTTTCTTCAAAAAATAATCGATATGGCAACATTGAAAGGTTATGTCATGCATTTTGATAGTGAAGGTATAACTTATTTAGTTTTTTGGGTCTGACAATCGATTTTGTTTGACATGCTGGATTTTTTGTAAGGCTTAAACTCAGAAACGATAATATTATTCTCCGACAAATAGAGTTAAGAACATTCTTTGCACAGTTATAAGTTTCGAAATAATTTATTTAAAGCACAGTTACTCGTTCTAAAATTGCTATAGTTTCTGATTTAAAGTCCTGGTTTGCTTTTAATTTCCACTGAAAATAGTGCGGATTGTAATGCAAGTAGTATTGAGATCGGAATATGTACATGAAATTGTAAAAGTGTGGCAGCATTTAAGAGCAAATTATTTATTAATAAATCTTTCAGTTTCAGTTTTTTTTTTTTTTAATGTCAAGTGTTTTTTATGCAGTTTTAATACAAAAAATCATCAGTATACTTTATATATAAAAGTATTGCTCATCGAATGCGTACGAACGATGGATGTGAATGGAACGTACGTACAAGTGAAAAGAGGAAATTGATGGAAAAAAGGAGTGGAGTAGAATTGTTGGGGAAAATAACTAAAGGGAATAACAGAGAAATGCAATCGGCAAACTCCGCAAGTCAGACGCAGTGTTGGAAGCCGATGACGATGATGATGATGATGATGATGTTGATTATGAAGAAATGAATCAACATTTTTTGATAGTGAAAATAATAAGAAATCATTTGAAAAACAGTTGACAACACAAGAAATCGACTAGAGCAAAACAGTAGAGCAAGTGTTGAATATTTGCTTATGTTTAAAAGAATTTCGGTTATTAATTGTACAATAAAAATAATTTTAACATTACAAAAGTTAACTAATTGAACAACATACCAGCTTCAATGATTGCATGCTTTTTATTTAGAATATTTTTGTGTATTTCGCTACAGCATGTTTTATAAACAGCAAAAACGTAACTTAACTAACAAAAAATCATCGATATTTTTGCACAGATTTTTCAGCTCAATAAACAAAATACCTGGCAAGAAAAAAAATTTTTTGCAAATTTTTTCGGCTAGCAGAGGAAGAATATAGATGGAACAGACGAAGGAGCGCAAGATAAAACAGCAAAATGTCATTCGCATAAATTTTTTGACAGTTGCAAAAATAGCGAGAGCGCACAGAAAAAAAATCTTTGCCGACACGAGAGCGCAAGAGCAAGCGCAGAACTGTTTTTGTTGTTTTTCCAAAACAGAAAAAACAATACAAGAAAAAAAAAAAAGGAACAGGGCGAGTGCAGGAAATAAAACGAGGCGGAAGAAAATTTATTCTTTCGATGATGAAGATGGATGCACTTTTTTCACTTGCTGCACACTTTAAACACACGATTGCCAGTTATCGATTAATATGCGTCGATTAATATATGTGCTGTTGATTTATTTAAATACCTCACATTTAATTATAATAATAAATAAACTCTGTTTGAAAGCAGCGCGACTGCGACGCACGATGACTTCTGCGACAACGACGTTGTCGACAACGGCGAAGCAGCTGTCAAAACACAGTGTCTTCGAAAACGAGCAAAGCTGTCAAAATTTAGGGGAAATTATCAAGTTGCTGCGTGAAGAAAGAGGATGGCGAAATTTTGACACTGTAGGTCGTCGACGTACGAGCAAGAAGCACAAAGCGAAATAGCGAATAAGCACAAAACGAACTAGCCAAAGATACTTGGCAATCGGTATTTTTTTTTTAATTTTTTCAACTTTTAACTACAAAATTATGAAATGTTAGCTTTTAAAAAACACTTCAACTAAATTCTAACTACTTTGCTGTGATGTTGCAATGCTTTCTGCAATAGTTTTTGCACATTTTTACATATTTTCTACTGCGCACACACAGCACTAACCAACCAACCAACAAACTCACACATAAATATTGCTGTCATTCGCGGCTCGCTCTTCGTGACTTTTTTAACCACATTTTTTTCTTTTTCTATTTAAATTTCTTCAACCATTTTATTTGCAAGTTTTGCATATTTCTGCCAACATCTCACAAAGCTTGCAACTTTCAATTTTATCACTCTTTAAGCAGTTTTTTTCACATTTTGATTTTAACTTTGTTTTCCATTATTTCGCACAATTTTTCTATGAAGCTGCAGCAGCAAATGTTGCAAAAACTAACTATATATTTTTTTCACCTTGAATTGTTGACTCGCGTTGCTTTTTCGTTTGGTTCTTCGTTCTTCAAACTGCGAAAACGTATAGCAGAGAGAGCCAAACGCTGATGACAATGACGACGACGACGACGACAGACCGAAAAAAAAATTCCGCGACTGTGAACGACTTCGAAAAATTCCAACTGCGGCGAAATGACGAGCGACACAAAAACGACAAGCCCGACCGACGACGTTGATGTTGGCGGCGACAGCGAAAAATCAACTCTGCGGCAGAGACTGCGACGACGACGTCACTGTAGCAGCAGAGACGATGAATGTTTTTTTTAACCTCTTTTTACTCCTCTTCTTCTGCTTCTACTTCAACACTTTTTTTTCTTACAGAGCAAATTTTCGATTTTTCTGCTTGCTCTACTATATCTTTAGCTGTTGTTGAATTTTAAAATTTAATTTTCACTTATATTTCCTCGTTGGTTGCACTCGTAATTTTTCGTATTCGAATCGCCATGCATTCGACTGCAACGTTTGGCTTTAATTACGTGAATACGTTGTCGTTTACCGTGTGAAAATCAATCAATGCAGCAGCGACAGACTTGAGAAAAAACTTTGGTCAAATTTTCAACTGCGACGCGATCAAGAGGAATATTGAATGTTTCTGTTCATTGAATAGAGGACAATGTTGTCGCACATACTCCTAGTTATATCTGCTATCCGTTTGATTCTGCACTGAGATTTTCAGCCCGATTTTATTAAAAGTAAATTGAATTTTTGATAGGTTTTTTGATTTTTAGTTCTGCGACAGCGAAGACCAACGATGATGTTCAACGACGTACGAACGAAAAACGGACAAATTTTTTCAGCGCTTTTGTGTGTTTTCCGTCGGTTTCTTTGGTGCCATTCGTAGCTTTGTTGTTGTTCTTGTATATGAAATTTCTTCGAATTGGCAAACAGTTCGTGTGACGTTTTGTAAAAATGAGCTTGGAACTGTGTTCATAAAGCTGTGTTTAATTTGTTTTTCTTCAGAATGCGTTCAAGCAAGTAGTTTTTTGGTTGGGCGCTGTCGGCAAATTGCTTCGATGTATCATTTGCTGTAGTATTAATTTTTGTATATTTTGACTTTACAAGAAGTGTTCGAATATTTTAAAGTTCAACAGTTAATATTACAAGAAGTGTTCAAATATTGGGGAGATTACGATTTTCGGGACGCCGCGATTTGACGATGGATTCAAAGAGAACTCTTAATAAAAATAAGAATAGCCAAAGGAAATGTTTTGTTATCTTTTTTTTTTCGAGTTATCGATTTTTTAAATTTTATTTTTTGCTATAAAGTCTATGAAGGAAATCGGCTATATTATTCTTAATAAATACCCGATATTAATGATTAGGGTATTTAATAAAAGGTTATATATAAGGCTTTAAGAAATATTTTAAATTAATGAAATATGTTGAGTACTTTGTATTTTATAGGCATTTTTGTTCAATAAAAAAATATTTTCTTACACAAAACCGTTATTTTCTCAAAAATTACCGTTATTACTATGAACTATAAAAAGTAAATTATTTAAGATTGAAAAATTATCTTTCATTTGGTATATAATATATATAATTTATTTGACTTTTTGTGGTGTTTTTTATGATACAATGATTTGCCCTTGTACGGGAAATTGCTTATTTCACTCATTTGTACTTTAGATGTTTGGCTGTCTTACTCCATATTGACGAATATTGCCATTACAATAAATAATTGTTTTTAAGGCAACATTGTAGCTACAATATTTATATGAATAAACGGGATTTTCGAGTCAGTGAAAAAAATTTGTAATTTTTATTCGATCAGTTAATAAAAAAATATACATATTTTTATCTATCGAAAAAAAGGTAAAACTTTCAGCTTTTCAAAAAAAAAATATATTTTTAGTATCTTAAAAACGTAAATTTTGTAGAAAAACTGGTTCTTTTATTTAAAAAATTTAAATCTGATATTTATTCAGTTATAAATTTAAACTTTTTTGAAATTATATTTGTATTATATATCGTTGAAAAGGCATTTAATTACCTTTCGAATAGCATGTCAATCTTTAAGATTTATTGGATATTGGCAAAAATATAGAAAATTTTGTGAACAGATTTTTTTAACAAAGAAAACACTTGGAAAATTTAAATTTTATGTAATATAGTGTGAAATTAAATAAAATATGTATATTTTTATATGTCAAACAAAAGGTCTAACTGTAAGCTTTTCAAAAAAAATATATTTTTAGTAACTCAATAACGTAAATTTTTTAGAAAATAACGGTTCATTTCATTAAAAAATTCAACTCTGGAATAAATTCGCTTATAAAACTAAAAATATTGCAGCAATGATATTTATAACAAATATATTTGAAAGGTCATTTAATGACCTTTCAAATGAAATATCAATCTTGAAGATCCATTGAGTAACGGTAAAGATATAGATGTTTTTTGAACAGATCTTTTAATAAAAAAATTTTTTAAAAAAATCGATAACTCGATAACTAATAGAGCTATCGATTTTTCGTTCAGCGAATCATGTTTTTTTTTTTGTTCTCTACCAGAAAACATCTTCAAATCGCGGCGGCCTGAAAATCGTAATCGTGCCCGAATATTTTAAAGTTCAACAGTTAATATTACAAATTTTATATAAAATAATCAGACACGCTATAAACGTATCAAGCAAACCACTTATTTTGCATGTTTGAAATAATATTTGACTTATATTTTGTAGATATTTTGCAGAATGGTCTTTAACCGTGCGTTTAAACCGCCTGAACGAACGAAAGAAACCTCGTTCGTTCGCTCGGTGTAAACACTTAGCCCGAACGAATAGCGTTCGCAACAAATTCATCGCAAACGCTGTTCGCCCGGTGTAGACGGCTAATTAGGGCGAACGAACGAGAATTCTTTCGTTCGGACTGTTCGGCCGTCGCTCGATCTTTTTGGGCGAATCAGGTGTTGCGCTGTTCTTAAAAACAAAAAAGTAGCAAAAAGGAGTATCTTCAAAGAAAAAATCAGGGAAAGTACAATAAATTCGTAGTAACTTTAACTTCAAAATAACACAAAGCAGTACTGCTCAAGGTTTGTTTATGGTTTTGAAGGTGTTCTGCTAATTTTCGCTGGAATTTAATTGTTGTAAGTTAAATATTATAATAATAATAATTATATAGTTCTTTCATACAATAGCTAATAGTTTAAAATGTTGTTATGGAAAATTAATAAATATTAAAAAAATAATATTAATTTATTTATTATGAATATTAAAAATAAATTAATAAATTGAAATCTTATATATAAAAATGAGTTGGCGTGTGTGTGTGACAGCATAACTAAAGAACGGAGAGACCGATTTGTATAAATTTTTTTGTATGCGTTTGGGTGGTGCTCCGAGTGGTTTAGATTTATAATTCGGTCCTATTGGACAAAGGGGCGTGGTACCTCCCATACAAATTACAAATTAAAAATACATTATTTCTGCTCCGGCTATTGGTATGTGAACAAAATGTGGTATATAAGTTTGGTGTACATATTGTAAGTTCTGGTGCAAAAATAGGCGTGATTGGACAAAGGGGCGTGGTACCTCCCATACAAATTACAAATTAAAAATACATTATTTCTGCTCCGGCTATTGGTATGTGAACAAAATTTGGTATATAAGTTTGGTGTACATATTGTAAGTTCTGGTGCAAAAATAGGCGTGATTGGACAAAGGGGCGTGGTACCTCCCATACAAATTACAAATTAAAAATACATTATTTCTGCTCCGGCTATTGGTATGTGAACAAAATTTGGTATATAAGTTTGGTGTACATATTGTAAGTTCTGCTGCAAAAATAGGCGTGATTGGACAAAGGGGCGTGGTACCTCCCATACAAATTACAAATTAAAAATACATTATTTCTGCTCCGGCTATTGGTATGTGAACAAAATGTGGTATATAAGTTTGGTGTACATATTGTAAGTTCTGGTGCAAAAATAGGCGTGATTGGACAAAGGGGCGTGGTACCTCCCATACAAATTACAAATTAAAAATACATTATTTCTGCTCCGGCTATTGGTATGTGAACAAAATTTGGTATATAAGTTTGGTGTACATATTGTAAGTTCTGGTGCAAAAATAGGCGTGATTGGACAAAGGGGCGTGGTACCTCCCATACAAATTACAAATTAAAAATACATTATTTCTGCTCCGGCTATTGGTATGTGAACAAAATTTGGTATATAAGTTTGGTGTACATATTGTAAGTTCTGCTGCAAAAATAGGCGTGATTGGACAAAGGGGCGTGGTACCTCCCATACAAATCACAAATTAAAAATACATTATTTCTGATCCTGTTATAGGTATTTAAACAAAATTTGGTGTGCGGGCTGTTGAGGAGTTCATAAAAAATTACACTCTTTTGCATCCCGTTAAACACTGGGTACAAAAAAGCTATCTATCTACAAAAACTTTGAGCTATTTGGCTGATTTTTTTTTTATTCAAAAATGATTTTTTAAAGAATAAAACTATTTAAAAACTAGTGGACCCGGCAAACTTCGTCCTGCCTTCAAAGGTGGCAAATTAAAGTTAATTTGTATGGGAGGTACCACGCCCCTTTGTCCAATCACGCCTATTTTTGCACCAGAACTTACAATATGTACACCAAACTTATATACCACATTTTGTTCACATACCAATAGCCGGAGCAGAAATAATGTATTTTTAATTTGTAATTTGTATGGGAGGTACCACGCCCCTTTGTCCAATCACGCCTATTTTTGCACCAGAACTTACAATATGTACACCAAACTTATATACCACATTTTGTTCACATACCAATAGCCGGAGCAGAAATAATGTATTTTTAATTTGTAATTTGTATGGGAGGTACCACGCCCCTTTGTCCAATCACGCCTATTTTTGCAGCAGAACTTACAATATGTACACCAAACTTATATACCAAATTTTGTTCACATACCAATAGCCGGAGCAGAAATAATGTATTATTAATTTGTAATTTGTATGGGAGGTACCACGCCCCTTTGTCCAATCACGCCTATTTTTGCACCAGAACTTACAATATGTACACCAAACTTATATACCAAATTTTGTTCACATACCAATAGCCGGAGCAGAAATAATGTATTTTTAATTTGTAATTTGTATGGGAGGTACCACGCCCCTTTGTCCAATCACGCCTATTTTTGCACCAGAACTTACAATATGTACACCAAACTTATATACCACATTTTGTTCACATACCAATAGCCGGAGCAGAAATAATGTATTTTTAATTTGTAATTTGTATGGGAGGTACCACGCCCCTTTGTCCAATCACGCCTATTTTTGCAGCAGAACTTACAATATGTACACCAAACTTATATACCAAATTTTGTTCACATACCAATAGCCGGAGCAGAAATAATGTATTTTTAATTTGTAATTTGTATGGGAGGTACCACGCCCCTTTGTCCAATCACGCCTATTTTTGCACCAGAACTTACAATATGTACACCAAACTTATATACCAAATTTTGTTCACATACCAATAGCCGGAGCAGAAATAATGTATTTTTAATTTGTAATTTGTATGGGAGGTACCACGCCCCTTTGTCCAATCACGCCTATTTTTGCACCAGAACTTACAATATGTACACCAAACTTATATACCACATTTTGTTCACATACCAATAGCCGGAGCAGAAATAATGTATTTTTAATTTGTAATTTGTATGGGAGGTACCACGCCCCTTTGTCCAATAGGACCGAATTATAAATCTAAACCACTCGGAGCACCACCCAAACGCATACAAAAAAATTTATACAAATCGGTCTCTCCGTTCTTTAGTTATGCTGTCACACACACACGCCAACTCATTTTTATATATAAGATTACTGGTAAGACTAGGAAAATTTAAGTTCTTCATATACTCACTCCTTTCCAATGCTCATTTTTCTATGTATGAGAAACTTTTAGGAGAAACTTATTTGTTTACGCTCCCGACAGACAAACGAAGAATGTTGTGCATCTAAAAGCGTTGCAGTAATTTAAGATCTCAATTAAATTGACTTAATTTAAATAATTATTAAAAAAAACTTAACAAACAAGTATTTAAAGCATTTATTTAAATAAACAAACTTTTGTAACAAAATTATTTTCACAAATTAAATATATAAATACAGAACCATCTATCCTGAAAATTGTAAAACTTTAATTTGCCACCTTTGAAGGCAGGACGAAGTTTGCCGGGTCCACTAGTATTAAAATAAAATCGCGATTATGTGTTACTCAATGCTTGCCAGACGAATTTTTTGTTTTACTACTACAAGTTTTACTACTTATATATAAATAAATAGCTATCAATCCTGCATTTATTCATTTTCGCCGAATGCATAATTTTCTGTTTAGACCGCCTGAACATACAAGATGGCGTATAATGTTCGTTCGCGATTGATGTTCGTCCGGTGTAGACAGTACGCCGAACGACGTTTTTATCGCAATAAATTCTTCGCAATGAATTCTTCGTTCGTTCAGGCGGTCTAAACGCACGGTAACTTTAAATCGATCAAAATAGATACCCCAATTAAACAATTTCTGTCATAAATATTTGAAGAGTTCTTACATGTCAAGATCTGCAGAATACGGTTTTGGTTATGTTAAGCTTTTTTAACTTGCATCTACAATTTTGGTAGTCTGCGAAGTTTAATTAACGCATAACGAGTTTTGCAAAATATCGAAATTCAAAAGAAGACTTTTTGCAATTTTTTAATTATAATAATATTTTTTTTAGTTACAATTAAATTTCATCAATGTTACAAATATTTATACATAGATAACACAAATGTAAGGTCAAAGTAATTTTATTCTAATTGAATTGAATTGAAAATATTATGCTTCCTTTTTTAGAAAAATTACTTTTAAACATATATATAGTTCGTAGGACAATCATTTATTCTGGAAAGATATTTTGACATATATTGAATTGTATTGTTTTTGAAATGTTTATTGATAATGATCTAAACGGCAAACCTGGAACTAAAGCATAGGTGAAAAACATTGCAAAATTTTATATAAGAAACATATCAAATTGTTTTAGAAAATTTTTTTCAGCAGATAAAGCGCCATTATAAAAAGTTTTTAATGGATCTTATATTTAAAGTAGGTCGTTCTGAATGATCTATAATAAGCTCAAAAAGAGTGTTGCCAGCAATTTCTCAATAATAGTCACAGGGATGGAAGATAGAATAAATTGTAAAAACTCTCTTTCTGTTTGCAAAGCTATTTGCAATTTCAATCTTACTCCTCGAAAACAAAGATTTAATAAGTTTTATATACAAATTTGTGTAATTCTATATTAGCTCGTTCATTTTGATCACTAAAATAGTAGACGTAAGAACTTGAACTGCTTGCTTAAAAAATCAACTGTATTTTGTCAACAACTTGGAGGAATTCATTAGGAAATTAATTTTATTGCAGTATTTGCCTTTAAGCAAAATCTCTGTCTTCAAGCATTTGTCAAAAAAGAGCATTGGTTTTGATCACATTTCAAAATCTGTACAAACCTTCAAGTTTAAAATATGAAAAGAAATAAGAAGAATTAATGCTGTATTTCAAGTAAGCATAGAAGTAAATTTTGTTAGGAGTTCTTACAAAATTTTATAAGCAATGCTCTGAACTGATTTTACTAGAGGCATCCTGCGCTTTCTTCCTTTAATATACTTTATAACTATTGAGCAGTTTGTAAAATAAAAATTAAGACTAGGCAGAATTTGCTTGTATCACAGTTAATTTTAGACATTTATGGTCTCATTATGCATACTTGCCGTAACTAGGCTTGACACGACGGCACGTAGCAAAACCTTTTGTTGATTATGATAACCGTAGCATGCGGCAAATAAATCAGCTTTTTTTATTTTTGCTTCAGTCACAAAAGTAAAAAAATTAACAATTATTCTGAAATAAAACATAATAATCTTAATTAAAGACAAAAACATTCAATTTAAACCCAAATGCTTTCATTTCACTTCAATTAACAAAAATAAAATAAAAGCAACAAGAAAATAGTACATATGCGAGAAGTTAAAAACGTTGCTAAAGGCAGCTTGTTTGTTGAAATGTCATGCGACGCAACATGGAAATCTAAATTCAACATACTTCTGCGTCACGTTACGTTTTGCATAGTCAGATACACACAAATCTCGTTTATGGTTTTTGTAAGTGACATTTGCCTTTGCTGAGTTACATCAAAATAAGTACGAATAATTGGATCATTACACAGCGTAGAAATTTTAGCAGTATTGTCTCAAAATTTCATATCAATTCGTCAAGTTGTACATTATATAGAGACCAAAGTGGTTTCTACACTATACAACGGCTGTATTATCGCTTATTGTACAGCAGTTGGCAGTTTCAACCATTCGACCTAGTCGCATTCTTTCATACCAACAGTACAATAATAGCTCACAACCCTAACATAGCAACCAATATTGGTACAGTCGTTGTGTTGTGTAAAAACCCTTAAATTTTTTTTTTAAAGAAAAAGGTGGAAATATGTATGAAAAATTTAGAATTTAAAATAATAAAGTTTGGATGCAAGAAATGTCATGTATCCCGTTAAAAGTTGTTTAATATTTTCGCATGCAAATATTTTAAAATTTACACAAAAACACACTCAAAACAAAAATATTATGTTTCAAATACTTTGTTTTTTAAAAACCAAAAAAAATCAATTCAATTTTCTTTCCATAAAAATCTTTCGAAAAAACTACCTTGATCGTTTTTGATATGTCGTATAAATTCTTAAGCAATTACTCAGGCCTAGAGAAGCATCTTGACACATGAAGTTTTATGAGTTTAAGGTATTATATTTAAATAGTCATAACATAGTTTAAAGTATGCTCACTTGACCACTTTATTGTGTTAAACTGAGTTCATGAAGTGAAAGTGATTTAAAAATCACCGTTATTAAAAATCGTGATCACGGTATCTTATAATGATTAACACATATCATAAGTATGTGGTTACGAGAGATTTTGTGATTTTAGATATCTTGTTTTTCGAATTGTTTCTTAATCAAATGGATTGTTTGTATGAGAGACAGAGACAACTACTCTTACAAGCAAAAAATCACTGGTAAAATCACATATCGCTGCAAACGGCGAACGAAATGAAAAATAACAAAATTAAAGAACGTAATCACTGATCACGGTTTTTGGGACTATTGGATCACCCCAGTTACTATTAGTTTTTTATCACCGTGATACAACCACCGGTATCAAAAAATCGCGCGTTTCTACTGGTATTTGTATTTGTTAAAAAGCAAAATAAAGGGCCAAATAGACTTCATAGACTGTCAGTCAGACAGATGTTTTTTTCTTGTCATTGCGACGACTGTACACTACACAGACTTCGTGCACGCAGACTTGGTTTTTTAGTTCCCCTTTGTTGCGCGATGAGTGAGGACAGCGATGCTTCATGATTTCTATCTTTATTTTCATCACTAACACTTCATATTCATTGTTTTTAATATTTTTTCAGAATACTTTTTGCTTTCAATCCTCCAAAGTGACGACAGGGATTTAAAAAGCTCAATAAATTCAGCTAAATTTATCCTTTCTTTCGCTGCAACACGTCTTTGCACAACGAAAGTTTCGCAAATCTCTGAGGTTTCACCATACACTACACAGACGGTCCGTCAGACCCGACCGAAAATTAAAATATTTTAATTTTTGTCAGACATCTGAACAGACCTTCAAACAGCCAAATACACTATTAGACCGTCGCAACAAACACGTGTTTGATGCGACAGTCTGTGTAGTCTATTTGGCCCTTAACTTTTCCTCTTTGAACGAACCCTAAATCTGATCCGAAGCTTTAGAATGAGACATTTTCAGTATCAGCAAATACACAATTTAATATTTTGTGAAGTTCTAAATGGATAAAAATTTTACAAAATCAAATTTTACTTAGCAAGTTCAACTTCTTGATATCTCTTTTATGTATTCTTCATATATTCCATGCAAATGTTATAAACCCTTTTCGAGTGATTTTGCAACTACCTGTGGTAAATCACTTTGGTTTTTGTGATAAGCATACACTCTCAAAAAAATTGTTAATTCTAATAATAAAGTTACAATAATCTTGGTTAAAATAGCATTAAAAATAGCAATTGTTGATTTTTTGTTAGAAATAACAGTAAAAATAGTAGATTTTTCGAAATAAATTTTTGATTGTTGTCGTGTCATTTATGAATGTTAAAGTGTCAAAAACTTTTAAACGTCAAGAATAAAATGTCAACATTTAAACGTCAACAATTAAAACGAAAAATTTAAGCGTCAAAAATTAAATGTCAAAATTTAAACATCAAAAAATTGTTAAACAAAAAATTATCAGTCAGAAAAATTAGCTATAAAAAAAATTAACATTTAGATACTTCTGCATTTAAATAACAAATTTTATTTAATAATTAATGTAACATGGCCATTTTTTAATCATGTTTACTGCCGTGTAAGGTAACTGCAAAACTTGTTGTGACTGCCCAGCACCACCAAACACCGCACCACATATGTCCAAAGCGGCTATTTTGGTTTTTTTGTGATTCCTCTCAAAATAAAAAACAAAAACTGACAAAAGTTCCAAGTCCACTTAAAGCGAAACTAAGCTATTTGCGGATGTACTCAACGCCGTTTTCTAAATCATCCAAATATTTTATGTATATTTTTTAATATATATTTATTTTTCTTGTGATTTTTTCTTCCATTTTATTGAAGTTTTTGAATTGCCTGCTGCGACGTTGAATTTTCGAAAAATAAACAATAATAACTCAAATTCAAAAGAAAATAATAGCAAGACAAGTGTTAAATTTATTTACAAGCGTAATTGTTGAAAACGTGGTGACCGTGGCATGCAGGTTAAGTGTGTGGCTTGGCATGCTCGGAGCCCGGGTTCGATCCCCAGCCGCGGCGAAAAAGTTTTTTCAATAAAAAAATTTTTCTGATCGGTCACCACCTCTCTGCAGACAATGGCAAACCTCAGAGAGTAAATAATGCCATGTAAAGCTTCTTGAGAACATGAACTTTAGCCGTTCGGAGTCGGCATAAAACATGTAGGTCCAGTTCTCGGTCAATTTTGTGCAAACATTTAATAACACACACAACACAATTGATCATAAGAAGCTCGGTCAAAGTCCTTTCAAGGGTTGAAATGGCCAATTTGTTTTTTTTTTGTTTTTTTGTTTTAATTGTTGAATTTTAACAATAATATTTTGAGAGTGTATGATTCTAAATTCATATTTTATATATGTTTTTTGACACAGCCTTATATTTAGTTTTCATATATTTTTCATGGTTGTTTCATGCTTCTCTTTCAATCATATACTTTCAAATCAAATTTACACAGCATTCTCATAAGCAAAATTTGTACAGTTTTAATGGATTTTTTATAGCCGTGACATTTTTTGTGTGATTTTTGAATATTTTTATAAAAATATAAGTTTTTTTAGTGATTTCGAAATTTTTGTGGGATATTTTGGTTGATTTTAAAAGCTGTGAGATATTTTGTGCGAATTTTAATTTCTTTGAGATGTTCGGTGTGATTTTTTTACCGTGTAATATTTTATTTCAAGTTTCTCATGAGCGATTTTTATATACTTGACGTGGGACTAAGTGCTTTTTTGCGGGAATATCAGAATGTGAACTAAAATCTGTCTGAACATATTATTACTGGATAGCGAACAAAATAATGTTATGGCTGTGTTCAACCTTTCATTGCTTTTATTCGTTTATCTGCTTCGATGCAAGTACACCTTTGATAGCCGTCATAAGAGCAAGTTGATATTTTGTGCGAATTTTAATTTCTTTGAGATGTTCGGTGTGATTTTTTTACCGTGTAATATTTTATTTCAAGTTTCTCATGAGCGATTTTTATATATTTGACGTGGGACTAAGTGGTTTTTTGCGGGAATATCAGAATGTGAACTAAAATCTGTCTGAACATATTATTACTGGATAGCGAACAAAAAAATGTTATGGCTGTGTTCAACCTTTCATTGCTTTTATTCGTTTATCTGCTTCGATGCAAGTACACCTTTGATAGCCGTCATAAGAGCAAGTTGATTTCTACGAAAACCAAGTTACTTCATTGAATCCAAAGGTTGTTGTCTTTGCTTCCATTCAGCTGCTAGGCACCAACAGAGAGCAGCAGGAATAGTTTAAAGCAAATTGTATTCAAATTAATAGTTTAGAAATAAGCAAAGAACAAGTTCAAATCGAAATTTAAATGATGTATATTAATAAAATTGTTGCACGAATTGAGTTAAATAATATATTAGAAGAAAATTGCATGGTTCGTTTATGGAGATGGAATACTATTTTCAGCAACAGAACATTTTGGACATTTTAAAACTTCTGAGTGGAAAGTTCACATAAAATAAGTTACTTCCGTAACTTTGTAGACAAAAATCATCTGAGTGTTTCACTCATCTGAGTCAAAAAATTAGTGAGGCAGCGTGCGAAGTTATTGTTGATAATGGAAGCAATTATAATTGAAAATTTACATCAAGTTGACGTTTGCCGGAAGTGCACTCATAAGACTTGACCAGAATAAAGGGAAAATAAGTATTTTTGCACATTCAAGTAGCTTGATTTTGATAAATACCAAAGAACAGAGGCAACAGCACTTTTGCTGATCTCAACTTTAAGGTTAGAAAATTTTGCAATATTGCGTTTGTTACTTTATCACAATCTTCTGTTTTTCTAGGAATTCAGTGAGGCTTGGTTATAAGATGACCTTGACCTAGCCAGATTAATATTTTTTTTTTGAAAATTGATCCAAAAGCATTTCGTTAACTAAATTATTTGAACAGTTTTCTGTGCAGCTCCTTAAAAGAAACTAAACTGCTTTTAGATAGCAATAAAATTTAACTTCATCTGAAAATAACAACAATAAATCTGTTAGCCGCGTATTTGCAACACATTCTACTCGTTACCTGTACTCTTCTGCCCCTAACCATGCATCTTAACCAGATGCTACAGATTTATCACCCGCTCCGAGTTATCATGGTGAAATTTTGGTTTTTATCATTCGATATTGTTGTTGCTATAGACAAACATTGCCTTTTCTTGTTATTGGTGTTGTTGTTGCGCTGTCACTGTGGTTGTTGCTGTTCTCCGTCTTCAGCTTGCAAAAGTTTGTTGATTAAATATTTGGAAACCGTTTAAAAAACAAAAATCAAACAAAAGAAAAAAAAGAAGATATATCTACCTTCGTGACTCTTGCTTGTAGCTCACGTTGATGTCTACATGACGGGCCCGTCAGTGCTCATTAATTTACAGCCATCGCTAGCTACACCAGCGGCATCAACAGAAAACCAACAAGATAACCTGCAACTACTTTTGTCTCTCTTGTGGAAGAGTTATTTATGTCAAAAGGTGTCATGCGACACGTCGTCTAAGCTTGTTCCGAATAGAAAAGTAGTTTTGAAATTTCTAAAAAAAAAAAAAAATTTCCACAGGGACGTGTATTTTGAACAGTACTTAAAGCACATTGGCCATGAATATTTATTAAGTACTTAAACATAATTTAAATTTTTTAAAGAAATTTCGATGTTCGATTTCGAGAAACACATGCATTTTATTTTGTGAATTTTGTTTGGGATATTTTGAAGGAGAAAATATTAGAAAATAAATTCTACATCAGCAGTTGATACAATCGCGTCTTACCATAATCTACAGCGATTTCTTCAATATATATTCCCAAGAATGTCGGTCCTAACCTTACATTTAAAAACAAAAACATCTTTTTTGATTTTCAATTTCTTCAACGACAGTCTTAAAAAATCTTCAAAATCCCGGCGAATTCAAAAATTAATCTAGGCGAAGAATTAAGTAGGCAAATTTCGAATAAAATGTACATTCCTTTCTGGTGTATTCATTTTTCAAAATTGGCCTAGAAATTTTTATCATTGGCTTTAACTGTCTCTTAGCAACTCCTTTCCTGAACATGGAGAGTAACTCTCTCCATTTATAACTATATTTGTGAAGAATATAGTTATAAATTTAATTCCAATGAAGAGATAACCCGTTTAATTTTTAGCGTTTATCGGCATTCGACATGGCCATGCTTGCCATTTATTTAATACATGTTTATCTTAAAATTCGACAGAGAAGTTTGATATAAGTTTATTGTCAATGGGGCTCTAAATCCATACCATTCTAGTGTTCCATTTTTTGATGATTAACTTAAAAATTTTTTTTATAACATAACTATTCTGTGTACTCTAGATCACACCAGCTTACAGGCAAAACAAGTGCCCATTCTCCATCAAATTCGAAGCATTTTTGGAAGGCAATTTCGAAATTTTTTTTTGCCAGTTTTTAGGGGTTGCCCTTTGCATTTTCTTTATATCTTCTGCATTTACGATCTGATCTTAAAGTATAATATGTCTATAGTTTTGTCTCAAGAAGACCAATTTTTTTTTTTGCTACAACGGTCATTGACCTCAAGTACCCCGTTCCAGTATTTACTGACGTGAATGTTCTGAACAACCGACATGAACAATTAAATTATACACTGCTTGGAAGTAGATCTGGATAGACTGGTAATTGAAAACGTAGAAAATACGGTACATATAATATTTTAATTGTTTAAGTTTAATATATTTGCTAGTATGAAATATTCGTATTGTATTAGTATTGCAATTTTGTATTGCAATTTTGTCTACATTAAGTAAGCCATTAAGGCATTTTTGTTAATTATTTTTCATTTATTGACTAACTTTTCTATACTTTTTATAAATTTTCTTTAAATTTCTTTAGATTGGAAATTTTAAACGAACATTACAGTATATTATAAACATTTTTCTGAAGGATTTTGGAATGTGCGAAAGCAATTCGAGTAAACAATTTTACAAAGCAATACTAATAGAAAATAGTTTTGCCTACACGGTATTTTTGTAATTTAGGAAAAAGACATTACCTTATGGATGCATCGTTCTCTATTGTACCATTTAGTAGATACGAGGGTACTAAACAAAAGTTCGATTAGTTGCTGTCATATTATAAGTTTTTAATAAATCAAAAATAACGCACTGTTTGTTAAAATTATACTATATATCACTCTAATTTTCAGAAAGAACGGTCAAAATGGAAACAAGAAAACGTAAAATTAGTGAAGCAGTGTCAGTGGATATCCCTGTGCCAACGCAGCAAGAAATTCGGTTTGATATTCTTTTTAGATTTCGGCGTAAGCTGAAGACTGTCGAAATATTTGGAGTGTATGCGTCAGCCCTTGTGACTATTTCAAAGTGGTTTCGGAGATTCCAAACCGGTTATTTTTCTGTGGAGGACGAACCTCGAGAACGCCATCTAAAATCTGCGACTGACGATGTAAGTTTAGCGCTGGTGTAGTCTAAAACTGACGAAGATCCAAAATTGACCCAGAAAATAATTGCTGAAGAACTTGGCTTGAGTGCCATGGCTGTATCGCGAATATTCAAAAATAATCTTGGATACACGAAAAAATCTGCACGATGGGTTCTTAGAATTTTAACTGAAGCTCAAAAAGAGGCACGTATGCGTTTTTCTAAATAATTTGTTGAAAATTCAAAAACGGAAACTCCTCCACTTTTCAGAAAATTGTAAGCATGGTTTTACAAGTAAGATCCTGAAACCAAACAACAAAGCATGGTATGGAGCAGAGAAGGTGCAAATACACCCCTTAAAGCAAAGCAACAAAAGTCAGCAACAAAAGTAATGAGGCCAGTTTACTTCACCAGTGAGAACGTTGTAGCTGCTATTCCTTTGGAAAAAGCTGAGATGGCAACTTCGAAGTGATATACTGAAACTTACTTACCAGAAGTATTCCAAAGTTTATTGGGAAAACGCCAAAAAAAGGAACTTCGCCGATACTTTTTGCATCATGATAATGAGCCAGCGCACACTCTTTGAAAAACAAGCGACTTTATTACGCTGTCAGGCATCAAAGAAATTCGACCAGCATCTTATTCCCCAGATCTAGCAAATCTTGCGACTTCTGGTTATTTCCAAAAATAAAAAAAAATTGCAAGGAAGAGTCTTCAAGAGCAATGAGGAGATAATAACTGCGGTCAATGATGATATTCTTATCGGACAAAGGTTATCCTCAAACCAATTTTGGGATTTATGTCCTTGGGAGTTATGTCCGGGCGCCTGAGGAGTTACCATCAACTTCATTAGGAAAGCCGTCTGGTTAGTCTGGCTGTCTTATTTTGGATTGTCACATAGACCATACGATTCTTAATGGTACCGTTTGCTAAAAGCCTTAAAGAAATTAGTGGAAAGGAATTTTGGCTACATCTTTTAACAACGATAACATTGGTGAGCCTTAGTCTAGATCTACGTAAGGTGGGGCATGTGAGTAAAGAAGGTGCTCTAGTATTCTCGGAAACCGGGTTTCTTGCACTTCCTGCATCTGTCATATGTGGTAGTATTCAACTTTTTGGATAAATCTGCGAATATGTTGACCGCCCGCTTTGCTTGTTTGAAACCTGTGCACTAGTCGGTTGGTGCTAGGAATGTTGATATTTTGGAGTCAAGAGTTATTCGGGGATCATGTTTTCTGTGTTAATAATTATTAATCATTTATAACTGAATCTCTGCCAATTCTACAGTGTCCAAAACTTTATGTGTGGAAGTTACCAGTAAGATGCTGTGCCGTTTTATGGGTTAAACGATCTATGGACATACAAACATTTTGTTAAACTCGTGAGAAGTCTAAAGAAGAATTCGAAGAATTTCACGCTTATCGTTCTCAAAGCATCAAATTCGATTTCGAAAATGACTAAAACATGATTGATTGAAATTTATACTATATCGAATCACCATGTATCCGTAGAATGTCATATGAAAGCATTGAAAAACTTGCAAGGAATGGTGGTGTTATTTTGGACAACGAAATAATTTAAACACCTTGTCATATTCAATACACTGAAATGTCAAACTCATGTCAAACTCATCACAGAATCATCAATTGAGGTCGCATCAGAGGTACGTCGAGAACGAATTATGTTTTCAACTATGGAGTCCCAAACGAAGCGTCTCAAATTGGACACAGAAAAAGATTTTGCTTATATAACGTTACTATTCATTGCCAGAATGATCTGATATTGATGGTGTGTTCATGTTATGGTTAAAATTGTCATGCACCTGTGGAGTAGTGGTACCGTCTTGAACGCCCTAGTAGTTTGATAAGACAAGGGACAGGTCACAGATCCCTTGGAAACCTATCAGCTAGTAGGTTCTGAACCGGTTATTTTCTCAGTCGGTTATGCGGTTGTCGGTCTATAATACACGGTACACGTGAAATTTATGATAAAATGAATGAAATATGAATGATATTTAATCACTATGTTCGAAATAAACGTTCACCCGATATGGCTTGAGTTCGCATTTAAGACGTAAGAGCTATTGACTCTACTTTCTCCATAGAACCATACAACATAGTATTATGGAACCAGTATTATGGAACAGTCAGATATCATCACTGTCTTAACCTTGATTTTTTTTTGTTTTTTAGTCCTCCTCGCCAACTCACATAACGCTTGAATTTTGCTCAACCACCATTGCCAGCCCAGATACCGCTTGAATTCTGCTGGTTTTGTTGACATACAGTTTACCTTTCAGCCGCCTACGCCACCATAAATACCGTTTGAATTCTGCTAGCTGTATTTTTGCCGTTTCTCTATTTCTATTTTTAACCAACACTTGACGGAAGCAGAAAATCGTCTAAGGCTACTTTTAGTTAATTTATAAACCATGCTTAGCTTGTTAGTATACAATTTGAAATATTAGCGGATTGTTAACATCTAGACTCATACGAAAGTTGTTGCACTGGCAGACGGACTGACTGACGCACATGCTCATGTTTATTTAAATCGTCGGAACAAATAGAGGGAAAATAAACCAAACTTCCTTATTATTTATAGGATGTCATAAACAAAGGCACGTGTTTGAGTTGCTGTTCCTTTGCTTTTGAGATAAGTTTTGAGACAAATTGTCTTTTTAAGATAATGACAGAAAAGATAGAAGATTACCAAGTTCACACGAGTTTTATATTTTGTATTGCAGAACAAGCAAATTAAATATGCACAAAAAATTATTTTTGACAGAAAACGCAAAAAATAATGCTCTTCAGTCATAATGACGGTTTTGACAATTTGAAATCATCTTGAGGAATATTTCTATGAAAAATAATAAAATTGTTTCAACTTTGAAGATTTAATAACAGCTGTTCAAACAGCACTTCTGTGTTTAAATTTTGGCTACTTGATGGATCTAAGTTGTTATCACATAATTAAATTTTGCGTATCTTATCATGATATACCGACAGCTAATTCCCAACAATGATAAAATTCTTAAACTAATAGAAGTGTAAGAAGTGTAGTTTGTTAACTACATACATGTGTTTTCGATTACATAGATAGATACATCATGTGTCCACGCGGAAAATACAAGATTGGCAAACAAAAAAAAAAAAAACCAAAACAGCTATCAATCAAGTGCTTTAATTATAATTACAACTCCAACACACTATCGCCAAAAATATGCACATTGATTTAATTTCCTGAACATATCCACATTTTGCAGTTAGTTGTGGAAAGAACATCAATCCCAGCAAATCATTGAATATCAATTTTGACTCGAAACGAAATGAAAAAGTGTTTTACTTTGGCGTGCGGCAATCAAAAGAGGATAATTTTGAAAAAATTGGCAAAATATAATAATTTACAGCAAATCAATCACAATAACTTGTACGAGTTCGGCTGATGTCCTTAGCTTTCGGTGAAATTAAAGTGATCGAAATAAAAATATAAAAACCCGTAACTAACAACCAATGAAGTTAAATCGTTTAAATAGTAGTCTTAAAGAAAAGTGTAATATCCTCTACCATAAGAAAATAAAATATAAGGAACTTCAGAAAAATTTCAAATTTAACATACATATGACCCATTCTACGTCAACTGAAGCAGTTTTGTGGCCAAAATATACATTGTTCGAAAATTACGCAAGAGAACTGAAAATATTTGTACAGATATATTCGGATACCCAGATGTGACCTGGCTTTATAAAAAATCAAAAATTGAGATTCCAAAATGGTATTGGAAAGTAGTGTGAAATGTGAAATTCTGAATTAAATCTTCAATAATAACTTCAACAGACCTTAAATTAATTTAGAAATTGTGCAAAATATTGTCTTAGAGGTCGTTGATCACGTGTCTAGAGTTAGAATCTCAAAAAGGCGGTAAGAATCTTTTACAACGCGGTTTGTATGAGGTCGTTTTAGCAAATTTGTTCAAGGCCATGAAACTTTTTTGACGAATACTTTAGGGTATACCTATAGCTTTTAATATTCATCGTTCAAAGATAATATATATACTTAAATATCAGATATATACTCCGCTGAATGAATATCTAATTTTGGATTTTGTCACTATTATATTTAAGTCACAAAATAGTAAAATATAAGAAGAAAAATGCATGTGTTTATATAAGAAAATCAATCATCAGTTGCATATGCTGCTTTCTTTGTTTTTGCTTGTGTTGGTTTTGTTTTGTACGAACTTGGTTCTCTACTCCACGGTATTGGCAGCATTGGTTCTCTACTCCACGTTAAGAGGGTGATTCGATTAGATTTAACTCTTATGAAAAAAATGACTTGCATCGCATTTCGTTTTGTGCTATTACCCAATAGATGGTGCTATCTGTTCGACTGACATGATGTATGCATCTAACGATCGTTGGTTATTGCGACTAGTAAAAAGTAGCAGAACTAAACATGTGAAATGAACAATCTTTTTTTTTTGATTTAATAAATGAACCAGGTTTCGTTCTGGATAAATTATTGTTTTTGTTTTCAATGCAAATTAATTTGGATGATCAACCATACACATTCTACTACTCATTTTAGTGTAGCTCGCAAACTATACATCCGACAGAGACGAAAATGGCACCCGTGGGAAGGCCATTTGCTCAGCTTGAGGTATAGCCACCACCCGATTCCTTGAAAAATCGGAACATTCACTTTATTTAAAATTAAATTGAAATAAAATTGAGTGTAGCTCGCAAACTATACATCAGACAGAGATGAAAATGACACCAGTAAAAAGGACATTCGCTTAGCCTTCTTTTTAACTAAGTCAATGAACTAAATCTGTCAAACTTAACAAAATAAGAATTTGATATTTTGCTTGTTTCTTTTGCTTGCTCTATTTATCATGCCTTCTTTGAACTCTTTCTGTGTTCAGCTCTCGATAAGAAGGCCATCACCTGAGTGATGCAGATAATTTTTGGAAGATAAATAAAAAATATGTGCAAAATAGACAAAACAATCGGAGTAAAGAGAGAAAGCAGAAAAGGTTACTTTTTAAACGAAATTTTACATTTATGTACACTTACGATACTATCGAAACTTTTTTTATTTTTTTCAACAAACATTTTTCTCTTATGTAAATGATCTCAAATCACATAATTTTAAGAAAAACAAAAATTTTAAATTGTAATATTTCAAAATTTTATCGATGATGGATTTGGAAGAAAGCTCCCGTATGCTCTTTAAATATACTTTATTTCTAAAAATTCAACAATTTTTGCAGCGTGTTTGAAAATGAGTGAAAAGAGAGCATTAAAAATATTAAATTAAAATTTAGTTTAAGAGATATTAATCACAGATATTATAAATTAAATTAGATATATACTTGACACTGACACTGAACTGACTTCATGTGTTCATAATTTTTTCTACATCCAAATTAGTTTTTTAATTTTGATTTTATTATTTTTGTTGTTTGTTTATGATTTTATTTTTGTTATTTTTATGTTTATGATTTTGTTTTTGTATTTTTTGTTATCATATTATCACGTTTTTTAATTGTTTATATATTATATTTCTTTTATTTGTTGTGTAAATGTTTACCTCTTTTTATAATTCTCCCCCCTTGTTTCTTCTCTTTTGATTATTTTATTACATTTTTATCATTTTTATTTTGTTTTTTTTTTATCATATTATTATGTTTTTGTATATTTAATTTTATTTTATATCATACTGTTTTTCTTGTAAATTTTTGTTAGCTTTTATTTATTTTTTTCTTGTTTCTTCATCAATTCTTTCATAATTGAGGAGTTTACCTTGAAACCCAGATAAGTAACAGGAAAAAAAAAATTTTTGTTGGAAATGCCATTGTAAACAAATGTTACAAAACATTGATCCATAAAATCCTCTTTGATAAAAATGATAAAAATCCTAGAGAAAAATGCATTAAAAAAATCTCCTTTTCAATCAAAAGCAGATATGTTGAAGCAATTTTTCATTTGTGTAGTTTTCATTCAAATTTTTAAAAGTTTTTTATGTCAAAACGAGTATGAGTGATAAATTTAACATTTAGCGGATTGCGTTCTGTAAAAAATTAAACGTTAAAAGCATCAAACATTTTTTTCTACTCAAAAGAACCTTCAGGAAATTCAATATTGCTTCGGCGGATTTCCTCCGATTTGAAAAAAAAGTATGCAGAAATAATTTTAATGAGTTCATCTAACTTTTGAGACCCCGAAGGGCGGAATCTAAATTTTGATTTATTTCTCACTTTCAAAATCAGACAAGTCCAAAATTGAAATTGAAAATACGATTTTGTTTTTTTGTACTATGAGACTATTTTTTTTCGCATAATATATATGTTCCTGTGAAGCATATGCTTGCATAATTGGTTTGTTTATAAAAATTATCTGCCAAAATTTAGACTTTTTTTGGATTTCCCAACAATGCGATCTGTGCGACTTATCTGGTTTCGAATGTAAACTCCTCAATTATAAGAATATGATCAAACAATTAACAAAAAGTACTTAAACAAATTTTTAAACTACAAAATTATATTTCATCATTCAAATCAAAATCCTTTTATTTTAATGATTTCTTCCTTTTTGATTTAAAAATGTTGAATTTTGTTACAAAATTTTGTTTTCCAATTAGAATTATTTTGTTTTTTAATGATAAGATATTCCTTTTTTTTCAACAATAGTTATATTTTGATTTGAAAGAAAAATTTCACGGTTAAATGTTTGTTTTTTTTTTTTTTAACAAATTTTCAGTTTTGTTGCAAAAATATTTTTTTTTAAATTAACTTTATTTTCTTTTTTTTTTCCAAAATGCTCATTTTTGTTTCTAAAATAATTTAATTGTTCCTTTCAAAGAAAAATTTCAATTTAAAATTAAAACAAATTCCTCGGTCTTCATATATTTTTAGCAAAAATTACATAAAAGTAGTTATTTATGTGATAATTTACTCTTTAAACTTTAATTTCAAATCAAAAATGACCAAGTGAAAACCAAGCATTATGAGTTAAAATATATTCATAAAATTACATTCATAATTGGGTCAGGTTAGGAGTGCATTCTGACATTCTTTTTAATATATTCTGCAAAATTTGGCCTTTAATGACCATCACTACCAAATGAATTGACGTTTTCTACGGTATAGTACTATTATTATAATATACATAATGTGCTTATGAAGTGATTGTGATAATTTCCCCGCTATCAGAATTATTTTATCGGACAGTCTGGTGGTTTTGTGCCCATATTAAGTTCACCATTTGGAAATTTAACAGTATTAATGAAAAGACCTCATAGCTTCTGAGAGTATACAAAAATTTTGAATCTTTTTTACGCTATTTAAGTGCAAAGAATATTTAAGTGGCGCCCGTGGTCGTGTGTGTCAGGTATGTGGCGTGCAAGCCAACGAATACCAGGTTCAATCCTCACCTTAAGCAAAAAGTTTTTTCAATAGAAAAAAAAATATATCTAGGAATATCTTAACACTTTTAGTTTCCTTCATATCATGTTCGGCTGTTAACGAAAAGAATGACCTATACATTAAGCCGGACCGAAATTCACATTTCACCGGACGACTTAAAAGTTAGAGGGACTCTTAAAAACAATTTCTTCATAATTTTTTTTTGGTTCGCAGAACCCCTTTTTTGGTCAAAAAATCAACTTTTTAGTATATGATTTATGACAAGAAAAGAAAAAGTAAAGATTTTGATGGTACAAAAATATTGGCTAACAAAAATTTGGAAGTTTTTGTCTTTATCAAGTCTTTTGAGATCCCAAAAAGCTTGATATTTCGTCATTTTCGAAAATGTATTTTTTCAACGCCTATAAGTACATATTTTTCATGATATTCACGTGACTCTCGAAAATGACGAAAAATCAATTTTTTTTCAAGAATCCCTCAAACTTTTGAGTCAGTGTCCGGCTGACTTTTTTTGTCTTCATGCAAATTGGTCCGGCTAACTACTATACATCTTCTTTTTTAGGTCCCCAAGTTCATAGTTTATCTTTGTTTTTCTCTTGAGTCACTTCTTGTAGAAGTTTCGGTTTTTTTTCTACGCTTTTATCAGTCAAATACTTGTTGAGCAAAATTTCGAACTTTGGTGTTCGCGGGGTTGACTCAAGAATTCCAAATATTAGTTAACTGATAAAAAATTACACGGGCCTCATTTAACTTTAGGCAAACTGCGTGTGATTCGTCAACTGGGTTGTTAATCTTGCCTGGCCTGTCAGATTCCCCTGTGCAGTGTCAGATTCCCTTGTGCAGATAAGCACAAAATGTCATCAGTAAATTTGAGGTCCTCCAGTGTCTGGTTTGGTCAACATTTCTGAATGGCTTGTCGCACAGTCTGACGATCACACATAAGCAATGACAAATTTAAAAATAATCAAATTTTTAAATTTTTCGATTTTTTCAAATGTACCGAACCAAAAGAGCACACAATAGTTATGAATTTTTACATGATCTTCATGAATTTTGGTTCAGTTAACAATAACATGAGTCACATGAACTATTCTACTTAAGTACAAAATACACAAAACAAAAAAATACATTGTTCATGATTCTTTAATAGGATGTCAAGAGAGTTATAAACGATAAAGCTAGATGTTAAATAAATACCTCTTGGTAAAGACGAATGTACTATTTCCCGCTATTTTTGGCCTACACTCAGCGAAAAAGGAACTTAATTTTTATTATCAATGATACAAAAATAAAGCTTGCATACTAGAAGAGGTCCTTATGGTACTCTCTGACACTGACCTATCGCCACAATGGCCTCGACATTAGAGATCTTGCATCCAGACTTCTGTAGAAGCTGTAGAGAAGTTATGGGTAGCAGAATTTGCAAGGAATTGCATGAACTTGTATCTAATTTTTTAACTCCTTTCGGTTTTCGAAAGTCCCCAACTCTTTTTGGCCCAAAAAAAGTACTTTCGGATACACTAACCATCAAAAAAAGTAAACGTCACGCATTATTAAGATTTTGTTCTAAATATTGAGACCGAAAAATTTGTTCTCTTAAAATACATTCACAAAGAGAAGTTCAATAGTATTTATTTGGGTTATCCGATCAAAAAGTTTTCAAATCGACGGATTGTCTGACAATGAACAGTGCGGGATGATAGAACTTTTAGAAGCAGAAAATGTCAACGAAGAAGACGAGGAAGACGATAGCGAGGATATCGGCAGCAACGGAAATCAAGTACGTGCTCGTCCAGTAAACACTGTTGGTTTAAAAGTGGTGTCAAAAAGGTTCAATTGGCATTGGAGAAAGTGAGTCAGGAATGGTCAAAATATTTGAGCCATTCCTGAGATAGCAATATTGTTCGCTCGCTTCGGATTTTCAACTGATTTCATTGCTACCGATCCAGAAGCCTGGACTGAGCGTGAAGACTACCAACAAGCGCAAGAAATATTGCGTAATCTACACGCTGTCAACGACGCCACCAAAAGAGGCGTAATATTAATAGAGGACTACTACAGTTTGTTATGCAGAATTGAGGAAAAAAAAATATGTTTGGCACAAATCTTCACCGAAAATCGAAAGAAATACATATTCATCCCATGACAAAAATAAATTAATTTGATTCAAATTTTCTTACAATTCCAATTCCACAACTTTTTATTTCTTACTTGAGACAGGAATGCTCAAATCAAATTTGGAGAAGAAAAGTTAATGTGGGTCGGTCTCTCATTTCAGCCTTTTGAAAGGCAGCCTGGGAGTGACGGATGCCTATTTAAAAAAAAATGTTTTCAAAATTAAAAATAATGTGCTTAGGAGCCCCCTTAAGGGTTGGAAATAGAGGGTAGGTATGTTGGGATAAAATGTTGCAAAGAAAAAAACCAATGGTGGTCAGGCACACATTTTACCCTACTAGGCGCACCCTGGGAGCGGTGGGGTCAAATTTCCTAAAAAGAAAAATTTTGTTTGGGAACCCTTTTAGGGAGTGGAGATTTATGTAGGTATGTTCCTGAAAAATTTCATCGAATAAATTTAATGGGGGTCGGTCCAACATTTCACTCTTATGGGTAGTTATGGAGGTTTTCGTCTTACTTTTCCATTTTTCACTTACCTTTAACATCGAAGCAGCACAACTTATATCGTCGAATCTCACAAAATTTAGGGTTCCTGGATTAATCATACTTGTATCGCCTGGGATCAAAATTCGACCAATTTTTTGTTTGCCTTTTTATAATTATAGATACAAAACATTTGGTGCACTTCTTCTTCGCACTCTGATTCATTTAAAAAAACAACTATCAAAAACACGAGAGAAAATTGTTCTGAACTGTTTTCCCTACGCCTATTTATATATAGATTAACAAAAAGTACTCTCGCTTTTGAAAAAGTACTTTCAGAAGAGTAAAAAAAGTCCGCTCCAAAAATATCAAATATCATCATTGACTTGTAGATGACCCATAAATGGATAGAGAACATTAGGGGTTCAACTATGAGATGAACATATATCTAGGTACATTTTATCGATTGAGTTCCGACAGATCCACAAATATAGGGAATACCAATAAACCAATAGTATCTCTTTTCTGCAACCAACTAAAGGTTCGTCTCTACTACCTAACCTAACCTTATCTTAGATCGAATTTGGTAACTACCTATTTTTTGCTCCAGTTAACCTAATCATCCCCACTGTATAGCCGAAAACATTGAAATAATACGAAATCTCGCAAATCTATTTATGAAAAGTTTGCGCTTTTTTTATCATGATAAAGCATGAGTATCGCTTTTATCTTGCAATCAAATATACGAAGAAGAAGAAGAAGAAGCAGCAGCACTAGCTTACGGAAAATTCTTATCTTTATCTCGATTGTAGCCGTATATTTAGCATAATTCAACGGCTAGATCAGCTTAAGCTAGTAGTAGTAATAAAACACTATGCAAGTGTGTGTGTGTGTGTGTGTAGCTATGTTTGTTTGTATAATTGTAGATTTGTGCTAGTATAAATCCAATGGGATACGAAGCTCGAGCGGATCAAGATCGCGCACAAATGAAAAGAATTACTACAGAAAAGAGAATACTTAATATATTATTTATAAAACTTTAGAATTTGTGATAAAATGATTTTAGTCTTTGTTCGGAGGCCGTAGTGGAACCAGCTGTGGAAACTAAATCATCAACAGCAAGCAGCGAGTGTTAGTGAAAATACTTTTTGGAAAATTCAAAAATATCAGTGATGAAAAAAACTAGACTCAGCTACATAGTTCTAAATTTATAAAAAGAAGATTACCAAGATTAACAACGAGTAAATTTGTGCAGTTTAATTGATTTTGCATAGAATAATGTGAAAAGAACTGTAATGTCCTTGACGTAAAATTTTTCTCTAAATTCAAATCTATTTCGCTACAAACAACGTTAAGATGTTGATGATTTAATCGAAAAATATAAGTGTTCCCGATTTTGTGAATTGTGTTTTTAAGTGTTACAATTTTGATTTGATCATTTGGCAGTGATTAATTAAAACAAATTCGTGTTTCATTCTCACAACGTTCCTTAGAATTTTTCACCATAAGCCATTCAAAGCTTTCAATTTGAACTAATAATCAAATTGAAAATATATCTACAACCATAAAAAAAAAAAAATAAACAACAACAACTAAACCTGCTATACAATAGATAAAATAAAATAAAAATATATACCTATATATGTATATAAAAAAGTTTTTTTTTTTTTTTTTGTGAATGGAATTGAAATGAAATCGTCGCTGATTATCGCTTAAATTGGATTTAATCAAGAAAAACGGACGTTTAATTTCAAGTGTTCATCACAAACACTCTGAGACACACTCGCACACAGGCGCACTCACAGACACACTAACACCCACCCACCCACACCAAGGCAACCGCCAAAACGATCAACTAACCATCTAAGCTCAAGCTACTAAGTTGTTTTTTTTTTAAAGTCAGCCAGACGTGTATCTCATAGATACACGAAAACTAAATCTCACTGTTTTTGTGATTTTTTTTTTTTTAAATTTTATTTAATTTTGTTTTCTTTGTATGCATGTGCGTGCGTCAGTGTGTCTTTGCAGCATCAGCAGCAGCACATCAACAACAAATTAAATCACTCCGTTTTGTTGTATCTATGAAAACAAATTCATCTTGATCCGCGCTCAAGAACGTCTACAACAAAAAAATAACAAATAAAAAAACAAAAAAAAAAAACAACGCACACGAAACTCAAAAACTTATTCCTGCCTCATTCGCCATAAAATCAATTTATCACCATTGAATGCTGTCTTCGAGATACTGTTAAAATTAAAACTAACAAGAATATAAAAAAATAGTCGTTGTGTGCTTTTTGCGCGCACGCGCGTGTATATGTGTGCGCGAGTGTGTTAGAATTCCACCTGCGCGTTTATAATTCCAACAGATTCCTACCCGCAGTGTTTCTACATGAGTTGCGCGTACAACGATTGCTCAAAAATGGGCGCCGAAGAGACCGCTACATGCACGGCCGAAGTGTCCACCGAGCAGCAGGAGCTTACAAAATGGGACGAATTCTGTCTGCGTCGCGGCATCAATCCGAATTTAATTATGCTGAAGATAACGCTCTTCGTCATGTATGGCGGTAAGTCGAACAAGCTGTTTATGTGAATCCTTTATTTGAAATTCAGACTATTTAGCAGATTAAATTAAAAATTATTGTGAATAAATCTCGATATTAAAAAAAAAAATGTTTTCCCCACTAAAAAATGTATAATACCAGAATCCTTAGTTCAGAAAAGAATGAAAAATAATACTTTTCTTTAAAGTAAAAAACTTTTAAGATTGAACTTGTTTTTGTTCCCAACCATAACTTTTTTTAAATTGTTTTTTTATTTTTCTTAAAGTATATAAATATATAAGTATATATATACACATACACACAATATATACGCAGTTAACCAAAAGTACTTATTTCGAATTCATTTATATATCTTTTCAGACAATTTCGAATTCATTTATATATCTTTTCAGACAGAAAATTGCGTTTTTTAGTTGTATAAATATAAATTTTTTATACAATCACCGGAGTAAAATACCACTAGAACTGTTCTTTATTGAAGTTGTAAAATATATTTTGTAATATCTTTTTTATCCGACTGAAAATAGTTTTTTTTTACTAAGTACTCTCATATGTTCTGGTACACGACTGAACGTACTCGCTATTAGTGAACTACTGAACACACTCGCCTATTGTGTTTTCGCCTATTTGACATGAATGTATATATACACTTCGAAGTTTGGACTCCTTGGACACCGTTTGGAGTTTCAGGGAGTCCAACGCCATTCGGAAAGAATAAAATCCAATTTCAATTTTCAATTTTCAATTTCAATTTATAAGAATTGGTTTCTTTTGCATGGAAAAGGGACTAGGTAACAAGATTAACAATTAGATTATTAATACAATAACAACAATTGAGCGGAGTTTAAAAATTTACTCCGAACGGAGCTATATTTTCTTCCACAGAACGGTGTTCATGTTTTGTATCCTATCGGTGTTCAAAAATTATGTATAATAGAAAATTTCTTTGTGTTTTGACAACTTCTCAAAATCAAAATGTTTAAATTATACGATTTTGGTGATAAATTATGTTTGAACTCCGTTTGGATAGCACAAAATTTGAACTCCAGTGAATCGCAGTTCGTCAATACCTATCGGTGTTTAAAAAATAAATATCAGGTCATCGGTGTTATAAGTTTTCGAAAATTTTTAAGTGTGTATTTTTTTTTTCGAGAAAAAAGTTTTCGGCGTCAGTTGTTTCTAATCACGAAATGGACCCGACCGAAAATTGTGTTCTTATAGTTGATCTATAAAAATGTGGCATGTAAAGAAGCGATATTTTTCGGATCTTGCGACGACTCGGAGTCAGTTTTAATTTTGTATATCGTACTGTAAAGTTGTTCGAGGATACTGGTGGAATAACCAATCGTGCAAAATCCGGAAGTCCGCGTGTTGTAAGAACACCATCAGCCATCAAGGCGGTGATGTCTCGATTCAAGCGAATATCTCGATGCAATCGATTTCTCGCATTCTTAAATATAACTTGGGGCTCAGAGCATATAGAAGACACACCGAGTACCTTCTCACGGTAGCATTAAAGTAGCAATACAAGAGAAAGCGTAACTTCTCAAGTGCGTGGAAAATGCCTACAGAATAATTGTGTTTACGGACGTACAAATTTTCACAGCAGAGGAATCGTTCAATAAACAGAATGATAGAGTGTATGCTCTGTCATCACGACATAAAGTAGAACTCATTCCGAGAGTTTAGAGAGGTTACCATCTGGCTTTTGTAATGGTTTGGTGCATCAAGCTTTATTTTTGTGAAAAAGGAGTCAAAACTTCGGTGAAACTGTATATATTCGATATTTTTTTTGGAATTGGTTGTGAAGCCTCTAAATACGATATTATTTCAAAATAAGCTGTGGACTTTCTAACAAGATTCTGCTCCGGCCCATAAGACTAAATTAACTCAAGGGTGGCTCAAAAACAATGTACCGAACTTAATTTTAAGGAATCAGTGTCCAGCGGGTCCTGACCTGAATTCATTGGATTACAAATTGTACACTCGAAAGCTTGGGCTGCAAAACAAATCTGTTCCGACAAGGAATAACAGCTAAAGTCGAGTAAGGACAAAATTAGGTTATTGCTTTTATTGCATTCCTCGCAACAAAATACACTAGTACAGAAATTTATATGGTTGTACCTTGTAAAATTTAGTGATTGAGGCTCTCAAATCTTAACAGTAAAAGTCAGGTTCCCTGAATTAAGGTAGAAATTTTAATCTTAAATATGCTCTCTTGAAAACCTGAAAATGTGTTTAGCTGTTATTCCTTGTCGACACAGAAATGTTGGCCATTTCGAATAAGTTGTTCCATAATTTCTAGCTATTGAACGACTCATAAGTAACAACAATAATTTTCAAAAATTTTTTTATTGCTTGACCAAAAAACCCTGTACCAAATTATTTGAGAGCACTAACAATAGCCATAAATATGTCATAAAATAACTCAACCTATAGGTGCCGAACAGTATACAAAACTAGAATACAAAAAGTTGATGGTTGTTGATGGGTGAAAAAAAAAAAAAATTTTTTTACAAAAATCGAAAATTTTAAATTTTATCAGAAAAGTTGTAAGTGAGTTATGGTCAACAGAAGTAAGGTTTACAATAAAATAATTTTGATATTGTAAGCATTTTTCGATGTTATACTCACTATATGCGAGAATCCTTTTTGACATTAAGAGCAATTCTCAGATAACACTATGCGCCAAAATCAGAAAAAAATGTCTGTACACGGCATCTCACTATTTTTTTTCTAATAGATTTGGGGTCTCTAAACACGAAAACAGAAAAAAAATTTTTATGGTTAAGTTTTTTTAAAATTTTTTTTTAAAAGTTTTACTCGCTTTTTTCAAACATTGAAATATATCTTATATAGGAGGTGCATTAGGAGTGTAGTTACTATGATTAGACAGTTTTAGATATTTGATTTAATTTTACTTTGTGTGAATTTTTACATTTGACCAAAATATTTTTTTTTTTAAAAAAGTCACTATCAATTTTTTTTTGCGATTTCCATGTGAAAAGATCCCAAATCTATTAGAAAAAATAGTGAAATGCCCTCTACTGTTGAGCTGAATGTGGCTATGATTTCTTGCCATCCAAAAGAGCTATATATATAAGTTAGTCCGTGTTTGACATCTTTGGTCACTGAAGATGAAAAACCCTTTTAAGGATTCACATTCTCAGGAAAATTGTAAAATCACCTATATTTTGTGAAAAAATTATCTAAGCATTTTTTAAGACTAATCCTATAAGTCCTCCTTCTGTAAAATAATACTCACTTTACCCTACTGGTGTTCTATATTCATTTTCCAGACTGATCATGAATTTTGTAAGTGTGACTTGAGATTCAGTGTCCAATTACATTTTGTACTGGATAGGATTGACCCAAAAGTTTTGACCGGCAGAGGCTAAAATTAGATTTTTTTTTGTATATTAATATTTACTAAATAAATGTTGAATTTAAAGCATTCTTAATGATAAAAATTAATTTCAGTTCATTGAAAATTAAAAATTATTTAAAATTAACTCTGAATTCTGTAAATTTTAAAAATTTTCTTGTCGAAATAATATTTTTAACTTGAATAAAAGTTATTGAATAAAATATACGTGAAAATTTAAAAAAAAGCTTGTATAAAATTTATTGAAGTGAAACTTCTTTGGCGGCGATTGAAATTTCAAGGTCTCTTATTCGTGACGCTAGGCTAACGTTTTCAATTCATATGAAAATTTAAAAAAATTATTGCCGCTGTTGACAATTGAACCCCGAACATCGTTGCTGTTAAGTCGGAATCTATACCAATACGCCATGTAAACACATTACTATTATCAAACAAAATGTAATTAAAACTGAACGCGTAACATACTGAAAATAACATAATTAACTTTAACATTACATTAACCTTAACAATACATTATTAACATAACCGTAACATTAACTTTCATCCTACAAGTATGCACGGAAAAAAAATAGAAAAATAGCTAAAACAGGAGCAGAACGCGTTCGTAGATATAGAAAACGAATTAGAGCTCTTAAGAATGCAACCGCAGCTGGGTCTGCAACTAATGATGAAGGTAAGATGATTGCAACATGGGCTGAGTTCCAAAATGCATTTTTACGAAACATCAGTGTATTTTGGTGAATCTACAAAGAACCAATCCCCAAAAAACACACTGATGCTTTGTTAAAATGTATTTTGGAACTCAGCCATCATCTCAACAAAATTTTATAGCCAACCAAGTTGATACACTCAACAATCAACGTTCGCTGCTTTACGAGGCCCTCACTCAACATAGCAATTATTATGATCAGGAAGCAAAACACAATAATCAACAAGATTTGTCTCTGCTTTCGGAGGCTCCTTCAACAAGTACTATGCAAATGCAATCTAGCATTCAAAAAGTGACAATGTTGAGAAGAAATTCGAAAGCAACTAAAACACCAACTAAACTAAAACAAGTACCGAAAATAACTGTTATTTTACAATTTTCAAATGAAAAAATTGTTGAAAGACTTTTTCAAATATACCATTATGTTACAAATGTCCTTAGCCTCATGAATATTAATTTCCTTTTAAAGGAACTCTCTCCTTTTCTAGGAAAAATAAAGGTTATTTTGACTTTTATTTTATCTTTAGTTTTTTCGGTCAAAATTAACAAGCACTTTGTGTTTGTTTTAAAGTTTAAAGGCCGCTTGACAGATTGAACTGTTGACACCATGTGTAAAATGTCTCACCGATGAGATGAAAATAATGGTATCAACATTTTTTTAGTAGGTAAAATGACTTGAACAAATATAAACTACCTGATATTTTTGACCGAAAAAATAAACGGCAGAAAATAACTGTTATTTTCGACCGATAAAATAAAAGTCAAAAGTAACTGTTATTTTTGCCCAAAAAACTATTAGGCTCAAAATAACTTTTATTTTTGTCGGAAAAAAAAACATAGAGATAAAAGTTAATATGTGACACTTTCGATAAAAACCATAACCGATACGGCCCCTGGATGCAAATATTGAATCAAAAGATTATTATTCCATTTCGTATGGATTGAATTTCTTTTCAGATACTTTCTCTCTCTATTTCACACTAAAATCTCTCTTATTTCTTACTGTTAAAGAAGTTTCACTTCTGCCACGTGTACGTTGCTACACGCGAGTTTTTTTATATATATTTGTTTTTTAATGAATTTCTATTTACAAATCACTTCTTATGCAATTCTTTTAATTCACATCAATGAAAAATTTTAATAAAATGGGTCAGTAAATATAACTCTGGGATAAAATGTTTCAAAAATCAATATAAAATTCTGAAAAAATTTGTTAAAACTTGCTGAATCATCTGGAATCACAATATAAAAAACAATAAATTTAAAATAAAATATATACCTTCTATATGAAAATCCCTTTAAGCAAATATCAAGAAGTAATGGACAAAAAACAAAACAATATAAGTGTTTTAAAGTTCGTTACACCTAGTTTTTAGTTGGAATAAAACTAAATTGGTTTATTTGGGGAAAATCCTAAAATTTCAATTTATATTTTCAAACTGTAGAATTTATCCATTTTATCACAAAGTCAAACATATAAAGACTTCTGAGCTGGAAAAAAGTAACCTTGGTATAATTCTGAGAGAAATTCATTCAGGCAAATGTTTTGCGCTGAAAGGTTATATGGGGCCTTGAGCAAAAATTCAGGAAAATTTGTTCATATTGGAAACTATGTCAGTTCTCTGAACAAGAAACAAAACATCCGTTAAATTTCGAGTCTTACTTAAAAAATGAATTTACATTTTTAAAAAATTTTATATTCGAACCTTTTAATAAGAAACTATGAGCAAAAATCAAAAATATGTGTTTTTTTCAGAATTCGAATTCGAAAATCGTCTGATTTCAATTTTATCCCAAACAACTTATGCATATTTTTTATTGTTTTGTGATCAAGTGATCAGTTTCGTGAAATGAAATTGTAGCGTTTTTATAAAATCAAAAAATTATATAGTAGGGTTTGATTTTTTTTCTAAAAAAGTGAGTTTTTGTATTTATCATTCCATATTAAAAAGTATTCCATTGCTTTTAAATTGATTTTGGAAATTTTTATCAAGACAAATGCTTAAATGAATTAGACAAGTCTGAAATTCATGACCCAGACATTTTTTCTACAAAAAAACTTTAAAATGGGTAAAGATAGGCTTTTTTACCACAATAAAGTCATTTTCATATTTTTCTTTCCGCTAGACTTCATTCCTGTGTCAAAGGGATAATCAATAAAAAAACAAATGAACCGAATCGGAATTTTAAAAATATGTTAAAAACCTAAAAAGTGAGAATGTATTAATTAAACAAAAAATTTTTAAATAGAAATTGAACGCCTTTGTGTTTCTACAAAACAAAATTTAAAACAAGTGTGTTTAATTTTCAACTTCCTATAAACTCCTTTCTTTTTTTTAATTTTCTCTTATTGTTTCTTTAAAAAAAAAAACAAAAATTTGAATACAATGTCAGTTTTTGAATTTTTTAATTAGTTTGAAAAATATCCAACAAATCATAAAATAAAAAGTAAAATTATATATAAAAATATTTCAAATGCAAACTCAATCGAATGTAGTTAACATTTGGTATTCGGAGGGGCCCGGGATAGCTGATTGTGAATCTGATGCTAAAAACTCGGAAAAGCAAAAAAATGGCATCGAAAAAATATGCATTAAAATATTTGTTTTAAGTTTTAAAATTTTTGATTTAAATTTGTTTTTCATAACAAAAACATAATTTTAAAAACAAAAACGTTTGTTTTGAATTTTACTTTAAAAACAGTTTTGTTTGAGTTTTTGAATTTGTTTCAAGCTCTATTTCAAAAACAGATTCGTTAGATATGAACACAATTTCTTTTAATTTTAACAAATTTTTCCCTCAGTGTAGCTATTTTTAAAGAGATCCATTTTATAGAGATCCATTTAGAGCATATACATAGCTCTAACTGATTTCGCAGTTGAACTTCTCAATGAATTGCCTAATATACATAAATCATCAGTGTTGCGGATACGCAACGTCCGGGAATACTTGGTTAAACTGTTGTTAATGGTAGAAAGTGTTGAAGAAAGTCTTTATGTGGCAGTTTTGTACACAGTAAAAAGTTTGAAGATAAATTTTATCTTTTTTATAACATTTCTGTTGTATAAACTCGTTTTATTCCAAATTTGTTATAAGTTTTATCCCACTCAATATAATAAAACTTTCATTTCCATTAAAACCGCTATTTTACTCCAAAATAGTATAAATTTTAAACCATAAATTTATAAAAATCATATATATATTCCAGTTGTACATACGAAAACCTCACGGAACCACTCGGCATTCACGTACAAGTCGAGTTTTCGAAGCTACCGAACATCAGCGATGCTATCAGACAATCAGTTTGCGTTTGTTCTTCAGTCAGTAATCATCATGTTATGCTCAAATAGTTCCGTTGAATATTTTTTTGTTCACACATATTAAGACAAAAATAGTGCGCTTGAATTGGAAGCTCTGCCAACATGATTAAACATGGGAATTTTTGAGTACAATTTTTACTCTTTATTTTTCCTCTCAAATTGTTTTTGAAAATGTAAAAAAAAAACAATAGGGGTATTCACGATTCAGTGCACTTGCCAGTGTAGTTGAGGACTTGTGTAGTTGTGTAGTAAGAATTTCGTGAACACACCACACTTCTAAAAGAGAATTTTATTGAAGTATGTGTTATTTGTTATGATAAGCTGTTACCAAATATAAGCAAATAAAATCAAAAATAAGCATGCCGAAAAAAGTGTCAAAGAAAAATTATAAATTTTTTAATTAATAATGCAATTGATAAAATATATTGGAATTGGATTCAATGTAAGCACACAATATAAAATACCAAGTTTTATTATATACAAAAAATCAACTTTTAGATCCTGAACATAATGATGCTGTTGGCGAAATTTTTGATGAACTTAACGAGGAGCTAATGGTTGTACTGGCGAATCGACGAGCAGCTGAACTGAGTATTCCAAAGTCATAGACTGGCATTCTTCGTCGGTCTACTTTTTCTGTGGTTTTTCACGGGAGCGTTTGCTTTATTTTTATTTTCCATCATGCAGAATAAATAGTTTGACACTTAGTGATGTGCAATATATTCTGTATAAAGTACCTAGTACCCAATTATATATTTCGCGCATATAATAAATTATAGTTTCTATGCGTAAATAAAGAATAATTTGTCCGCTTTATATGAAATTTTTATAAACTTTTATTTATAAGTACAATAAATTGTCAAATTGAACGTTTTTCGAAATGTCACTTGCATCACTATTCTATCACTATTTCTAAGCTGTCAAATTTTTCAAAGTACACAACTACACAACTGCTCAAGTCCTCAAGTTAAAGGTAGAAATGTAGATGTGGAGATTTTTTACGCACATGCATTTTGTTTTTGTAAAGTGCCAGCAAATTGTAAAGTCCTCAAGTCCTTAACTACACTGGCAAGTGCACTGAATCGTGAATACCCCTAATATATCATGAAATCTATCAATTGAAATCTAAATATGATTCCTGATTTATGACTTCAAATGTAGCACATATTAACATATACAATGTATGTTTACATATGTGACACATATTTTTATACAATATTGCTATAAAAAGTAACCAAATGTGGTATAAAAAGATTTAATACTTTTGCATATAAAAATTTATACAATCCTGGTGTAAACATATTTTATACACTTTTTGGATAAAATCTATACCAACTTTGTATAAATTTGGCTTATACGATGTTATGGTATACATTTTATAACATATTTGGAATGGATTTATATTTATACCAAATAGTATAAAAATTTATCATCATATGTTTTACACAGGGACCGTACCGGTTATGGTTTTTATAGAAAAAGTCACATATTAACTGTTATTTTTTAACTTTTATTTTTTCCGACAAAAATAAAAGTTATTGTGTGCCTTATATTTTTTCGGACAAGTATAACAGTTTCTTTTGACTTTTATTTTATCGGTCAAAAATAACAGTTATTTTCTGCCTTTTATTTTTTCGGTCAAAAATATCAGGCAATTTGTGTTTTTTCAAAGGCTGTTTAACCGACTAAAAAACTATTGATACCATTATTTTCGTCTCGTCGATGCGCACAATTTACATATGGTATCAATAGTTTTTTAATTGGTCAAGCGGCCTTTAAAAAACTACAAAGTGCCTGATATTTTTGATCGAAAAAATAAAAGTCACAAAATAACTGTTATGTTTGACCGATAAAATAAAAGTCAAAAGTAACCGTTATTTTTGTCCGAAAAAATAAAAGGCAAAAAATAACAGTTAATTTTTAACTTTTATAGAATCAGTCGAAAATTTAAAAGAAACTTAATATTCGTGAAGCTGAGGCCATTTGTATCATAATGGTATATTTGAAAAAGTCCTTCGACAATATTTTATTTGTGTCTTTTTCATTTAAAAATTGTAAAATAACAGTTATTTTCGGTCCCTGGTTTTACATGGATTTTGTATAAATTGTTTAGTCTACAATTGGAGTGAAGCATTTCTCATGAATGGGCTTTTACATTACATCTTAGACCCTGCATTTCAGCATTAGTTTTAAGGAAATCTTGACAACACTATTTTTTAAATTTCACCCAGATTGAATGTGAAAAAACACTGGAACAAATTCTTGTTAGCAAAAGTTAGGTCGATTCTGAGAGTGAGGGGTAAAAATAGAGGCTAAATTAGAAGACCCGTATCGCAGCGTTTGTTTATGTTAGTTCAAATTTTTTTTTTAATCGACTTTCGAACTTTGCAGTCAAATGCAAAATTAAAATTTTCGTTTGGTTTTGGTTTTGGTTTTTTTTTTTATTCGATTTTTGGTAAAAATGGAAAAGAATTAACCCATTTAGCTTGAAACAGTTTAGTTTTTGGGTTTTTTTTCTTATGTTTTGTATTTTAACCGTGGTACTTGAACATTTGCACAACCAACTTGCAAATAATACTTTTTTTTTTTTATTTTACTACACCCATGAAAATTGATGGTTAACGAATAAATTCGATCAAAATCTAAATCTTCCTTTTCCAATTCGGGGTAAAAAGTATTCAAAATAGGGCTGCTTGATTTCAGTAATTACAACCCGGTACAAGGACATTCGTAAATGTACCACCGACAAAAACAAAATTTCTTAAGTTTATTGTATAGATTTATTGAGTTTTGATTAATAACAGCAGTTTTGTAACTATAATGTCTTATAATTATGAAAAGTACTGTAGTATAAATATAGATATTGACTCATGAAAATTTAATTGGAGTCTTTATTCGGGTCTTAATAAGCTATGTCTATAATGCATCTTATATAAAGTTAACTAATATCTAGGTGAGTAGAATGCAGGTAAACCTACTTGTTGTATCTGATTTAAATTAACAGAGTTTGCTTAAAGATAACAAGATAATTTCTGCTCTATAGCAAAAAATATCTTACCAACCATGCATTCACCTTATTGCCAAAATGACGTATTTGCCAACAATAAAAATAGGCAATTCAAGGTAATTGTTTGCAAATTGCGAAACTCTACAATGATAAGCTAATATATGATGGTATAACAAGTTTGTATTTTTGTATTCATTTGCGTTACCGGAATATAAACTATAGCTACCTTCATTTTTGATAAAGATAAGCATGAGCTAGTAGATATTAAAAAATAACTTAAAGTAATAGTACACATGGCAGTAAATCAGTTTAAGTCAAGTCAAGTGAAGTGAAGTGAAGTTGTTGTTGTGACGCCACATTAACTGTTAATTAAGTTAAACGATAAGATTGCGCGAGCACATTGGACAAGATATTTATTAGTGGTACACAAAAGTCTTTGCTTCTTTATTGCTATGGAAATAGTTGTTTATAAAATTAGGTGCAAATAAAAAAAACAACAAAATATGCATGACTGAAGCAGAGCAGATAAGTGAGTGAGCGAAGGAACGAGCGGCTTGTGCGGTAATTTGTGCACATTTGTTTTATTGCATATCTAGTATCTAACATTGAAATTTAAAAAAAAATATAAAATCTCAGCTGAACTGAAACTAAGGCTAGTTAAGCACATCATTGTCTGTCAGAGCCGCACTATTTTCTGTTTCCCAGTGACTCTGAAATATTTAAAGATTCCTTGTGTTTTGCTGTAGTTCTTGCCTCTAGTACAAAAACCCAGTTGACAGTGAGTTTTGCGCTTGATTCGGAAGTGATCAATTAGGCACAAACAAACATAAAGTATGACAAACACATTCATACAAACACATTAGCATACGACTAAGCAAATACAAACGATTACAAATGAGTTTGTTTGCAGACACTCATACCGATGCAGTTGACAGTAGTAGTAGCAGCAGCAGCGGCGGCGGCACATTGCTACAAATTAGTCAAAGTCTTGTTCTAGCTTTCGTCGTCGTTTTTATATCTTCTGTAGGCTGAGAAATTAAAAAATGAAAGAAAAAAGCCGCTACTTACTTACACTGGCGGTCAATGGCAATTGGTGTGACAGTGAATTTGTGGCACAGTGTAAATTGTAATAATTTGCAAGCTAATGTTAACAATTTATATTATTTATTTTTGTCTATTTTAAAGTTACGTACGCGTTGAGGTCCTAATAGCACTGTGTTAAAAAACTGAAAGGACGTGAAAGATGTCCTTTATTTGTTCCTTTCCTTAAATGTCCTTTTTTTGTTTCTTACATAAGGATTCATTGATATAAAACAGTTTGGCATTTAAAATCCAACTATTTACCTTCAAATTTAAACTTTTAGTTATGAACCTGAATTTAATATGTAGAAAAAAAATTTTAATTTTAAATTAATTTGTTGAAAATTTGATTTTTCATATTCAAATTCAAATTCAAATTCAAATTCAAATTCAAATTCAAATTCAAATTCAAATTCAAATTCAAATTCAAATTCAAATTCAAATTCAAATTCAAATTCAAATTCAAATTCAAATTCAAATTCAAATTCAAATTCAAATTCAAATTCAAATTCAAATTCAAATTCAAATTCAAATTCAAATTCAAATTCAAATTCAAATTCAAATTCAAATTCAAATTCAAATTCAAATTCAAATTCAAATTCAAATTCAAATTCAAATTCAAATTCAAATTGAAATTGAAATTCAAATTCAAATTCAAATTCAAATTCAAATTCAAATTCAAATTCAAATTCAAATTCAAATTCAAATTCAAATTCAAATTCAAATTCAAATTCAAATTCAAATTCAAATTCAAATTCAAATTCAAATTCAAATTCAAATTCAAATTCAAATTCAAATTCAAATTCAAATTCAAATTCAAATTCAAATTCAAATTCAAATTCAAATTCAAATTCAAATTCAAATTCAAATTCAAATTCAAATTCAAATTCAAATTCAAATTTGAAATTGAAATTGAAATTGAAATTGAAATTGAAATTGAAATTGAAATTGAAATTGAAATTGAAATTGAAATTGAAATTGAAATTGAAATTGAAATTGAAATTGAAATTGAAATTGAAATTGAAATTGAAATTGAAATTGAAATTGAAATTGAAATTGAAATTGAAATTGAAATTGAAATTGAAATTGAAATTGAAATTGAAATTGAAATTGAAATTGAAATTGAAATTGAAATTGAAATTGAAATTGAAATTGAAATTGAAATTGAAATTGAAATTGAAATTGAAATTGAAATTGAAATTGAAATTGAAATTGAAATTGAAATTGAAATTGAAATTGAAATTGAAATTGAAATTGAAATTGAAATTGAAATTGAAATTGAAATTGAAATTGAAATTGAAATTGAAATTGAAATTGAAATTGAAATTGAAATTGAAATCGAAATTGAAATTGAAATTGAAAATGAAATTGAAATTGAAATTGAAATTGAAATTGAAATTGAAATTCAAATGGAAATTGAAATTGAAATTGAAATTGAAATTGATATTGAAATGGAAATTGAAATTGAAATTGAAATTGAAATTGAAATTGATATTGAAATTGAAATTGAAATTGAAATTGAAATTGAAATTGAAATTGAAATTGAAATTGAAATTGAAATTGAAATTGAAATTGAAATTGAAATTGAAATTGAAATTGAAATTGAAATTGAAATTGAAATTGAAATTGAAATTGAAATTGAAATTGAAATTGAAATTGAAATTGAAATTGAAATTGAAATTGAAATTGAAATTGAAATTGAAATTGAAATTGAAATTGAAATTGAAATTGAAATTGAAATTGAAATTGAAATTGAAATTGAAATTGAAATTGAAATTGAAATTGAAATTGAAATTGAAATTGAAATTGAAATTGAAATTGAAATTGAAATTGAAATTGAAATTGAAATTGAAATTGAAATTGAAATTCAAATTGAAATTGAAATTGAAATTGAAATTGAAATTGAAATTGAAATTGAAATTGAAATTGAAATTGAAATTGAAATTGAAATTGAAATTGAAATTGAAATTGAAATTGAAATTGAAATTGAAATTGAAATTGAAATTGAAATTGAAATTGAAATTGAAATTGAAATTGAAATTGAAATTGAAATTGAAAGTGAAATTGAAATTAAAATTTTCAAATAAAAAATTTAAATTCAAATAAAATAGCAATAAAATTGAAGCTGGCTGATGCCTACTTTGAAAATGTTTTTTTTAAATTTTTTACAGGTTTTTGTAATTCAAATTCAACCTTAAGGGGTATAAAGGACTCTCTGAAGACTCTTTGTTAAGACTATTTTAACTAGAACTATTTTAAATTATTCTTTTAAAAGTCATAATTGGCAAGAGATGCTTCGCTTATATCTTTACAGAGTTCGATTTTAAGGTGAAAAAATATAAAACATAAGAAAATTTTAAGAAATATTTAACTTTTTCGGAAATATATTTTTATTCATTTATTATAACACTGTACAACAAAACTGAAGTTTTTTAAAAACCCAAGAGGTTTCACAACGGTTTCCTAAGGTTTTGGGTTCGCTGAATCCGAATCTGAAGTCAGAATTTTCAAGCAAATTTTTTGTATTCCAATAAATTAATATTATATAAAAAAAATTTGTTTTTTTAAAATAAAATTTTCATATAAAATATACACAAAAATCATTAAATTTGTATGGAAGCCACCATACGGAGGGGTCGGATCGGATGGCTTCCAAGGCAAAAAATGTTCCTATTGAAAAAGTAATGCGGGTCGGTCATATTGATTTCATTAACAGTAGGGGGTTAGGGTTCAGCCTTCCCTGTAGCTCGAAAACCTAGGGTGACCCGAAAATTCTGACTTCAGATTCGGACTCAGCGCACCCAAAACCTTAAGAAAGTATTGATAAACACTTTGGGATTTCTTGAGTGTTGTACCGTGTAATTAGACTTTTATATCTTGTTTACTTTGTTTAATTCCACAATTAGGGGATGCGAACAACTTTATTATTATCAAAGGCCTTCTCATGAGTGGTTAAAAATATTTCGAGTAAAAATACGACAACAAATTTTTTTGATGTTTGCACATCACTTTTATATCAATTACATTTTCTGTGCGAAGCATGACGCTTGTCTTTCATGTATTAAGAATATGATATCCTTTTTGTTTTTTGTTTAAATTTGAATAATTTCGCATTTATAGATTATTGACTAGAAATAATCCTCGCAAGCCTGACTCTTTTTCTATGACTCTTTTAAGGCTCATATCTATGAACCTGAGAGCTAATTAGGCTTATTTAAGACTCCGAAACTGTGCATGGCATTGTTTTATCTCTAAGGATTACTACTGTCTGCAGAGAGTGTGTGAGAGAGACTGTGTAATATGGTGATTCAAACCCGGGTCCGCCGAGATTCGTTTGCTTGCATTCCAACACTTACAACGCACTGCCACGGCATCCACACAGCTCTCGTAAAATTTGCATAAGTAATAATTCGACGCTAAAAAATTGATTTTAAAATTATGTGGCTTATCATCATTTTCCTGCCCATTCATGTTAATACCTCTTTACAAATATTACTCTCAACTATTTTTCTTTTATATTATCGGCAATAAAAAACCATAACCCACATCCTCCCACTTAATAGTGTTCAACTTAAAATAGCTCATAATATTCATACAGTTCCACTTCAGCATTTTACGATAATTTAAATTCACCAATTAATCGATGATTATGTTCGAAATTGCCAAAAAAAAAAAAAAAAATAACCAGTCACTTGTGCTATTTACTCAAAGTCATTAAATCGCACATATGTTCGCATTCTGGTCACCTGTTATAATTATATGTTGATATTGGGTTCATGCTTCGTTACGTTATCCGTCCAACAGTTTCGAAATGATGTTGGATGCGCCGTTATCTTGTTTGGTTTTTTATCGTGTGCATGTTGAGTTCAGCCAGCTTGGCCACAACTGAATCATCAGCAACATACAGCTTAATTATTGATGCACATGTGCACGCCTACCTTGTGCTCATTAATATGATGGCTCAGCTATATGTTTGCTATATGTCATAAAAAACGAAAAATAAAACAATATATTTTTGCAAAAATTAACGAATTGAAATCCTCAACAGATATTTTTTAATTCAATGACAGTCATTGCATGAATGAAGAAAAAAAAACATGCAGAGGATATAAAGTAACAAAAAGCAATATAGATCAATAATAAAGAAGTTTGGGAGGCAGATGAGCAACCGACAACCTTTCTTGACATAACGAGAGAGCTTTCTGAAAAAAAGCAAGACGAGACAGACAGTGTAAATAAGACTAGCAACCAGACTTGTTGGGACCATACAGTTTTTCTATGAAAATTAACTGAAATTAAAATGAGTAGTTTCTTACTTAAACCTTTATACAAGGATATACAAAATAATACAGAAGTAAAAAATAAGTAAAAAAGTAAAAATCTCATGATGGCCAAGTACTCCGACTTTTCGTTGAGAAAACTTTGCTCTTTACAAATTAACTCTCTACCAAGATGACACTCAACATTGAAATATGAATATGAATATGAATATGAATATGAATATGAATATGAATATGAATATGAATATGAATATGAATATGAATATGAATATGAATATGAATATGAATATGAATATGAATATGAATATGAATATGAATATGAATATGAATATGAATATGAATATGAATATGAATATGAATATGAATATGAATATGAATATGAATATGAATATGAATATGAATATGAATATGAATATGAATATGAATATGAATATGAATATGAATATGAATATGAATATGAATATGAATATGAATATGAATATGAATATGAATATGAATATGAATATGAATATGAATATGAATATGAATATGAATATGAATATGAATATGAATATGAATATGAATATGAATATGAATATGAATATGAATATGAATATGAATATGAATATGAATATGAATATGAATATGAATATGAATATGAATATGAATATGAATATGAATATGAATATGAATATGAATATGAATATGAATATGAATATGAATATGAATATGAATATGAATATGAATTTGAATATGAATATGAATATGAATATGAATATGAATATGAATATGAATATGAATATGAATATGAATATGAATATGAATATGAATATGAATATGAATATGAATATGAATATGAATATGAATATGAATATGAATATGAATATGAATATGAATATGAATATGAATATGAATATGAATATGAATATGAATATGAATATGAATATGAATATGAATATGAATATGAATATGAATATGAATATGAATATGAATATGAATATGAATATGAATATGAATATGAATATGAATATGAATATGAATATGAATATGAATATGAATATGAATATGAATATGAATATGAATATGAATATGAATATGAATATGAATATGAATATGAATATGAATATGAATATGAATATGAATATGAATATGAATATGAATATGAATATGAATATGAATATGAATATGAATATGAATATGAATATGAATATGAATATGAATATGAATATGAATATGAATATGAATATGAATATGAATATGAATATGAATATGAATATGAATATGAATATGAATATGAATATGAATATGAATATGAATATGAATATGAATATGAATATGAATATGTATATGAATATGAATATGAATATGAATATGAATATGAATATGAATATGAATATGAATATGAATATGAATATGAATATGAATATGAATATGAATATGAATATGAATATGAATATGAATATGAATATGAATATGAATATGAATATGAATATGAATATGAATATGAATATGAATATGAATATGAATATGAATATGAATATGAATATGAATATGAATATGAATATGAATATGAATATGAATATGAATATGAATATGAATATGAATATGAATATGAATATGAATATGAATATGAATATGAATATGAATATGAATATGAATATGAATATGAATATGAATATGAATATGAATATGAATATGAATATGAATATGAATATGAATATGAATATGAATATGAATATGAATATGAATATGAATATGAATATGAATATGAATATGAATATGAATATGAATATGAATATGAATATGAATATGAATATGAATATGAATATGAATATGAATATGAATATGAATATGAATATGAATATGAATATGAATATGAATATGAATATGAATATGAATATGAATATGAATATGAATATGAATATGAATATGAATATGAATATGAATATGAATATGAATATGAATATGAATATGAATATGAATATGAATATGAATATGAATATGAATATGAATATGAATATGAATATGAATATGAATATGAATATGAATATGAATATGAATATGAATATGAATATGAATATGAATATGAATATGAATATGAATATGAATATGAATATGAATATGAATATGAATATGAATATGAATATGAATATGAATATGAATATGAATATGAATATGAATATGAATATGAATATGAATATGAATATGAATATGAATATGAATATGAATATGAATATGAATATGAATATGAATATGAATATGAATATGAATATGAATATGAATATGAATATGAATATGAATATGAATATGAATATGAATATGAATATGAATATGAATATGAATATGAATATGAATATGAATATGAATATGAATATGAATATGAATATGAATATGAATATGAATATGAATATGAATATGAATATGAATATGAATATGAATATGAATATGAATATGAATATGAATATGAATATGAATATGAATATGAATATGAATATGAATATGAATATGAATATGAATATGAATATGAATATGAATATGAATATGAATATGAATATGAATATGAATATGAATATGAATATGAAGAATATGAATATGAATATGAATATGAATATGAATATGAATATGAATATAAATATACGTATTAAATATTTTTTTTAAACAATATTTAAGAAGGAGACACAACACTGTTGCCCAACATTTGCGTGTACATTTTAATTCATTTCGCTTTATGTAAAACAATATGTCAGACTTCATGCGATATTAATGTTCAAGTCATTTTAAAATATATTGTTAATTATAGTTGCCATTATTTTTAAAGCAATAATAGTCAATACTCAAATACAAAAATTAAAGTATTTGTAAAAATCTTTTAAGTAATTTTTTTCATAAATTTGTGAAAATTGTTAAAACAGTTACTAAAATTAACCAACTTTTATTTAAGTAAAGGTTAACTAGCAAAATATATTTTTCAAAAACAGTCAATAAATTAAAAATTTTATTTTGATTACAGTTTATTTTGGCAATAAGCTAAGATTTTGCGTTGAGTGTTTATTGGTTCTTCTGTTGTGGGAAAGGATGTTGTTTGTGGAAAGTGTTGTTAAAGGTTTAAAATTTGGAGTATTAAAATAGAAAAAAAAATAAAGATGTATTATTGTTTTTAGAAGAAAAAATATAATTCTGTAGCATCCTAAGACTAGAAAGTTAGTTTGTAGAATTAAAAACTAGAAGGCGCTCAGAAGCAAAGTGGTCCAAACAACAAATATATTTTTTTGAGATTTTACTACCAGACTTGCTAACTGAGATTATATTTTGGCATAAAAAACACTCTTTAAAATTTTGGAAATTCAATAATTTTTTCAAATTAATTTTTCTGCATTGAATACTTTGTATTCTGAACGTCTCAAATATAATTATATTTTTTTCAAAACCATTTTAATTCAGAACAAGAAATTTCTTATCCCTGAACTCCTTATTTTGCAATCCTCTAAATATATTAATTTAAATAATCACAATATTTTAAGCGTTAATATAATACCACGTTCACCAACACTGACTTGTAAACATAAACTGCCATTAAGTTCTGAAAATCAAAATAAATAAAAATAAAACATTTTTGCTTTAATTGGTTTTCTGTTAAAACATGCCACCAACTTAATTAATATACATACATACATATTTATAGACACATGTTTTCACATATTATTACCAATTTGAGATGAAATATGAAAAATATGCGTATATTTTACTAGTTTTTAATGCCTTGAGGAAAATTCAGAAAAATAAATACAATCAACGGTTATTTTTATATCCTTCATTTTTGCAACATTTTACAATTATAATTTTAATTATTGCATCATTATTTTTATCTTATTTGCAGCGACATCATCCCTGCTGCCCTACCTCACAATTCATATGCAGTCGATCGGTTTGACAGTCGAAGAAATCGCCATTATTTATTTGGCGTTGCCATTTACAACATTTCTCAGTCCACCAATTACTGGTAAGTAAGAACAAATATTGAGATAATTATACGAGCAATAGATGAGAAGTAAAAATTTGTATGCATCATAAAATCTTTAAATAAAATTGCATTTTGTTTTTCAATAAAGCATCTGCAGTAATTAGTCAGCAATTGTTGCTTATCTCTGCGTAACATGCAGAGTTATCTCATAGATACTTGCATCTACAGTTATTTATTACTTCATGTAGTTTTTACGCTGCTGATAATCAACCAAAGATAATGCTTCATTACAGTGTTGTAGTGAAAAGAAGCAACAGTTGAAATAAATGCTAGCTATGTGCAATTTATTAAATCAAGGTGCAGAAAATAAAAAAAAGTAGGGTGAGGAATTCTTAGAATGTGAAAAAAATCAAATATCGCACGCTAACTACAAAATGGCACAACTCAAAATTATGAAATACTTAGAACAGGTATATTTGACTGTAATAAATTTTATTGCATTTAAGCCGAAAAGGGTAGAGGTTCCTATATGTACTCATTACAACAGGACGATAGTTGCTTTATTTGAAAAAATAAAAGTTTTGTTTCAATTTGTAATTTTTCTATGAACATGATTTTAAGATTTATGAATTTAGCTTTTTCAATGTTGAAGACTATGGAATGAAGAATGTAGCGTAAAAAAGTTGTACCTGCGACAGTGGAGTTTCTTTTCATTTTTGTCTTAATTGAGTATTTAGTCATCTTTCGAGAGACTTAAGAAGATGAAAGATTAATTGGTCGAATGTTTTTGTGAGATGTTTTTTTCGCCGTAGGTGTATAAAAACTACCTTCATGTGTTGTCTGTTTTCTCGGATATGATTCCCGTTTCAGAAGATCATCACAAATCATCATAAAACATTGGATTATGATTTCGTAAGATTTGAGTTTTAATTGGGTCAATGCTCTCTGTTTCTGCCAAAAACAAATTTTTTTGTCATATCTTAAGAATAGATATGTATCCTGTGTTACGGATGTTACATTCGAACGCATATTTTTTTAAAACATTGAATCCGTTGGCATTCTGAATTAGATATTTTTATATAAACTTTAGTAACAAAAGTACTTTCAAATGAGAAATAATTATTTACTTAATGGGTTATGGGTACCGAAAGCGGGAGCCGATTTGAATATTTTGAGTGAATTTTGTAAAGTAACAAAAACAAAAAAAAACAAAAAAAAAAAAATTAAAAAATGTTAAGGAACAGGAATATTTGAGGATATTAAAACAGCTCTAATGAGATATATATAAATTTTGAAGTTTCTCCAAAAATTTAAAATTTTTCGGTTGCTGACTACTATCGTATTTAAGTGAATAAAGCAACAGCTCAATCTTTTATTTAAACATTTTTTTTAACAAATTTTGGTCAAAACTATACGGAGTTTAGAGAAAATTTGACACAAAATTTCATCGAAATCGGATTGTATGCCATGTAACCAAAATCGGTGGTCTGGTATATGTCGACATAGAAACTACTCGGAGCAATAAAATTTGACAGTAATTATGTGAAAAAAAGAGAAAGTATAAAAATGAACCACATCGGTCTACTAATAAATCCAGCCTTCATTGCACTAACAGATGGGCATAGTTTTTTAGCTGGTTGTGTTTAAAGAACCTGCTTGCTGTAAGGGGCTGGCTTATATTTTGTACAACTTTTTTCTTTGGAAAATATTAAATAATAATTCACCTTTGAATAATCTTTCAAAGGTGAGAGGGTTTTTTTTTGTAAAATGTAGAAATATTTTTCATGTTTCATGGAATAGAACTAGTTGTAGCCGCCAGTATCCGCCATAATTATAAATGTGCTTAAAGCTGTAAGTGTCTTTTTTCATTTGTTAATAAAATTATCTGCAACTACCTGCGATTCTGAAAGAAATTTTCATTTTCAGAATAAATTAACCTCAAAAATTAAGCGTTTTTAATGTTTGGAGGCAGAATGGAAAAGATAAGGAATGCCACTATTAAAAAAATTTCATAGAAATTAAATATTGGTATAAATGGAAGGATAATGGATAATGGAAGGAAAATGGAGGATATTGGAAATAGTTAAAAAGAGTCATTGCATTATTTTTTAAGAAAAAACATAGTGAATGGCTTGCGGGTGAAACAATTTTCACGATTTCAAAAGAATATAATAAAGGAGGACGGCCTAGATTAAGTTATAGCGGGGGTAATGAGCGACTTAAGAGAGAACTTGTTTGGAAAGTATCTTCCAAATTATGTACATATATACTATTTCTTTCCCGTCTAAAATGCCCGTCTAAAATGCCCGGTTTAAATAAAGAAAAAAAAAACAAGAAATATTAGTTGAATTAGAAATCAGCGATGGTCACATATTCGATTTTAAATTGTGTTTTAAACAATTCTTAGACAGAAACTGTAGTAGGTGCGACGAAATAAGTTTAAAAATTTTTGGAAAACTGAAAATTTAAAAATAAAAAAATTTAAAAATTTTTTGAAGTTTCAATAAATCACAAAACTAAAATTGCCTAAAAATATGCAATGAACTTTTTCAAAAAAATCAAGCGTTCTGCACTCACATTTTACGGAATTATGTTATAGTAATAATAATATAATAATATATCCCAATATTTTAAATACAACGTTTTCATATTGTTCCTATAAATGTTTGAATTATTTTAGAAGTAGTTATGTTCAAATTTATTGAAATTAACACAAATTATTTGTGTTATTTTTAAAATGTGTTTTTGTTGTTTTACCAAAAGTCGTTTTTGTTTTAATCAAAATTGTCTGCCACACCCTTTTTCATGCACTGAAATCTGCATGAAAATATTACTTGAAAACTTAAAATTTTTCGGATTAAAAAAAATTAAACTAATGTATGGAATAGAAAATAGTACTTTTTGGATTAAAAATTCCAATAAACCAAAGTTTTGATTAAAAACTAGTCCAAAATTTTTAACCGTGCATTCCACTGTATAACGAATTCAACGACTAAGTCCACTTCTTCAATATTTGTACTCTTATGTAGACGAGTAGAGAGAGCCATCTGCTGAAGCTGATAAGAAAATTTGTATTTTGTAATAATGTTAAATTAAGTATCTGGTTTCAGTAAATTAATTCAGACTGTGACAAATAATTAAATTAAAGTGACCACTCAAACCCACCATAAGGGATTAACTTCTGTCTGGCCAACGTAAGATAATAATTTGTTCTCTTTACATAATCACTCTTAAGCTTATGCCAAAGGTTCACATTTCTCTCTAATACCGCTGCTATATTATTAGCTGTTGCTGGGATCTCCTCCATAAGGATATTACTTCTGCTTTTTTTCCTAATAAATATCAAATGAAGCGGCCAGATGCCAAGTAAATCCAAACGCAACGAAAAACTGAAGCTACTATAGAGTAGATATTATGCAAGCCGCCGTAACTCGAGTTACAACGAAGTCAGAAGTCATAGTTGCCTATTGTATGTCTACAGCGAGATAGGCTTCTATGTGAGTCCATGACGCAACTGTTTACGTCAGCTAACTGAAGTAGTGTAAGCAACAGCGGATTAAGTTATATTTTATTACGATTACATTCAAATGCCCTGGAGATCAAAGGCAAGAAGAAGCTTGCTTTTGTTAGTGGTTGGTTGGTTGTTTGGCATAGTTGGGGGATGTTTAGTAGTATAGCTGCTGGGGGAATACTTAGTAAAGAATAAAAAAATAATATATATATGAAAAGATTGCACTGAATAGTGTAAACATTGTGGCAATTTATGAGTGTGGGTACTGTTTATTAAAGCGTTAAAGCAATGCGACAAAGTTGGGAAAATAAATCAAGGGCTGGCTGACAAGATGCATTTAGTTTGCTTTAAAAATGCAATTTTAAATTTCAAGCTCTTACTTGCCAAGCAAAAACTTGTCTTGACTTATATATATATATATATTTTTAAACTTTTCACTTTTTTCTTTTTTAACAGGTTTTCTTGTTGACAAGTTTGGCAAATATAAGCCCGTTGTCGTGATGAGTCTCTTGCTGAACGCACTCTTTCATCATTCATTGCTGTTCATACCACAACAGGAAATACCCGGAGTTGTACCATCGGCCTTCGTTATGCGTAATCCTGACAACGCCAACGTGGAGGTAAGTTTAAGCCAAGTTCTAAAGGGTGCCTGTTTGTTGTTGGTTGTTAGTTGGTTGCGATGTTGGGGTGCGAATGCATTTTAATTGCGTTCGTTAATGCGATTGAAGAAGTTTTGAAGTGCAGCTGCTTGCGAACTTCTGCTAGAAGTTATGTTTTTTTTTCTGTTTAAGTTCTTTGGCACACCCAACCCCATCGATTACGAAGAAATGCCAATGAATGAGCAATATTTGCTTTGCTGGGTAAAATTAATAATACTGTGAGCCAGGCACCAGTATAAAAGCCAAGTTTATTGAACTGAATTGAGGTTAAGTAGTAATAAGAAGCACGCAGCATAACTTGCTCTTGGCTGTATGTGTACCTGCTTAAAGGGTTTCTCGACAAGCTGCTGAAATGAAATGATTTATGGTTTTGTGCTTGCATCATGCATACATATACATACATACTCAAAGTTTATTGCTATGCATATCTATACAATTATAAAGCAAATCGTTATGAATACATAAGGCTCAAATTCAAATAAATGAAGCAGCCTTTGAAGAATTGATGTTGTTTTAAGCATTTCAATATAACACTTAGCAGCATAAATAATTGAAAGGCACTCGGGTCGAGGTTAGAGGTTGGAGTCTTTGATGATTGAACGCATTCGAATCTGTGGAAACAACTTATTATTAACAACTATGATGAATGCATTTTGTAGATTGAATTAGAAATAGTGTAAAATACAGCAATCTTTGAGCATAAAAAATGCGTTTTACTAATGGATGCAAGTTCACATGCAGGGTTTTCAATATATTATACAGTGGCGGAAATACTTTTAGAAATAGTTTCTATTCCAATTCTTAGTGTTCAAATATTAATAGAAAAACAAATTTTAGTAGAATTATCACTACTGTATGTTATGGAAGAATCAAGTTGATAACTTCAACATCTACTCAGTACTTTTATAATGAGTTTTTTTTTTTTCTAGATTTTTAAATAAGAATTAGTAATAATGAGACATGGAGTTCATTCTGAAAGGAAAATCATCAAAATCTCAGTAAAAAGTAAAAATCTATGGAAGAAATAGCAGAACTGATTGAAATTTCAACAAAGTAGTCATTTCTAGTCGCTTAACCAAAAGCCATTGTCAGAAAACGCAAGACTAAAACTTCTTTCAATACGCTTGCGAATACATTTTACACCTCCTCATAACTCAAAAATAATCTAAAGTAGCGGCAACAAACTGCATAGTTTTGCTTCATTTGAATGATAATTTTGCATTTATTTATTTGAAGTCGAAATTGGATTGATTTGAAATGATTCCTTTTAAGCCTAAGAGACAACAATCTCAAGCTTGTTTTTACGAACAAATATGAATTTTTTATGGTTAGATCAAACAAATGTGAATAATACCTTTCCAAACAGACATAATGTTCATGGATCTTATCTAAATAACACTAAAATTTGCAAAAAACAAAAAAAAAAAATGCAAAATCGTCCAATTTTTTTCGTAGTATTCCAATAAATGTTGTTCCCTTCCACAAGACCATTTTCGTGGCCCATTTTGAAAATTTTAAGGGCCCATTCATTAATAAAATATTCTAAAAAATGTATTAAAACGTTTCGTTAATGACAAGTACTAATTCTTTTGAAAACAAGAAGTTTGCCAATCAAAGAATTTGAAGAAGAAAAACTTACTTTCCATTTTAAACGGAAACAACTTTTTTGTTGTTTTTTCTTGTTTGGAAATAATGTCCATCGATATAATTTCGATGCACTATCCGCGTTTTTGACATAGAATTACGTTTTACTGCGCGGTTTGTATGGGATTGTTTTAACAGATTTTCTCAAGGCCATGAAACTTTTTTGACGAATACTTTAGGGTATACCTGCAGCCTTTAATGCTCATCGTTCAAAGATAATATATATACTTAAATATCAGATATATCCTGCGCTGAATGAATATCTAATTTGGATTTTGTTAATATTATATTAAAGTCACAAAATATTAAATTACAAGCAGAAAAATGCATGTGTTTATATGAGAAAATCAATCATCAGTTGCTTATGCTGTGCCTGATGCTTTCTTTGTTTTTGTTTCGTTGTTTGTGCTTGTATTGTTTTTGTTTTATACGAACTGATTCGCAGGCTTCTTCATTGGGTTCATGTATGTGCTACTTCTTTATTGGGTTCTTATATGTACTACTTAGAAATGCGTGTTCTTGTTTGTGTACTGAAGGTTCTTGTATGCACTACATTCACAACATCTTTTCAACTCAGTCAATGAACTCAAAATGTCAAACTTAACGAAATGGGTCTGTGATTCGGTTAGATTTAACTCTTAAGAAAAAAAAAAAGAGTTGGATCATATTTCGTTTTATGCTTTTACCCAATAGATGGCGTAAAATTTTAATTTTTGTTATTAATGCAAATTCATTTAGATGCCACATCCCACTAGCACTAGCGAGTGTTGCTCGCAAACTATACATCGGACAGAGATTCGCCTTCTTTTCAACTAAGTCAGTGAACTCAAACTTAACTATCAAACTTAATGAAATGATCAAAAAAAATTTGACATTTTGCTTATTTCTTTTTGCTTGCTCAATTCATCATGCTTACTTTTAAGTTTTTCTTTGTTTTGGTCTCTATAATAAGTCCATAATGGAGTGTTATTAATTTATTTGTTAATTTTCGGAAGATCAATAAATATACGTGCAAAATGAACAAAACAATCGGACCAAAGAGACAAAGTAGAAGAGGTTACAACTTAAACGAAATTTTACGTCTTCACTTACGATACTATCGAAACTGTTTCTGTTTTTGTTAGATTATGTCCATTTAAATGGTTGTAATGTCCAAGGATATGTCATCCCAATTATATGCTTGGAACTTTTTCAAATTACTTGAAGCGGTGATGCTGTCATATACCAACTAAGAGATGCCTTTAATGTAGGAGTTGACGCAGGATAGCTTTTCAAAACATTTCTCAAAGCAAGTTAAAAATCAGTTCAATTAAGTAAAGTGAGTGTTACAGAATGTCACTCGCGCTCCCCGGAACTTACTCTTAAAGAGGACAAGTGGAGAGTACTAAAGCGTCAAATTGGGGAATATGCGTAATAAAATTTACTTATACATAACATGCACACTGAGAAAAAAAAAAAATCAAACAAATTCAAGCTTGAATTAAAACAAAACATGCTTGAAAAAGTATCGAGCACGATTTTGAGTTGTTTTAATCAAGTTTATGTAAGACAAAAATAGTCTTATTTCGTCCACAGACTTGCTCGAAGAATTTATTTCTTGAAAAAGACAAATACGAAATGATTTACTTAAATAGTTGTTTGTTTCGTTATTGCTTTTCCTTATTTAAAAAATATCAAAATTTTTGTTTTTTGAGATGTTACACAAACTAATTTCGGAGGTTGTTTCTGTTCAAGCAGCCATGAAATCATAGATTGGAATCGGAATTAAAATTATAATTAAATTATAAATTAAAATTTTTAACTTACACAGGCGGGATTCGAACCTACGTCCTTTGGATGTCAGTCATTCATTTTTCCACTGAGCTGTTTTTAACGATAATATAACTGTAGCAAAACATATTTAAATACAGTTAATCTTAAAAGCTGTCAGAAAATTTAAACAAAAATATATAAAGGTTTTTGTGTTTGTTATTTAAGTTTTAAGCCCAGGCATGAACCCAGAAATTGTTTTTTCCTCTGTTTTTAAAAAAAAATATTATAACATAGGCAATGAATTTTTTTGTTCTATTCCAATATAAAATTATAATGAAAATAGATTCGAACAATTCATTGTTTCATATAAGAATGAGTTTATTTAAAAAAATCATGCTGCATTTCCCTGTTGTTTAAAAAAAATATATTCGTTTTACCCGGGCTTGCACTCGGTCTTGCCAAGTGTTTTATTAACTCAACACTCAACACACTCGACCACCAAGTCAATAAATTACTTTGCTTCTATTCCAATATAAAATCATGAAGAATATAGAATCAAAGAATAAGAAATTCTATATTCTTTGCGTTTGTTTAAAAAAAAATCATGCTACATATCCCTCTTTGCACGAATATTTCCAAATTTAAGCTTTGTTTCCATTATTTGTGCCAGGCTAAATTTACAAAAAGATTGAAATTGGATTTGTGTTTGTCTAAATCTATGAAATGCTTTAGAAAATAATATATAAACATATTTTATCTTAATAAATTTAAGACAAGCGTCCTGCAGTTTGCACCTTATATCGCTCAAACTGTTCATTTTTGCTATTACAGTGCTTTTATTGTACGAAAAATTTGTCAGCCTCAAAGTATGCACAAAAAATACGACATACCAACATTAAAGGTAAATGTTAAAATATTGTCATATCGTCTGCTACTTAATTAGTTTGAAAGCGATCCATCGTAGAATGGTCTTTTCCTGATAGTATTGTAATTTACAAAAAAAAAATGTTTCTTGAACGAATTGTTCAAAAAATTAACGTTTCCATTAGTTTTTCCATCACTGTATCGTTAATTTATTATGGCTGTCACTTTAATTTTGTATAAGTTCTGACATTTTTATGTAAAAAAGTCAAGTTTTTCCTACAAAAAAATGGGACAAATTTGGAAAGTATGTTATCTCAATGATCTATAACGGCCGAACAACTAGAGAACAAGAAAAAATGCCGTACAACGGTCGATAAATGAGCATTTGCTGGAGATTTCTGTCATATTGAGGCTGTACAGAATGTTACATGATTGTTACAAAACCAAGTACAGAGTTAGCACTACCAATGATATTATTGATATGGGACTGAAAATGCAGTTCTTTATTGCGAAGAACACCCAACTTTTGTAATTTTTTAACTGAGTGAACTAACTTTTCAAAAAATTCAACAACGTTTTCCCAAAGTTGAAGCAGTACAAGTGCTCCGAGATAATGCTAGTGCTAATTTTGTTGTAGGAAAAAGTAATTAATAAAGGTACGAGGGTCTAATCTAAAGTAAACAGTAGATGATCGTAGAAACTGCGAAATTTTCTAAAACTGTTGAAAGTACAAGGCTTACCGAGGGAAATACTTATGTAAAATTAACAAAAACTTATGTTAGTTTACACAAGTGCTTCGACAGTTTTTCCTAAGCTTATTTTTTGTGTAACCAAACGATGTTGTAGCAGCCGATTTAAAACATTTCATGCACGTGATAAATTATCGATACACTAACAGAATTATACAAACAACTTGTATAATATAAAAAAAATTAAATGTTATGCTTGAAAATTTTTTTGGAATCTTCTATATAAAGACTGTCCCAGAAATAACTGTCCTGTTGGTTTTTAGGTTATTTATAATAAAGTGTTACCTCTATAGCAACATATTTGGTACCTAAATAAAATATAAATATTGCAAATTAAAAAAAAAATACTCATTAGTAAAATAAAAGAGCTACTGAAAAGATGTCGTCTCAAGAAGAAGAAAAATGGAAATCAATTATTTGCAAATACCTGGAAAATCAAACACCACATGGAGAAAAAGTGGTCCAGCGAACCAAGCGGTGGCCTAGAACTTTAAGCGGCTGTTTACTCTGAATCCAGGCACTTCGGTGCGTGATATGGCTGCAAAAGCGGGAACACCGAAGTCAGGTGTTCAACGGATTAAAAATTTTACAACCTAAGGAGCTATAATGTACAAAAAGTACCTGGTAGGTTAGAAGAAAAGGACGCCGAAGTCAAGAGGAGGGCTCGAAAACTGTATCGCGTTCACCTGCCCAAATTTGATTGCGTGATCATGGACGATTGATTGCGTGATCATGGACGATGAAACGTACTGCAAAGCGGATTTCAAGCAGTTACCTGGACACGGATATTATATTGCGGTTAGAAGGGGTGGAGCATCCTCTAAATTTACCACCGAAAAACATACCAAATTTCCAAATAATAAAGTTGTACTGCTTGTTGTATAGTCTTTCCTACACTTGCCTTTTAATCGTAAATGTCGAATTTTAAAACGTTTCAATTTGCCTTTCAATTGCCAAAAATACACAAATCTGTGAAGTTTGTTTAAAAATAAAAAATAAATTAAAACAAAAAACAAGCACTAAGCCAAGCTAAGACCTGACAGCAAATCTAGATATAAATGAGAATCACACCTGAAATGATTTAGAGCAGTTTGTTCAGCAACTGACAGAGTTCACATTTAATTTTGAATATATGTTTTTTTTATGCCTTGCACTTTCATCCAGGCGTATGCGAGTGTTCAACATTACCAAAAATTTACACCAAACCAACAAAACGTTTCAAGTGTGAGTGTGTCTGTCTGCCTGTGTGTGCGTGTCTAGATTTTTGCATTTAAACATTTTTTTCGTTTGTGCGCCTGCAAATGTATCCTAGAGCCTTGGAAAATGTGTGCTTAAGAGCAAAAGTACACCATTAAAACGTGGTGCTTGAGTGTGTGTGTGTGTATGTGTGTGTGAATGTGTAGCTTATGGAGTGGTTTTGCCCTGCCACATTTCGATTTTGACTCAATTGCTGAGTGTGTTTTCCTTTTTATCGTTCTGCTTCTTATCATAGAAGCAATAGAAACGATAGCAGCGATTGGAGGACGAGTTGCTTGAAGCAAATACGTGTGGATACGCTATAAATGCACAACATGCTACAAATGCCAGCAGCAACAGCATTAGTATGAGCATCATCATCATCATCATCAGCATCGTTGCCATCGCCATGGCTTTGACCAACATCCGTTTTACTTATGTTGCCCCATCATTTTCGTATCTAGTACATACATAGCTAGATACTAAAAAAAAACTTTTGCAGAATTTTTACTCTGAATCGTTTTTAGTTTTATGTGTGAACGTATATAAATTCGCACTGTTCGTCTATAGTTTACCAGAGAGAGTGCACACAAACGCCTAAATGTATGCAGCTATGTATTAAGTTATGTGTCCGTTTGTATTCATATTCCTATTCGTATAAATGTCGTTGTCAAATAAAACATGGCCACTGGACAGACAATGTTATTTTGTGTTTTTTTGATTTTTTTCGTTTTTAGTCGTTATGCTGGCACATGAATTCGGTCTTGTTATTCCTGTTAAATGGAGCAATAAATAAATGTTTCTCTACATGTGTCCTCGTTACTCTTGCGACCATATTATTGAGCATTGAGCAAGTGCATCATGGTCTTAGTATATTTGTTGGATATTGGAAATTGGATATCGTAAAATGTTAGCCTAAAATCTCTATGTTTACTAAAATTAGTGAATGTAAAATAGAGTGCTACTGAGATTTTAAAGAGCTTTTGTAGATCCTTTGGTTATGTAAGATAAATGAACACGACATAGAAACTGTATTGATAGTACGAGTTGAAAGCAGTCTAACCCTGTTTTACCTTCCACACAGTTATGTTAAATTAGATTTTAGATAATACGTGATTATAAAAGGGAGTTAGTCATTCCCGTGCTATAAGAATTTGTTAAAGAAACTTAAGGTACTGAAATATAAATAGAAAAAAAAATAAACAAAAATCGAAAAATTTATCGAAGTTCATTTATGGCATAGTAGTGGTTTGTATTATATTAAAAAAAAATGGGAAATAACAAATTATAATAGACCTAAAGGTATATAACTTAGATGTATTAATTGAAAATATTTAAATCGAAAAAAACTATATCAGGAATTTTAAATTTTCTAGTTCATTTTACAAAAAAAAAACCAAATTTTATAAAACTGGTATAGTACAACAGAAATATGCTTGCAATTTTTTGCAATTATGAAATTTTTTATTATGAGCGATATGAAGTCACATACCTAATTTTAGCTTTGAACCAAGGATTCCTGGTGTCAAACCTATTTAGTAAAGTCTGCCTTGGTTCGAAATTGAGAGACAGGTAAGTAGGAAGGAAATGGAAAATGAAGTCAAACAAGTGAAAAATGATATACAATACAATACCTTTTTCTGCCGTGGCTGTGCATGCATGTCATTGTCAGCAGAAAGGTGACGGCCGATTACAAAAGTTTATTTCCATTGAAAGACACTTGTCAGACTTTCAATAGAAATACATTTTTGTTATCGGCCGTCACCTTTCTGCAGGCAATACTACATCTTATATTTTATTTAACAAAAATTCTGAACAAAAACAAGCTCTTAGCTCAAAACAACTTAACAACAATAACAAAAAAAAATTTTTGTAATTAACTTCACACTTCAGATAAATTGTAATTTTTTCGTGTAATTAAACTCAGTTGTATGAACTTTGTAAGCAAAAACTGCTTTACAACGACGAAGCATTGAGTTCACAAGATCCTGACATGTCTAAATAGGTCTGGAGTACCAAATTCGCTCAACCTCTTCCTAAAGCTGATGTTTCTCTGAAGGATTAGAGTTAGCAATGCCCTTTCTAACATCACACCACAAATTTTCAATCGGATTTAGATCCAGCGACTGAGCGGACTGCTTCAAGAGCGCGATCCGATTATCCCAGAACTAGTTATTCGCAAGTTTGCTCGTATGTTTCGTTTCGTTATCTAATTGATAAAGCCATATTAGCGGCAACTCGTCTTGGGACATACGGAAGGATAGATTCCTGGTAACATTTTGACGTAAAGATGTTAATCTATTAATGCTTCTATACAATAAATTGGACCAACACCATAGAAAGAAAAGCATGTCTAAGTCATGATTTTGCAACCACCGTGCTTAATGCTTTTTGTGGTATACTTCGGGTTGAACGGACTTCTTTGGGACGTCGAACATATTGACGAGACCCTTTGTCACCGTACATTACAATTTTGGACTCGTCCGACCATCAAATGTACCTTCATTTTTCATTTGTCTACGAAGAATGATCTCTGGCGAACTGATTTTTTTTTTTAGAACTTGCTTCTTGGTTAAAAGTGGCACTTTGCAAGGACCATGCGTACTCAAATATTGTTCCTTAAGAAATCTACGTAAAGTACAAAAACTTGTGCTACATAAAGCTCTTCTTCTGTTTGTACTGCAGAGGCAAAGTAATTGGTCCTTTAGTATCGTACCATTCGTTTAAGCTCGGTTATACCCCCACGCGTACTGCGTAAGGGGTATATTAATTTTGTCACGACGTGTGTAACGCCTATAAAGAGGCGTGGTAGGTAGAGAAAAGTATATATATTCTTGATCAGCATCCCCACCTGAGTTGATTTAGCCATGTCCGTCTGTCTGTCTGTCCGTCTGTCTGTCGGTCTGTCTGTCCGTCTGTCTGTCCGTTTGTCTGTCTGAGAACACGATTACAGTCGTAATTTTAAAGCTGTCTGTCCGTTTGTCTGTCTGTGAACACGATTACAGTCGTAATTTTAAAGCTATTGTGCTGAAATTCGATATTTAAGCTTTTTTCTTAAAAACTAAGATCAAGTTCGAGAATGGGCTAAATCGGCTGAAAACTACGCCTACCTCCCATACAACCAAAATAATGAAAACTCTATAAAGAGGCTTATCTTAAAGTAACAAAACTGAAGCTCAGTATTTGTGTGTTTTATGTCAAAACTGAGATGTGTTATAAAAATGGGCGTCATCAATCAACAAACACGCCAACCTCCCATACAACCCCAAAATTGAAAACTCTTTAAAGAGACTAATATTAAAGTTACACAACTGAAACGCGGTATTTGTGTATTCTATGTCAAAACTTAGATGTGTTAGAAAAATGGGTGCTATCCACTTACTAACACGCCTACCTCCCATACAACCGCAAAATTGAAAACTCTATAAAGAGACTAATATTAAAGTTACAAAACTGAAACGCGGTATTTGTATATTCTATGTCAAAACTAAGGTGTGTTAGAAAAATGGGCGTCATCCACCCACTAACATGCCCACCTCCCATATAACCTCAAAATTGAAAATTTTATTAAAAGGCTTATATTAATGCTTCAGGAAAACGATTTGATATGTTTGTATTTTAGACACATAAAAATAACAAAATCTTCTAAAATATCAAACAAAAAGCTCTCCAATTTAAGATTCTTTAAACCTTAAGAATCGGTCGTGGGGGTATTTTAATTTTGGCCAAGTCGAAGATATACCTTACTAGTTTTTATTATATTTTATGGCATTGCAAATCGTGGTTGGTGTACCTTTGAGCAGATTTTCAACCTTTTTGTATGTTTTGCTCTCATAAATTAATTTTTTTATCAATTCCCGCTTTTCAATAGAATAATGTTTTCCTCGTTCCATTTCTGGAAAAACACGGCACAACTAAATTTTGTTTTTATATAAAATGAAGGAAAATAGAAATTTTATAGAAATAAAATTTAGTGAAATTTTTCAATGCTTTTATGTGCTAATAAAACTCTACTATTTCTATGACCGCATAAATTTGTCTCAGTTGTCAATAAAAGTGAATTTTCAAAAACAACAAAAAGTTGTTGCTTACAAGATCAAGTCACCAGATTTTATGCTCACCATATAACAGTATAAAACAGCCGTGGCGAGTAAAAAAAAGGCTTCTTTACAAAATAATGTGCTTGATCACTTTTCATATTTGACACTCCTATTATTTTGACCGCAACTGTTTGTATGAGTACAAAAACTTCGATTTGTAATGATTGTTGTAATTCGCTGAACATTCTTTGGAAAAAATTTGAATTTGGCACTGCCAACATGCGTGTTGTTGTTAATGGAGTACTTTGCTTTGCAAATACTCATATTGAGTAGGTTTCGTATCTATTGCAATTGTTATCATCACTTGTAAGATTGGTTCAATGAAGAATTCATTCATAAGTAATTTCTTTCAGCAAACTTCTTACACCAGGTTACCAATATGATAACAACAAATTAATATATACTTCGATATATACACTGATATATTCCAACAAGCAAAATGTATTGAAATGTACTTAATTAGTTCTCTTTAAAGCTGGTTAAATTTTCGAAGTGGAACTTGTAACTCTTAAAAGGGTTTTAAGTGAAAAATTTTGTCAATGTTCAAGTAGAAACACATACAGAATTCATACGAAATCTTTAAATAACACAATTCTATTTTAGTACCCGTAGCAAAATTAATTAATTCCTTGTTAGCTTTGTCGTGAATTAATCAATGTTAAATAACGCTTAAATTACCATAAGAGTATACTTAATAATCCTTTGGCGTTTTAATTGAAACAAATTAATTATTACATTTGAAAATAACCTGCTTTGAAGGAAAATGAAAATTAATGTTTGTTTTAACTGTTGCAAGTACAATTATAACAGTACACTTGAACATATAATTTCAACTTGAAAAGAAAAAAAACAATAGTTTAAGGAAGTGCTTGAAGAGTTTCTGATAATTCTATGTCCAGATGCAATTACTTAATCAATTACTTAATTCGAATTTTAGACCGAATCGAGTTACTGTTATATCTTTGTTCCAAACGTATACTTCGATATACACACCATACATCTAGAGGTTTCAGCATGATTATAGGCAAAGCTATGACAAAAAAACCAAAGAATCCTTTTCGAAGAACTTTTTAGCTATTAAAAACTTTAAAGCTAAATTTCTCGAAACTTTAAATTTGACTTAAACGGTTATTGGTCATCGATACAGCATTACGTTAATTTAATATAAAAATATACTTTATACAAAATTCTTATAAATCTTTAACCACAAACTTTATAGTTTTTTTATGAATTGTTTTTTTTAGTGTAACCAAAATGAATTACCGTGTTAGTTTAAGACTAAATTAACTAACTGACCAATGGACTAACTCTTTTTGGAACGCAAGCTCTGGTCAGTTGTGGAATATGTCTCGAAGTTACAGTAAGAAAATCTCTGCGCTGCTCTTGAGGGCAACTCTATATCGCTTCATTTTGCTGGGAATGTTTCCACCTCAATACAAACGATATAAATATCCAAAAATACTACTTATCTACTCCATAATTATCAACATTATGATGATTGGTTCAATTGTAATCTTAACACCATTTATATTTATAAATTTACAAAATCAAGTTTTTTTCATTGATCACTACATCAATATTGTGAATAGCCTTTGTATGTCCATTACGGTCATTATAATTTTAATTGGCTATTGGCATGGAAGATTAAAACTTAAAACTCTGATTGTTGAAGTTATAACAATTCATCGAAACTATTTTGAAAGTCTAGAGATTGAAAATGAGCATTTTGCATATCATGTGATAATTCGAAATATCATTAACTTAATTGAAACTTCGGCTTGGATTTACACAGTATTAATATTGAATATATCTGGCACAGCTGTTTACATCATTTTAGCTGTATTAATTTGCTTACAAAATATTGTTATATCCGTTGAAACGCAGTACTTTTATGGCATATTGTACATCAGCTGTTTCTTTGAACAATTAACGCAGAAACTCATCAAAATACGACAAAAATTAGATACATTTAAATCGTTGCAAACCATTTGCATGCAGCGCTCTTGTGATTTAGCGGATGAAATTGATTCGATTACCAGCATCTACTTTAAGTTATTAAATTTCGAAAAACGTCTCTCAGGCATCTACCAGTGGACTATCATAATCATATTATTGGGCATGTTTAGTACCAATGTGGTCACTACTTTTTGTCTGATAATCGTACTTAGAGGAAAAATTAAATCTGTGGAAAACTATTCTATGATAACTTTTCCTCAATTGGTAATTGTTAATATGATTTACATATGTCTTGATGTCAACGCATGTGAACGTATGGTAACTGCCTCGCGTGATGTACGAAAGACACTCAAAATTTTCACCGATCTAAAGGGAATAGAGCTGCGTTTAGCGAGAAGTGTAAGCAAGGATGAATATTTTGCGATAAATTTTGTGCTTTGATATTTAATCTTTTTCAGCTCGATAAAATGGCTCTGCAGTGCTGCCTAGCCGTGCACGGAATTCGTATTTGTGGATTTGAGCTAAGCCGAAGTTATGGTTTTAAGACATTAATGGCAGCCGTTACCGCGCTCTTAGTTCTAGTTCAATACTATTATTCAATATTGAAGTAATGTTAAATATTTAAAATAAAAAGAGAATATAAAGAAATTGAATACGCAAATGAATTTTGAATTTCACACTCAATATCAAGATAAAAATCAAGATCAAGATCAAGATCAAGATCATGATCAAGATCAAGATCAAGATCAAGATCAATATCAAGATCAAGATCAAGATCAAGATCAAGATCAAGATCAAGATCAAGATCAAGATAAAGATCAAAATCAAGATCAAGATCAAGATCAAGATCAAGATCAAGATCAAGATCAAGATCAAGATCAAGATCAAGATCAAGATCAAGGTCAAGATCAAGATCAAGATCAAGGTCAAGATCAAGATCAATATCAAGATCAAGATCAAGATCAAGATCAAGATCAAGATCAAGATCAAGATCAAGATCAAGATCAAGATCAAGATCAAGATCAAGATCATGATCAATATCAAGATCAAGATCAAGATCAAGATCAAGATCAAGATCAAGATCAAGATCAAGATCAAGATCAAGATCAAGATCAAGATCAAGATCAAGATCAAGATCAAGATCAAGATCAAGATCAAGATCAAGATCAAGATCAAGATCAAGATCAAGATCAAGATCAAGATCAAGATCAAGATCAAGATCAAGATCAAGATCAAGATCAAGATCAAGATCAAGATCAAGATCAAGATCAAGATCAAGATCAAGATCAAGATCAAGATCAAGATCAAGATCAAGATCAAGATCAAGATCAAGATCAAGATCAAGATCAAGATCAAGATCAAGATCAAGATCAAGATCAAGATCAAGATCAAGATCAAGATCAAGATCAAGATCAAGATCAAGATCAAGATCAAGATCAAGATCAAGATCAAGATCAAGATCAAGATCAAGATCAAGATCAAGATCAAGATCAAGATCAAGATTAAAATCAAAATAAAAATCAAACAAGAATTTGAATATGAATATGAATATGAATATGAATATGAATATGAATATGAATATGAATATGAATATGAATATGAATATGAATATGAATATGAATATGAATATGAATATGAATATGAATATGAATATGAATATGAATATGAATATGAATATGAATATTAACATGAATATGAATATGAATATGAATATGAATATGAATATGAATATGAATATGAATATGAATATTAATATGAATATGAATATGAATATGAATATGAATATTAATATGAATATGAATATGAATATGAATATGAATATGAATATGAATATGAATATGAATATGAATATGAATATGAATATGAATATGAATATGAATATGAATATGAATATGAATATGAATATGAATATGAATATGAATATGAATATGAATATGAATATGAATATGAATATGAATATGAATATGAATATGAATATGAATATGAATATGAATATGAATATGAATATGAATATGAATATGAATATGAATATGAATATGAATATGAATATGAATATGAATATGAATATGAATATGAATATGAATATGAATATGAATATGAATATGAATATGAATATGAATATGAATATGAATATGAATATGAATATGAATATGAATATGAATATGAATATGAATATGAATATGAATATGAATATGAATATGAATATGAATATGAATATGAATATGAATATGAATATGAATATGAATATGAATATGAATATGAATATGAATATGAATATGAATATGAATATGAATATGAATATGAATATGAATATGAATATGAATATGAATATGAATATGAATATGAATATGAATATGAATATGAATATGAATATGAATATGAATATGAATATGAATATGAATATGAATATGAATATGAATATGAATATGAATATGAATATGAATATGAATATGAATATGAATATGAATATGAATATGAATATGAATATGAATATGAATATGAATATGAATATGAATATGAATATGAATATGAATATGAATATGAATATGAATATGAATATGAATATGAATATGAATATGAATATGAATATGAATATGAATATGAATATGAATATGAATATGAATATGAATATGAATATGAATATGAATATGAATATGAATATGAATATGAATATGAATATGAATATGAATATGAATATGAATATGAATATGAATATGAATATGAATATGAATATGAATATGAATATGAATATGAATATGAATATGAATATGAATATGAATATGAATATGAATATGAATATGAATATGAATATGAATATGAATATGAATATGAATATGAATATGAATATGAATATGAATATGAATATGAATATGAATATGAATATGAATATGAATATGAATATGAATATGAATATGAATATTAATATGAATATGAATATGAATATGAATATGAATATGAATATGAATATGAATATGAATATGAATATGAATATGAATATGAATATGAATATGAATATGAATATGAATATGAATATGAATATGAATATGAATATGAATATGAATATGAATATGAATATGAATATGAATATGAATATGAATATGAATATGAATATGAATATGAATATGAATATGAATATGAATATGAATATGAATATGAATATGAATATGAATATTGTAAAATTAGACATGTATTTTACTTATTATGTTCCAGCTTAGTTTTCCTTCTCTAGCTAAGTAAAGTCTAAAAATAATCACAGCATTATTATAATTTCTGTTTCAATACAACTTTTGTCTGAGTTAACAAAGATTCTCTTAATCTTTTTTACCTTTGTTAAGCTTGACAAAGATTTCGTATGAATTGCCCTCCTGCCCTCCTGCTCTGAGTAACTTTGTCTGCTTGCCAAATTTATGCCTTTCGGGTCATCATATATATTAAGACATAAATTTTATGTTTGATCTCTGAGGAATTTTAACCTTTAACGTAACAGGTTGCTACATGAAATTTTTACTACTGAAAAATGTAGACATAAATATTTAATCTTAGCTTTGAGCAATTCCTTTATTTGACATTTTTAAGGCTTTTTATTTTTTGGAAAATTTAATAAATCGAAGTAAAGTACATATAGGTTTGTTTTGTTACCTCTAACCTGCTAAAACAACAGCACACACATTCGAGAACACACATTCGCTCTATAAATAAGCCAAGCATAATCACACAACACACACACAGAGGCACACTTATATGACATATAGCTCAAATAATGAAAACGCTAGTGACAGATTTTATCCTGGATATGAACGTTGGAGTGTTTTTTGTGGTACCTAAAAGAAATACTGGCCATTGGAATGGGCTAATAGGATGGCAGAATGATGGTGAATGGCTTTGTTTTTACTAAATTGATGTATGTGCTCATGTGTTTGTTTGTGTCCTTTTGTTTTTGTTGTTGTTTTAGACATAAACAACCATCACACACAGGATCACACAAAATTAAACCATTAAATATCGTATCTGATGCAGAGCAATAAAAATTTATTTATTGAACTGATGTGAACAAAATATACACCATAATAAATGAGAAAATGCGGCAAAGAAGATGTCGTTGATGGTATTTGTTGGCATGGCATAATGGTTGTGTTTGAGTACCAATGTGATTTGATGAAGCATTTTGTATGAAAAAAAAGCAGTGAAGTACTTTTTTGTTGGGAGGTTAACTTTTTTCACTGCAGTCACATTTATTTATATACTTTGCTTAACTTTATTATTAACGTTGTTGTTTTTTGTCTTACTCTTACAAAGGTTTGGTGGTCACCCTGTCCTAGTCGTGAATGTCCTGAAGAGCCTGAATTGGACTTGGCTGCTAACCAATGCATTGACTACTGCTTGCTGTTGGAGAAGACAGCAGCTATCTATGAGGAGAATGCGTCCACAGTGTCAATTACTACACCAACAACAACAACTACAACAACGACAACAACAGCAGCAGCAACAACAATACCATTCACAACCAGCAGTAGCAGCAGCATCAAATTCCAAGATGTACTTAATATGTCATCGACCATGTTTCCGCCATTGGAGTCCTCTACCAGCTTACTACAGGGATTGAATCGTAAGTGACAACAATTGTTGTTTATTCTTCGCTACTCTGTCTGTCCGTCTCTTTTCTCTGTCTATTTGCTTGTTGTTAGTTTGTTTGTTTGTTTATTTGTTCGTTTGATTTAACGTATGCATTTAAACTTAGCTGTGATTGTTGCTGTTTCTGCCGTTATGCACGAAAGTTAAGTGAAAGCATGAATGCATAAATGAACACATAAATAAATGAATAATAAGGACATGACAAAACCAAACATAAAACAAGAAGCAAAAAGCAAAAGTGAAAAAAAAAACAACTAATCTGGAAAGACATTTTGACACTTGACACAAAATTTCGAAATGTGTTGAGCTTGAGTTAATTTGTGTCATACTTAAAATTAACATCAGGCAGGGTAGAGCATGACGTAGTATGTGACCGCATAGCAGCTGTGATAGCAGAGTTGGGTTACTTATTTGCTGAAAATTTTAATGTATCTGTAGCAGTGCTTCATGGGTTTGGATGAAGGTTCCAAAGCTTATGACTGCTGTCTTTTAACAATTTATTCCACCATTATAAACTATAACGATTAAGTTCTAAACTGTGCTTTTTAAAATTGTTCTTGATTAGAAGAAAAACGAGAGTCTATCAAGTAGTACCCATTGTAGGTACCATCACAATCAACCCTATTATGAATAGTTCTTCCTCGGGATTTGGTAAAGGAAGTTTCCGTTTTTAAGATAAGGCTCAAGAACTTTTTGACAATTTTTGATGCAAATTTGTTCATAAGCCTTCACTATTATTGAGTGTTATAAAAAAAATGTAGTGTGATTATCTTATAAATTGAAACTCCCTTTTCCAAATCCATTTTTAATTTTTTAATGAGCCATTAAATCATTTAGATTTAATCTCATTATATCAAAACACTTTTCTCAGAAAAAAAATAAAATATCTAATTCTCTTCACAAAACGTTTCCAACTTGATGATATCGAATGTTTCAGTGAAAAATTTTTCCCCGTATAGAATTTCATGTTGGGGAACAGAAATAGGTGGCAGGGCACCAATTGATTTCTAGCGCTGTTCATACAATTTGAACGTGATCGTTTTGGAGAGTGTGCTAGTGCCTAAATATATCCTTCAATTTCACATCAGAATTTAATTTTAAAGGGGAACTGGGTCAAAAATAGATTTAACCCATATTTGATGGAGAAACTTGCATATTAAAATTGCATAAATTGAAATTCTGATTGTCCTTTTTGAGCTCGTAAAAGAATTTTCGGAGATGTGATCTTCCTCGTCTGCGTTGACCATCGCCGATTACTGAATCGAATATTTTCTGCATTGGAGCTTCATCTTCAATAAGACTTAGCCAGCGAAGATGTCGGCGTGCCGCTTATATGGTTCATGGTTCGTTCCATGAAATTCGGTTTTCGCCATTGGAGAAGTTTACATTAAAGATCTTAGAATGGATCCTTCTATCGAATGCTTTTCGAAAGTTTTTCTTCAGAACAGCCTTTTGACCAGGTTTGTTCTGAATAAAGTAGCCCAAAGTAGTACTTGTTCATAAGAATTATTCTTCGTATGAACTCAATGCTTATATCACTGCAGGAATTTATACTTTATCCCAGGTAAATGAACTCGTCAGCAACATCTACGAAGGTGATTTTAGTGGCAATGTGGTTTTCAAAACGCTGGAACTGTTTGTTTGTTAACATAAGATATTTCGTCCATTGTCCCATTCGACTCGACTCTTTCTAATCTGGAAAAAGCTGCAAAGACTTTGTACAAGGCCAATTGTGTCAAAATATTTAGAAACTGTCGCTGCACGACTGCTGTTAGATTGAAAAATTACCACAATAAAAAAAACATTTGATAGTCTATAGTTGATGCGATAAAGAAGGCTTATCTCACGGTAGTTTGAGCAAATGTAGGAATTGCTTATCTGCATGATTATCTGCTCTCTCGGATTAATTGTTTTAAAGCCGACCTAACACTGTAAAAATTTCAATAATTCGGCAGTGGAACATCAGTGTTCCATAAGTCATCCATAATTGGGATTACCGGGCTATCATCTTGACTGGAAGGATTATTGTCAGCATCGCTATTGAAAAGTGAAAAGACGTGTTCCTTACAAAATATCAGTAAATTCTAGATATCTGTGACAAAAATCGTATATCCGTCTTCAAGAAAGATGCCCCGTTCTTAAAATCTTCAGCCAGATGTCCTATATTCTTGAACAATTTTCTCATTTTTATCGCTATCCCACTCGATTTTCTCGAAGACACGCTTTTCTGATTCTCGTTTTTTCTCGTTCAAAAGGCTTCTTTCTGTCTTCCCTTACTTTTCTCGCTATCACCCCACTGAGTCCAAGTTACAACCGCCGACAGGATGCCTTTGTAGGCAGCGTGTTTTTCTATATTGGCGTCGTGACACTCACGGAATATGCCACTGACATCGGCGAGTATGATGACTGTCAATCACCTCGTCGGCAGTTTCATGCATTTAGTGGTTAATGCGCGTTCACTGCGCTTATTTATCCTTGTTCGGGAAGAAGTGCTTTCTTTAGACAACAGTGAAAGTCGTGTATGGAAAATTTCGGCTGCTTGTTTTGATTGCAGCTTGTTGACATCTAGCTTTCTCTAGCTTTTCGTTTAGCTTTCTCTGTATATTTTGTGTATGCTCTGACGGTAATGATCCGAGTCTATGCAAGAACTGCACAAAAAACATTCTTCAACAGTCCGTTATCGGATGTGTTGTGATAACAGCTGAACTTTCCGGCTGTTGGAAAAAATAAACTCTGCATGCCATTTTTGCCTTTTAGTCTCCAAGGACAATTTTAATGTAATTATCGGTGCAGCACTCATGAGTATCTTCGTGGCAGACGTTAAAACTTTATGTGGTCTCATCACCATTGTCTTCTGCCGGAGCGTGTGCACGGATGTTGATGTTGAATCATACGGATCCGTTTTGCGGATTACGGCAAGTCGTTCATTCACCGATGTGAGTCTCTGGATATGATCTCTTGTCAGCTTAAAGTCCCCATCCAAATTTATGCTTCTCCAGAAGTTCACTGTAATAGATATCACAAGATTCTTGCCCAGGACCTTCCATTGTATTTCTTAGACTGCAGTCATATCAGTTTTAAATATTTGAAAGTTGAAAAGAGATATTTTCTCTATTAAGAGAGTTCGGTCATTCCAGGTGCATACCCGTAGTTCATCATCAGATTCCGGTTTTCCTATCAAATTTGGAAATTACTGTTCTAAAATATTGAAGTGTCCGGTTAAAACTTCACGGTTGTCAGTTTGTCGTTTCAAGGGAACATCACGGAGAGAAAAGAGTAATTTAAGAGAATTCAGATTCTTCCTGCCAAAATACATGAAGATATGAATGTCTAACTTCACAATTCACTGTCATACTTTCCTATGACTTTTCCTTATTTTGCAGATTATTTCGATCTATAATCAATGAGAATTACTTTGTATACCAACAAATCGTGGTCATGAGTTTCTGATCTATAGGACGTTTTTTGAAGATTCATTCGGAAAAAGTATTATTTATACTATCCTTTGAGCTTTAAAAATGTAATTTTCATTAAAGGTTCCTAAAAGACGCTAAAAATTATTCTCTTAAAGAAGTGCCAACACTACTTTGACATTGGCCGTGTCTTTTGACAAATGACTACACAGAAGGGAACTTGCCGTCAGTAACGCCAGCTTTATTCAAGCACTGAAACGTATTGATCAACCCACATATTTCTTTAATTTTGATCATCCACCCTTTTAAACTTAGTTTGATTTCCTAAATCTTCATCCTTATTTCTAAATATTACTTTTAGCGACTCTAATGTTACTCATCTCGTTTTATTCTCATTATATTTTGTTTTATGTTAAGTCCCAAGTAATTTGCTTCGTTTCTCTGATATTATCCTGATCATTTGACTCAAATTTTTTTTCAAGGATATGTATAAATAGTTTTTATAGAGTGAGAAGTTTCTAGAACAAACACACTTGCTATTTAAACTGCTTTGTCTAATTCTCTTTTTCTTCTTATTTCTTACCTACACAGAGACCTTTGAGATACAGAATACCAGTGAGCCAAGTAGTTGGGTGCATTCCAGCGATGGTGATTCGGCCTTCTTTAGACTGCTGATGCATCCAGATTTGGCTGATCCAACAGAACAGCTTGGCATGGAAATCGAACAGGATGACAATGAAACGGTAACAGATTTTAAGCAACGTTTTGGAGCCGATCGCCTGTGGCAGATGGGCGTTAATGTTACAGATTTGGAGGAGTTGGATTTGCGCTGTGGTGGTTTGGTAACACGCACCAATATGTCAGCACTGTCAAATGAAACCATGTCCTGCATGGTGCAACGTTGCACGTTTACGCTAAATGCGCCGGAGATTTGCCCGCCTGATTATAAAGAAACCGACGATACAGTGTTTTGGATCTATTTTCTACTAAGGCAAGTACTTTTCTTTGATTTAAGATTGATATAAAATATGTCTTAATCATTAAATGATTACTTGCAGATTTCTTGCCACCACCATGTTGTCGGCTGGTGTCACTATCATGGATCCAATTGCCTTGACAATGATTGAGAAATATGGCGGTGATTTTGGACGTGAACGTCTCTTCTCTAGCATTGGCATGGCCATCTTTTCACCTGTCACCGGCTTCATGATTGATTATTTTTCAACTGGCCTGGGCTATACTGACTATTCGGCAGCTTTTTATACATATGATATTCTTTTGGTTATTTCCACCGTCTCTGTGCTATTGATGCCACTGGGTGAAAAGCTACCCGCCGATAATGTATTCCGAGATTTGTGGAATTTACTTAAGATGCCGCATGTGATGACATTTATATTCTTCCTCTTTATATTGGGCAACTTCTGGGGCTTTATTGAGAGTTTTTTGTTTTTGTATCTGAAGGAGTTGGGTGCACCAAATTATTTATTGGGTATGTCTTGGCATTATCGAGTGTTTTGTTTATCACATTTTGTTTTTTTAATACTATTTTTTTTTGCCCACTTTCCTTAGGCATCACTATAACGGTGGGCACGGTAAGCAGCATTCCTTTCCTTTATGGCGCAGAGAAAATCACCCGAATCTTTGGACATGTTAATTTGATTATTATTGCGTTCTTCTCACATGCCGGACGCTTGGTTGGCTATTCGTTTATTGAGTGAGTTGCTTTTACACTTCGATGGTTCGATTCCATTGCCAGAAGCAGTCTTAATGAATTTCCGTCATGTCCATAACATATTTTTTTTTTGGTGTGTTCTCTAATTTGTTGTTTTTGTTTTTGTTTTCGTTTTTAGAAATGCTTGGTGGTGTTTCCCGTTTGAGGCTATGGAGGCACTTTCGTGTCACTTGATGTGGGTGGCAGCGGCCACCTATTGCTCTATATTGGCCCCCAAGAGTTTATTGGCCACACTGATTGGTGTGCTGGGTATGGCTCACTTTAGCTTGGGTAAGTGCAATCATGTGTTTTGTGGGCAACTGATGATGACGACGATGATGATAATGATGGTCGTTGTCGATAGCAATTCGAGTAGAAATAATGTTTTGATCATTTGACAAAGACTGGAGCAGCTTGAGAGCTCTTCAATATATCCCGTGGCTATTTTTACACACACCACTAAAGTTGTACTTCTAGAGATTTTACTAGATTTGTTGCTTGAAAAAAATTGGTCGAAAAATTAAGGGAATAGTGGTTTGGAGAGCCAAAAACATTGTCTTTCTCTTTGAGGGAGCTGAAATATGGTGAATATTTAAATTTTTTCACTTTTCAATTTAAAGTGAGCTCAAAAAGGCCAACAAATGCATTTATTTTTTTAAAGCATAAGATTTTGTTGGGCAGACTCATGTGTAAGGTGACCATATGTATGGAAATTTTGTTAATAGAAGCTTATGTTCAACTGAAAAATAAATGAAATAAATAAAATGGCCATGCACCTGGTATAATAAAATAAAAATAAATAAATAAAAATAAAAAATTAGTTTCACGTATTAATATAGGTTTTGCATGAAAAAAAAAAATTAAAATATGCAAAATATTTTTCCAATTTTTTTAATTGTTTTTTATCAGAGAACTTGAACTTGAACTTGAATTTGAATTGGGGCCAGAATTTGTATGGTTGCTCCAGTTTTCGAGATATTTTATATATTATATAAAAATATTTTTTTTATTTTTTTTTTAAAAAACACATATCTTTCTCCGATAAAAAATTTCTCTATTTTCGATAATAGCAATTTTCTCTTTTCCAAATAAAATTTTCTTCAATTAGAATACATTTTCACATTTTCGAAGAAATATTTCTTCACTTCTGGGTAATGGAAATATTTCAGTGTCTCTAATAATGATTAGTATTTTTCTCGCACAAAAAAATTCTCAATTATAGAGTAAAATTTATTGAAAATAAAAAAATGCTCCTGCATTTTGATAAAAAAGCATTTTCTTCAATAAAAACAAATCTTTTCTTAAATATAAAAAGTATTTTTCTCTAAAAACGATATACATATTTTTATATATTTTTCTTTTTCATAGAAGCTTTTTATCATTATAATAGAATTTTTAGGATCACATTTAGAGAAAAGCATTCTCTGGAGCAAAGTCTATACCATTTTTCTCTAAACATGATGCCTTTTTTATCATATTCCGATAAACTTTTTTCTGAGTCATGTCTGAGGTCATGTTATAACGTAAGTGTATTATTTTCATAAAACTGGAAGTCCGAAATGATATTTCCGAAATTAATAAAACTTCCTTGGGTCAAATAAGACTCATAAAATAAAAGATATAAAGGGATGCAGTGGCCTGTGTTATCGGACAATGTAAATATCATAATATCAAATTGTGAATATCCTATGTATTAAGATGGGTTCCATGAAAAATAGCAAAAACAAAAAAAAAAAAAAAACTTAAAAAACCCATAACTTTTCCATACAAATTCATAAAAAATATGATGTAACAAGTAAACAAAGTCTAAAATCGGTCTAGGCCGACTATGAAAAACCCTAAACCTACTTTTCCAAAATACAATAATAATATTGAAAATGAAGCCCATATTTTAAATGTATTTCAATTTTGATGAAAAATTTACACATTATTATTTATAGAGTTTTAAACTTTTATGGGTTATATGGGAGGTAGGCGAGTCCTTGTGCGGATGACGTCCATTTTTCAAAACCATATTTGGTATGTAATAAAAAACATACCTGCCAAATTTTATCTCTGAAGTTTAAACAGAGGGTTATGTATTCCGTTTTCAATGTTCTGGTTGTATGGGAGGTGTGCGTGTGCGAGAGCGGATGATACCCATTTTTCAAAAACATCTTTGTGTTGATACAAAACACATACGTACCAAATTTTATTGTTGTAGGTTAATTATAAGCTGAGTTTTGAAGTTTTTAATTTTTCCGTTGTATGGGAGGTAGGCGAGTCCGTAAGCGGATTCCAAAAATATTTAACAGTGCACATCCTTGGATACATGTGACCATGTGCACCGAGTTTCATCCAATTATCTCAACTCTTTCTTCTTATCCTGTGTTTACGGACAACACACAGACGGACGGATGGACATGGATAGCTCAACTAGCGATGTGATGCTGATCAAGAATATATATACTTTTCTATACCGGACTCGCTTCGTTCTATACGTTACAAACGTTTGCACAAAGTTAATATATCCTGACCTGATCCTCACTGAAAAATAGGGAATTATTGCTAATTTGTTGGATGATATTGCTTTAAGAGAGATTTTTTTATTGAGCTTTTTAGTTGTGACAATGTACTATTAGCATCTTCTTTTCCAGACATGTCCAAATCCTTGTCCTTATCCTAATATATGTTATAATCTTTGTCTCAATCCTTGTTTAAGCTCTTATCCTTATCTATATTCAAATTCTAATCCTCTCCTTACACTCTTTCTATGCCTTGTCCTCTATCTTGACCCAATCCACCTCCAAATTCTTGCTTAAGTCCTACTTTTTATCAATGTCCTTGTACCAACCATTTTCTAAATCGTTATTCTTATTCTTGCTTAAATCTCTGTTCTAAATTTTTCCAAATTCTAATCTTCGTCCTTATCCTTATCCTCATCATTGTTCAAATTCTTGTCATATTTCTTATCCTAATCTTTATTGAAATCTTTATGCTAATTATACTGTTTGAAAAAATCAATTTCTTTGTGTGGTACCAAAATATTACAAAACAAGCTGGTCACCTTAAAAATTCGGTTTTATTTTAGCAGCTTAAAATTGCTCCCTCTTTCGACTCTTTCAGGTCGCGGTAGTGGTTCTTTTACGGGCGGCATTCTGATCGGACAATTTGGCACACGTGATGCCTTCCGCTACATGGGTCTGTTGGCTGTAGTCGGTGGCATAGCCTATGGCCTGTTGCATTTGGCCTGGTTGCGCAAATTCGATCATAATCTGGATGATCTGGAGGAGGAAGTGGAAGCTGTTGAAACTGGTGAAACAGAAAAATTGACAGAACCTCCTACCAAAGAACAGGGGACTTCAATGTCAATGGAACGCCTTAGTCTGATGATAAAATACAATCAAATCGGCAGCCTCACTTCGCTGCCCCGAGGATCTAGAGTGAGTGTTCCTTAATAATATTGAGACAAGTGTCTGTTATTAATTTTTATTTTTATGTTTTTTCCTCTTATTTCTGTCACAAAATAGGGTGACATACGTGAGCATTTGGTACATCGACGCAGCAGCTATAATGTTGAATCGATACGTGTGCCAAAACATGGCATTGGTAGCGCCTCTAAGGTTGATATTCTGCGTTCGGCGTTGGAAATCAATCACAAATCCTCCAACAACTCGATGCTGAGTAAAGCCGATAACCGAACGTCAAATCAATCATTAGGACGCAATCGGGCTGATAGCGCACCAAAATTGAATAACACTACGATGAAAAACATATCCCAGCCGGCGCTAGAGGGTGTGGTATTGGAGGTAAGTGATTCGCATAGTAATTTTGGGGGGTGTGGAGGGTATTGCATAGCTGACAATTGCGTTGATTTTCGTAGATTGCGTGTTTTTTTTTTTTTTGCGGAACATCATCTTTTCGATGTTTACCCCCCCTACGACCGGGGTTCAATATTTTCCAAACGGTTTTTTCTTATTTATTTAGTTTTTGTTCTTTTTCGGCTTGTTTCTTTCGAGACCAACCAAAAATGTTGATTTTACGAACTCTCTTGGTATTGTTGATGTTTTATCGCCGCTGTCGATGTTGTTGTTGACCTCTGAATTTGTTGTTGTTTGTTGTCTGGCATTGCCTAGCGACGATACACAAACACACCACACGCTTCCGGCGTTGGTTTTTTGTTGTTTTTTTTTTGTTTTTTGTTTTGCTAGCGCATATCTAGCATAACAGAGCGACCGGATGTTTAACGTTGCAGTTTCCGGTTGAGATTGGAAATTGTTACTTCTGTTACGAATTTATTTGTTTGTTGTTTCAACCATGTTTGGGTAGGGGCATTTATACGTTTCCTCTTATTTTTTTCTAGTTGTTAGTTTTTTATTTGAACTTTTTCGGTTTGTTTTTTTGCACTGGTTTAATCAATAGCAGTAGTGATGAAGAAGAATTTTTGGTCAATATGTGAGTAGCAGCCATTCCCTAGCTTTTTCTTTGTTGGCCAGAGAATTGCATGAAATAACTTTGGGGACTTTTGTGCAGAAACTTCAAAGTAAGGCGAAAGTCATGCATTAATATTACTTTAAGCTGTGAAGATGGTAGGGAAACTGTAGAGCAGAAGAGTTGTAAGAAATGGCACAATAGAGACAAGCAAAAAGTTGATTTCCTTAAAGTAAAACCGATTGAGTTGTTTATGTTTCGAATAACTTCGGGTGCTTGTGATGTATAGAGAATTTTGAGATAATTCTCTTAAATAGAATCAATCATAAAATCAATATATTAAGAAATTTTCAATAAGAAGCATATTTTTAAGGGAAATGGAAATATTTTAAAGGGTTTTGTGTTTGTTCTGAATTTAACAGCGTTGAAGGTAACCAAATATTTTTGTAAAATACTACAATTGGTTTGCTGTATTAAGAATTATGGGTCTGATGTAAAGTGCTTTGAAAATAATTTCGATGATTCTGATGTAAAACTGTTCCCTGATTTCAATAAAACCTATTAGTTAGAAGACGTATCGGCACAGTCGATTTTCACAAATCTTTCTTGCGGCAAATTTCTTACCAGCAAATCGTTTGCCAAGGACAGGAACAGGTGATAAACAGTTGATTCAAGGCCTGAACTATAAGGTGGATGCATAAGTTCCTTCCAAACAAGCAAACGGAGCTTTATATCGATGTGTGTTCCTCTTCCATGGGCCAAAACCCATGTTGGGCGATTGTCTCGTTCAGATGGTCGAATTATTGACAACACAAGTTCAAAGTTTTGCAGTAGGAAAATAAACCATTGTAGATAATTCCCTACCAATGCCATTTAACTCACAGCGAAAACTTTCTGGCCAGCAAACCCGTTTTAGGCACCGTTTGCGACCAAGTTTCGTCCAACATTTTTCGCTTGACATTGCTGTGAGAATAGATCCACCTTTCATGAACTGACACCATCATTTGATGTTGTTGTAATATAACGATTCGCAGATCGGTTCAGAAAGTTTTTTTTGCATTTACATGTTTGGCGCCCTTATAACGATCTGCTTTTTGCATCCAGCCTTATGCAAATGGTTTCAAACGGTTTTCAAATGGGACAATCGAACTCAACGTTAAATTTCATTCAAATACGACATGTCATAAACAATTTGTGCATGGAATGAGCTTTACCTGACCGAATATGACATGAAACCCCAGCCTATCCTTATGGTTCGTTGAACAATTGACTGAAGATGATATGTTAATCCAGCTAAATACGACAGCCGATAGCGAGTCCGATAGTCGAGAACTGGTTGATACGGGCGATCAGAAAAATATATTTATTTTGGATAAATGTTCCGAGTCAGGTGCTGATACGAACCCAAGTCTACCGAGATTCACTGGTTCAAATGTCACACACTTTGATCGCACGGCCACGGATTTTTCGAAAGAAATTTTCTTCAGCGTTGTGGACCATTTCACGTTAGGAGTATATATATGAATAAGCCAAATTGACGTATACGGAGCTATGAAAATCTCCAAGCCTTAACATCTGCAAAAAATGACTGCCAAGTAAGCCGGATCGATTTTGTATGGAAAAAAAAGTCATCCGGACACCGACTTAAAAGTAAGAGGGACTCTTAAAAACTATTTCTGCATAATTTTGTTTTGGATCGGAAATCCCCATGGAGCGGTTTAAAAAATATTTTCAAAATTCATGCATTTTGTACTGGAGCGCCATCTGGCATACACTTTTATAAAAAATGACTGTCAGAATTCGATTTTGCGTACCTTAAAAAATCATATGTACCAAAATTTGTCAAAATTTAACGGTAATTATGGCAATTAAATAATAATTAAGCTGAAAAATCCTTCTGAGTATCAATTTTTCACGTTTTATTTAATTGTGGCACTTACTTTTAGTTAAACCACACCATAAGATATGTCAATAGAAAGAAGAGCTCAATGTTTTTCCAATAAACATTTATGTGAATAGCTTGAAAAATACATATTTTATAGGTGTTTAAAAGAAACATATTGTCGAAAATGATGAAAAATCGACTTTTTGGGGTCTCAAAAAAGTTTGTAAGAACAACAAATTTCAACATTTTTTTTGACCAATATTTGTATACTACCACAATCTTTACTTTTTTGCTAATCTTGGGTATGCATTCTGAAGAAAAAAAAAAGTTATAGGCAAAAAACTTTTGTTGAAAATATTTTTCAAAATCAACTTTTGCTGATTTTTTGGTCAACAAAAGGGTTCAGGAGAACCAAAACCGCTCCATGGAGATTTCTTCGATCCAAAAAAGAAATGATGCAGAAATAGTTTTTAAGAGTCCCTCTAACTTTTGAGTTGGTGTCTGGCGAAATCTAAATTTCGATCCGGCTTACAGTCGTCAAGTCAGGTCCAAGCTAGAGCCCGAGTTGTCCACAAAAATCATCGAAAAGTACCTCTCAAACATTGAGTCCTGCAAAAATTCTCGTACAACCCGTTTAAGACATTTGAATTATATAATATTGCATGGACAGCGGCAAATTCTATAGAATATAACTATAATATATAGTTTAAAGTTCATTGAAATCTGAATTTGGATGTGTTTTCAAACATTACTTTCCCAAGAAGAAAATACATAGCCCGTTATAACACTAATGATCAATGTATCATGCCTAAAAACGTATTATAACCAGTAATGTATAATAATTTTCCAACCGGCTAACAAGCATAAACATTTTTTTACAAAAACCTGTTTAGAATTATATCGGTGCGATGCTCAGCTTTGTTATGTATTGGTGTTTGCTTTTGTTATGTATTGGTTATGTTATGTTATTGGTATTGTTATGTATTGGTTGCGTTTCTCGCTGTTAGCAAAGGGTTTCTAATTTTATAAATGTTGTTTTTGTTGTTGTTGTTGTTGTTGAATAGATATTTTCTATCTATCATATCCCTGAATGATCTTTTCATTATCATTAGATTGAAACAGTAGCATAATAAGAAATAATCTTGTCTAAACCTCTATTTGTAATCAAATGGGAAAGAGAGGTTCTTGCCGAGCTAAACTGTGCCTTTAGTATTGCTCCATGTCATGTTGGAAAGACGGATTTACTTTGCATGTATACTGGTTTCAGAAATGGTGGAATATTGTTTGGACCATATCGGACGAATATTAATTTGTATTCGACAAATGATCAGACCATATTTTGTTTAAATTTGCTTTGATACGGTCTTCTTCATAACTTAATGTAGATCAAATATTTGGTTGATGGGCAATTTTTTGTGTGTAAAGCCACTAAAGTCAAATAAGCTGTTTATCAGTTTTGAACAAAATGCGCCCGATAGAGATATATCCTAATATGAGATATGACCTTCACTGATTGTCACGGTTGTTGGCAAAATGTTGGATTGCCATTTTTTCCGATCATTTAGAAGTTTGAAAATGAATTTAAGTAAAGTTTCGCCTTCGTTCTTCAACAGCTCAGAAGGAAGTCAATCGGCTATAGAGGCTTTCTGGCTTAAAGCACAAGCTAAAGGACAAGGTTGTCTTTAATTGGGGTATCCAGGATATTATCTACTATATATTGGGTAGGTAGTTGATACTGTCACCATTCAAAACTCTAAAGAAGTGTTTCCTAGAGAACATCAAGTGCACTCTAGACATCTGTAAATAGATGTCTGTTTTCATTTTTTGTAGGAAGTGGTAGTGCATTCAAACCATTGGTCAGGAGTTTTATATTTTCGAAAAATGTTCTATCCCCATGATTACTAAAAAACTTTTAGAAATGATGCAGATTTCATTAAACTTCACTTTTAATACAATTCTCATTTGCAAAATTTTCCCTTCTCAAAAATCCCGTTCACAAAATTCACCGTTGCCTTACCTTTATACCTATACCTTTACATAATTCTAAAAAAAAAAAAAAATTAAAAAGAATAAGTTGATACTGGTAAACGTGCGAGCTTTTTCACTTTTATACAGTTCACAAGAAAGTTTTCCTAAAGGGGAAATTTGGAAAAGTGGAATTAGAAAAGAGTAAATTTTGAAAAAAGTGAATTTTGTAAAGAGGAATTTTCTGCAGTAGAATTTCGATACAACAAATTTTGGAAATCATAATTTTGACCCACTTCCACTTTACTGTACAGTTTTCTATCTGCGAATTCCTGATCTGAGACTTTTCAGAATTTAGTCTTCACTTTTTAGAACTATTTCCTCTTAGGTCTGTTCCAAAAATATTTTAATTTTGCAACCGAATATATCAAGCTAAAAGAGTCTAGACCATTTGAAGGAGTTGAAAACCTAAACCGATCTTGTTGCAGAATAAAAGCAAGAGAACAAAAACTCTTAAGAAAAAACCGATTTTTTTTTATTAATTTATGTCCTTTGAATATCAAGACAAACTGTTAACACTTAAGTTAAATACATGATTACCATCTGTACTCACTTTTAAGCCAAAAAATAATCGTTACATTCGCGTTTAAAATATTTCTATATCATAAATATGCTTAAGAATATATGTATGTACGTAAGTAAAACAGATGAAAGGGAAAAGAATGCGCAGCAAAATAAAAACCATACAACTCAAAATTAATGAATTTATCATCGGGAAAGTTTTGCAAAACTTTTCTTCATTTCGTTTGTGCAAAAACCGGTTTCCGTGCCGTAATGTTGTGTTTTATTTTTTTTTTATCATTTCATTTCATTTCACTATTTCTTCTACTTCATCTTTTTGTCTACTACTTTAAACTTTGTTCAATGATGGGGCGCTGGCCCTGGCCAGGCGCTGCAACAGACATCATGGCGCTATACGAGAAGAAATGTTTGCACACTGGTTGTGAACATATACAATGATGCTAACAAATATATATATATATACAGACACACGCAAACAAACACACACACACACACACACACACACACACACACACACATATGGACGTGGTGCACCAACCTACATATAAAAGAAGTGGATGCACTTGAGTGTTCTATTCGGGGACCTTAGCGTGCAGCACAGTTACGTTTTGAGCGTTACGTTTTGTTTTTGTTGCGCTCCAGCCAATCTCTGCCATCTAGACTTTATTGTTGTTGTTATTGTTGTTGTTGCTATTTTTGTGTGTTTTTGTGTTTTTACAGGGTGTGGAGTCAACATTTTTTCCATCAAGTCGCATAAAAAAATATCCGAGTGGTTTGTTAACTTCGATACCAGCGGTGGATTTGTCCGTTATTCCCAGCTCCATGCTGATGGTAATGTAGACAAATGCATGCACCTATCTACTTACCTACAACAACTATTACTACTCGTACATGTACATACATATACACACACACACTGATATATATACACACACATATGTAAATATTTAAAGCTATGAGTGCGCGTATGGCTATTTATTTTGCCCAACATTTTGAAATTGTGCATGCTTTTAAGCCCTTCCCCTGCATGATTTCCCTTTCATTTGTTTGCATAACTATAATATGTATATGTATTTGTGTTGTTTTTGGTTTTTTGTTGTTTTTTTTTGTTTTTGTATATTTTCTTGTGTAAATTTTTTCCGTAACACATTTATTATTTCTGCAAAGGTAGCGAATGCATTTTTTTTGTTGTTTTGCATTCCGCCATTTATTTAGTTAAAAATGCAATTTTTCATAAAAAAAAAAATGGCGCAACGCTTAATTTAAAATGGCGCGCCATTTGCATACCGGAAACGCCAAACTAAATATTTTGCTAACAGCGTAAAAATAACGCTTTTGCGCCAATTTGCGCTTAAAATGCTGCAGCAAAAACAACAATAACTTGTTAACGTTTTGGAATTCTCTTGCATACCCAACATGAAAATTAATTCTATTTTATTTTTTGTTTTATTAAATTCACTTTAAATGGGCTGCCAGTCAGCACGATATATCACTATATATCTTTCACTTACCGTAAATTATTTAATTCTAAACAAAAAAAAAACTTTAACAACATTAAAAGTTAGACGAAATAAGGCTTTTCGCTCTTAAAAGGTGGTTGGTTGTGGAGGGGGTTGACAAGCCATGTTATTGAATTGCCATTTAAAGCTTAGTTGTCTTAAACAATGGCTGAAACATGTTCGTGACCAATATTTTGTTTTTTTTTTTTCCTAAAGTAGCCCATGGCGACCACTGTCTGCGGGTGGTGGGCGTTGAAGTTTTTACTTTTTGTTTTTATTTTTGTGTACAAAATTTATGTGCCGTGTCGTTACTGTTTACATGGAGTAAACGATAAAGTTTAATTAAATTCCCAAAAAGAATCTTGAAATTCGATTTTAAGTGGAATTCACAGGAAGAAAAATATCGTATAATAATAATTTAAAACAACAAAAAAAAAACAAAAAACAAGTAGTGTTGTAACTTGATAGCATGAAGCTGCATTCCAAAAATTCATTCTAGTACAAAGATTCCATAGAATTTACATTATTTTCATATTACAGAATTAATTTGAAAATCTGTATTATTTGTCAAAAAGCTTGAATATAATATTTGAAGTTCGTAGTAGTAAACATGCTTGATATTTTTTTCTGCATTACTGAGAACAAACATTTTAGCTTTAAAAAAATTTTTTATTTTTTAGCTCAAAGAAACCATAGACAAAATCATCGTTTAAAGTATGTTGTAGCGACATTTTTGTTAATGATTTTTTTTATTTAATTTTAGACTATAACGTTGAAAAAAACTACGCACAAGAATTTAATTCTGCGCGATACATTCCTTTTGAGCGTTATGATTATATTAACTCCTTTCCTCAAAAAAAAGAATATTTAAACTTTCTATATAACACTAGCTGATACTACCCGGCGCAATTTGAGTCTGGTGCTACTTTTTTGTGTTGGTTATGAGATATGATACGGCAAAAAACCCAACTCTAGCCATATTTTTTTAGTAAAATTTCCTTTTCTATAGAACATGCAAGTGGCGTAAAATTTCCAAAAAATTGAAACCTCAAAAACTTTCCTACCTAAAACACACAAAAAGTTTTTAGTACTAATTTTATTTTTTGGTAAAATAGAAAAAAATCAATCAAAAATGAAAGTGCAGACTTTAAAAATGTATATAAATCGGTCATGTAACATAGCATTCCATTCATTTATTTTTTATTTGAAATTTTGATTAGTTGTTTATCTAATTTTTCATTTTCGTTTTCCTTCTAATTTTTATAATTTTCCAAATAAACCTTAACGAATTTTTTTATTTCGCAAAAAACTTTGATAAAAATAATTGTTGTTGAAAAAATATTCAAAAACCAAAAATTCTATTTTTCTTGTTCTTTCATATGGCATTCATAAATGTAGAGTTTATTTAAATTTTCTATCGTAAAAATTTCAAAACGTTTTATACCATCGAAAAATCAAGCATAATATCATAAATCATATCCGAATTCTGACAATTTCGCAATTCTTTTCTGAGTTATAGTCCTAAAAGTTATAGTTTTAAAGAATAATTAATGATGGAAAACTGTTTAAAAAAAAAAAAACTTGCGTGTAGCAACGTACACGTGGCAGAAGTGAAACTTCTTTAACAGTAAGAAATAAGAGAGATTTAAGTGTGAAATAGAGAGAGAAAGTATCTGAAAAGAAATTCAATCAATACGAAATGGAATAATAATTTGTTGATTCAATATTTGCATCCAGGGACTGTACCGGCTATGGTTTTTGTCGAAAGTGTCACGTATTAACTTTTATCTCTTAATTTTTATTTTTTCCGACAAAAATAACAGTTTTTTGTGCCTTATAGTTTTTTTGTGCAAAAATAACAGTTATTTTCTGCTGTTTATTTTTTTGGTCAAAAATATCAGGTAATTTATATTTGTTCAAGTCATTTTACCGATAAAAAAAATTAAGAAAACACAAATTGCTTGATATTTTTGACCGAAAAAAATTAAAGTCACAAAATAACTGCTATTTTTGACCGATAAAATAAAAGTCTTTATTTTTCCTCGAAATATACTAGGCAAGAAATTAACTTGTAAAGAATCAGTTTCAAATTTAAAAGCGACTTAATATTCGTGAGGCTGAGGACGGAATAACTGCTATTTTTGACCGATAAAATAAAAGTCAAAAGTAACCTTTATTTTCCCTCGAAATATACAAGGCAAGAAATTAACTTTTAAAGAATCAGTTTCAAATTTAAAAGCGACTTAATATTCGTGAGGCTGAGGACAGAATAACTGCTATTTTTGACCGATAAAATAAAAGTCAAAAGTAACCTTTATTTTCCCTCGAAATATACAAGGCAAGAAATTAACTTTTAAAGAATCAGTTTCAAATTTAAAAGCGACTTAATATTCGTGAGGCTGAGGACATTTGTAACATAATGTTATATTTGCAAAAGTTTTTCAACAATATTTTTCATTTAAAAATTGTAAAATAACAGTTATTTTTGGTACTTGTTTTAGTTCAGTTGGTGTTTTAGTTGCTTTCGAATGTCTTCTCAACATCATTTTTACTTTTTGAATGCTGGATTGCATTTGCATAGTACTCTTTGAAGGAGCCTCCGAAAGCAGAGGCAAATCTTGTTCATTATTACCTCCTGCTTCCTGATCATAATAATTGCTATGTTGATAGAGGGCCTCATAAAGCAGCGAACGTTGATTGTTGAGTGCATCAACTTGGTTGGCTTTAAAATTTTGTTGGTTGAGATGCATCAGTGTGTTTTTTGGGGATTGGTTCTTTGTAGATTCAACAAAATACACTGATGTTTCGTAAAAATGCATTTTGAAACTCAGCCGTTGTTGCAATCACCTTACCTTCATCATTAGATGCAGACCCAGCTGCGGCTGTATTCTTAAGAGCTCTAATTTGCTCTCTATATTCACGAACGCGTTCTGCTTCTGTTTTAGTTATTTTTCTATTTTTTTTTCAGTGCATACTTGTAGGATGAAAATTAATGTTACGGTTATGTTAATAATGTAATGTTAATGTTAATCTAATGTTAATGTTAATTATGTTATTTTCAGTATGTTACGCGTTCAGTTTTAATTACATTTTGTTTCTCTTTTTATTATGTGCCTACGTGGCGTGGCGTTAAGGAATATATTTTGACTCTTAAGCAACGATGTTCGGGGTTCAATTCTCTGCAGCGGCAATAATTTTTTGTTGAATTTTCACATGAATTGAAAACGTTAGCCTAGCGTCACGAATAAGAGACCTTGAAATTTCAATCGCCGCCAAAGAAGTTTCACTTCAAAAATTAACAAAAATAACTTAAAAAATCATAAATTTTTTCTCGTAGCGGCTCAAATATTCAAAATTGTTTAAGAAATTATCTACTGGAGCAAAACTATGGATACACTTAAAAAAATCAGAAAATTGTTTCTCCTGTTCCCCTGTCCTTTTTCTGTTTGTTCTTGTTCTAATACCTTTACTAGTCCTCATTCAAATCCATGTTTTTAGCTATGTTGTCAGTTTTGTGCTCCTTCTAGTCTTGAGCCCTGTCTTAATCATTGTCCTAATACTTGTTGAAATAATTTCGTTAATCCTTTCCATATTATTCTATTTCCTTATTATAATTAAATTCTTTTAAAAAAAGCTTTTGCAGAGTGCAAAACCACATAAAATAGCTTCTGCTGAACAGGACATTCATAAAAGGGGCATTTTGTCACTTAATTCGCTCAACGGCAACATTATTCGCAGTGGTTTTTTCTTTTTAGATGCTGATGCAAAGAGAAAATTAACACTTTACTCATTTTATTTTTTAACACTGCATAAAGCAATGTTTATCTTTGAAAAGTGTTGTTGTTTTGTGTGTAAAATGATAATGTTAGATTGACAGGAGCCATGTTGAAATATTTTTTGCCTCATTTTTCCCTGGGTGTATTACATTGTTGTTACGATACGCCATGTTAGCCACTTGCAAATTTAACGCAAAATGAATGACATCATAAATCTCTTATGTAAATGTCAGTAGGTCAGTAGGCCACCTTCATAAGTAAGTAAGAATGTCAGTATGTAAAAGTAATGATTCAGAACTTCTAGTTATGTCAAGTACTTTCACTGGAGATTAATATAACTTAGTCTTAAAATTATGAGTTGCAGTCTGTAAACTTACTCCTTTACCTTATCCATACCATTTTACTAATTCATCTTCGAATACTTTTTCTTATTCTCTTCGCAATTTATCTATATAATTAAAAGGCTAAGGTTTTTTTGTGAGTTCAACTGCTTCCAGACCAATGGACCGATTTTATCGATTCAGATGTCATTAAATTAGGTTTAGGCTGTAGATGTGTAAACTAATTTTAAAAATTGTTTAAAAAGGGGGTTCCCAACCTTTTAAAAAAGAAATACATTTTTTGTACAAAAATCCGCCATTTAATCTATTTGAAATTTAGTTTGAGAAGAGCTTATAAATTTATCGAATTTGAATTTTTTTCAAAACTAAAAACTTTTAACCAAAATTACCTTTTATGCAGTCTTCAAATGACAATTGTCCGAAAAATGCAGTTCCAAAATCAAAAATTGCACTTTCCGAGCAAAGAACTGAGTCAAATTTTAACTTTTTGGGTTTTTTGGCGTTTTTTCATCGAAATGTGTTATATATCGATGTTCTAGGTGTTCTGTAAGTGTTTTCTTTATTAATTTCTGAATTATATCTTAGTATTATTTTTGTCTTAAATCTATTTTTTACTTCGTTTTTATTAAAATTAGTTATGTTTTATTGCTTGAAAAGTTTCTCAATAGTAATATTAGTGTTAGTCCGTCTTCGTATTTTGACAGTTACATTTAAAATGTTTAGTCTCAGATCATACGCTTTAATTCAAAGCATTCAGATAATGATTTTTTTATCATTATTAAGACTGAATATATCGTTATTGAGAAAAAACCTTCTTGAAAAGAATATCATATATAAAACGTCTATAATGTTTCTTACATTTAATTTTTATTGAATTGCTCGAATTCGGGTAATAGGTTTACTAGTTTTTTTTAAAATCCTTATCTCACTTCTTATTTTACTTTTGTCGTAATCTTTGTTCTAATTCGTCTTTATCCTTGTCTAAATCGTTGCTCTTTTTACTGCCTTAATCCTTGTGTTAATCTCTTGTCCAAATCTTTATTCATATCCGTGTCATAGGCCTTGTCTGCTACCTTGTATCAATGTTTCTTCAAATTTTTTTCCATATCTTTATCTTAATTTTTGATTTTTTCTTCACCCGTGTCCTTATTCCTTTTTTAAATCGTTTGCTTATTCTTGTCAAAATCATTGCCTAAATTTTTGTCCTTGTCCTTGTTTTGTTTTTTTTTTGTTTGTTACCATTCTGTTTAAATTGCTTGTTCTAAGCTTTGTCTAAATCTATGTTCCAGTACCTTGCCACTATTTTTGCTCAGGTTGCAATTGTGAAAAGAGGGCCCTAATGAGGAAATATTGGCTGTACCATTCAATTGAAATTAACATGTAAAACTCATCTTAACATAGAGGAAATTGAATCATAGAGGAAATTGAAAGATTAGACATCATTCATATCGGCAGCGTCTTAGTCGAACGTTACCGTTCTTCAATGCCAGCCCAAAGGTTTTGGGTTCGCATTCCGGTGAGTCCAGGATCCTATGTTTTAACCATACTTTTTGACTTCCCTTATTTCCAGTTAACTAAAATGAAGAGATCTCTTAGTTCTCAAAATCAAGAGATCTCTCGAAAATTAGATTCGATACCGTTAGGCAACTCAAAAGATAGAATCACTTATAAAAAACGATTTCTGAATTTGTTTCTAACGGCGTGCACTATCCGGTTTTTGTACTTTTGGTTCTTTGGTTCTTAATTTTTTGGTTCTTAACCCTTAATCCGCTAAGTCAGAATTAAAAATTTTTTGTCCTGACACAAAATCATTTTAATTCCCGAACTTCTCAATGCAATGTATTCATGATCGTATAAGTTTGTTTATTTTTCTTTGTTATAGGCCACTTTTTGGTTTAATACACGCAAGGGTGATCTGTATAATGTTTATTAACAAAAATAGGTAACCGGCCTTGAGGCCGACTTACCGGATTAAGGAAAGTTCTTCTACAAGTGACCAAAAAATAGACTAATTATTTAATTTTTGTTTTTTAATCTAAACCTAAACCTATTAAAAAAATATTTTATATCGAACAATAAAGTTAACCCATTAAGGTAGAGTTTGATAAAAGAAACAAAAAAAAAAATCCGGAAACCACTGTTCCCTATATTTTTGCGGGACGCTCTTTTCAATAGTGATGGTCAAAAGTTTCCCAAATAAAAAAACTTGATTTTCTGATAAAATTGTCTTTACAAAAGTGGTATGTTGCTCCCTTAACTTATCTAGATCCTGACCTCGATGACTGAATTTAAAATAAATATGGTTGATAGAGTCAAAAATATTCTTGATAGAATACTATACAATGTTTAAGTAAAAGCTGTTAGCTTTAGAAAACAATTTTTTAAAACAAAGATGAGCCAAAGGATATGCTCAAATTTTTTCAAAATTTTTTGAAAAAAGTCACGAAACCAAAATTTTCAAAAACTTAAAAAAAATCTAATAAAAATATGTGAATTTTTTGACCAATTCGAAGAGACTATTATTCTCATGAAATTTCGACTAAAGTCTACAATTTTCGAGAAAAAAAACTTCCACGCGTTCCACCACCATTAAAAAGAAACATACTTGCCAAGCTTTCAAATTGATAGTAATTGAGATATTGAATTGAAGATAACGAAGTTTAAAAAAATTTAATTGTTATATTCAATTTGTTTGTATTTTACCACAAGTAAAAGTTTAATAGTATCAAAGTTTATAATTTAGCGAACATAAATAATTTTATAAATTTTATTACAAAAATCTTTTTCGAAAAGGCATATATTTGTTTGGTTTTCAGTGATTTAACTAGTTATAAGACATAAATAGGAACATAAATTTTACTTGTTAAAATTGTTTATCCTTTTCAGCATTGTTGTTGAAATGTTCCCTATACTTTGTCAACGCGAATTTTATGTTGAGAATTATCACAAGCTTCTTCTTTAATGCGATTTTAAGCTTTAGTCAATTTTTTATGCATTGTTTTTCTGCTTGTTTTCATTCGCTTCATTCCTAACAATCGGCTTTCCCAGCTTATTATTGTACCATACTTATCTTCAAATCCTTAATACATTGCTTGCTTTTCTGATGCAATCTCCAGAGATTTCTCAAAATTTGTACAACTAATGGCAACTATGTTGCAGTGTTGCTAATGCAACGCTATTGCCACAAAGCTTACGCTATCGCAAAAATCTTTACATCGTATTTATATATTATTTTTATATATTTTTGCAAAATATATTTTTAGCTATATATTTTTATTTCGCTCAATTCAAGAAAAAACATTTTTATTATGATATTTTCTGTACTTCTGTTGCTGTTATTGTTGTTCTTGCTGCTGTTGTTGTTGTGTTTGTTTTCCAGTGATTTGCAAGTTTGTGATTTGTAAGTTAAACAGCAGCTGACAACAACAAACAACATCAACACCAATAACAACAATAGCATTAGGGAAAAAATGGCGCAGCGATTTAAGCCAGTTTTTTTTTTCTTTTGCTCCATGATAAACAACGAATGACGATGATTTTTTTTTGCCATGCTTCTTTTAATTTTTTCTATAGATTTTCGCTTTCTCCATCATATCGCTGCTGCTCTAAATGGATTTTTTTCCAATTCTGCTTCTTATTGTTTTTGTTGTTGGCATGATTGTTGTTGTTATTGTTGTTGTTGTTGTTTTTGTTGTTGATATTGTTGTTGTCTGCTCAATTCATGATGGTATTTTCTAGTGCTCTAATTTGTTGTTGTTCTTAAATATCGCGTTCATGGCTGGCGTACTTGTGTGGCCTGGCTTGGTTTTTATGCACGGTAATTTAAATTTTTTAAACTGAGACAAAAAATACAAAAAAATGGCTGTCTGCATAGGCGCCGTTGTTATAAAGTTTGCATATTGCTTAAAATTTAAATATTAAATTAAATAAATAAGTCAATAAAAATTAACTGTTTTAAATCAAACTATTAATGGCTAATATAATGATGATAATGCAGAACAATGATGATGATCATAAATTTAAATATCTATATTTTATCAGTTTTATCAATAAATTTGTATGCAATTAATTTGTTTTTGGTTTGAACGAGATATTAAGGTGGGATATAATATTCGCGGCAGAGAAAACAGACCTTTTTTTTAAAAATTCATAACTCAGTCAAAAACAAACATTTTCCAAATTTTTTTTTATTTTATTATTGAAGAGAATTGAACAAATTACAAGAAAAAAAAATTCAAAAAAATGTTTTTTTCACTCCAACATGGTTTTATAGAGCTCCAAACTGGCGCAGAGAAAAAAACGGTGTCTCGTGGTTGCAGCGCTGGGAGTCGCTGCAAAATTGTCCGATCTGGAAAAAAATGACTTTTTTAAATCTTAACAAAATTGGCTATCGTATGACAAGAGCTTTTTTTTAAATTTTTTTTCAAGTTTTGAATTTGTGGGTGATGTTCCAAATTTGAAAGTGTGTTTTATCAAAAAAAAAAATATTGACTTTGAAAATTTATAAAGAATCGAAAAAAATTTTAAAAAGCTCGTGTCATACATTAGCGAATCAAGTTTAAAAAAAAATTTGTCGATGAAATTTTTTTTCTTTGATTCTTAAAAATACTAAAAACAAAATTATATCTTTTGTGAAAAATTTAGATATTTGATATTGTGAAGATTACAAATTAACACTTAAAAGCATTCTAATATATTAGGGGTATTCACACTGACTTGGGTAGTTGGGTACGGGTAGATTGAGTACTTTTGATTACTGCGAGCACCCTTAACTGCAATTGAGTACTTTGTAGAAACAGCTGATGAGGGATGAATGACAGCTAGAAAAGAGTTGCCGCCATATTATTCATGTCATTTTATGAAAGCAAAATTTAGGCCATTGTACGGGCGTAAAAAAGTTCTTTTATATAGGAGTAATTTTTAACGTGAACTTTGCGGCATTTAATAATTTTTATCTGAAAAATTTTAAAATAACTCATTTTAACGCATTTGTCTATTTTATTCACTTATAATTTGTTTGCTTTGTTTTATTTTTTTGTCAAGTCAATTATTGCCTACTTTTGGAAAAGGTGGTAACCCATGAAAAAAGTACTCAATCAATCTACCCAAACAAGTCAGGGGGTCAGCTAGTGTAGATTGGTAGATGGGTACTTGGGTAGAATGGCACTTTTACAAAAACAAAATGTATGACATTTGCCAATCTACCCAACTACCCAAGGCAGTGTGAATACCCCTGTTGTGTTTTTTGTAAGATTGTATTTAGGTCCCTTAATATTAGAACTTATCCTGTATATTTTTCAAAATAGATTTCATATCATTTCTTTTTCATCATTCTTTAATATGTTTTTTGTTTTCAATCTTCAATTCCCTTATCCTTCTTTTTAACCACTATTTTCACTTTTTTTTTAAATTGTTTCACAAAATTTTTTACAAATTACCAAAAAATCATTCCCATAAAAAAATTTCTAGGGCTTTCGAACAAAAAATTACCTTAAAATTACCTAATTTGGTAATGGCATCCCTGGCAGTGAATGAATTTGCATATTTTTGCTATTTGTTAACCTTAACGCCTTTTTTTATACCGAAATTATTGTTTGGCAGAACAGGGTTAGGCACCCAACAAATGTTTGAAGTTTCTACAATTACCAAAAATCTTAAAGGTTTCTACTTCGATATCACTTCTAACAAGCTTGTCAACACATGTTCGAAATTTTCGAAAGTTTATTAAAGTATACATTATAATTAAATAATCAGTTTTATTAAATAATTCGATAAATGAAAAAAATTTTGGATAGTTTTTTCTATTCACGCGAAATTAATTTTTTTATACAAATTTTGGAGTGAAAATAAAATTTTTTAAATAATTTTTTTAATAAAAATAATTCGATAAAAGAAAAAATTTTGGATAATTTTTCTTCTGACGCAAAATTAATTTTTTCATACGAATTTTGGAGCAAAAATCAAAATTTTTTATATAATATTTTTTAATAAAAATTATTCTAAAAATGAAAAAACTATTCCATAATTTTTGTTCTGATGCGAAATTAATTTTTTTATACAAATTTTCGAGTAAAAATAAAAATTTTTTAATTGAGTTTTTTAATAAAAATAATTCGATAAATGAAAAAAAAAATTGATAATTTTTGTTCAAATTTTGGAGTGAAAAGAAAAATTTCAGACATTATTTTTTTAATTTCTTCTGACGCAAAATTAATTTTTTCATACGAATTTTGGAGCAAAAATAAAAATTTTTTATATAATTTTTTTAATAAAAATAATTCTAAAAATAAAGAAATATTGCATAATTTTTGTTTTGACGCGAAATTAATTTTTTTATACAAATTTTTGTTTAAAGAAAAATTTTTTAATTATTTGTTTTTATAAAAATTCGATAAATGAAAAAATATTGCATTATTTTTGTTCTGACGCGATATGAATTTTGTAAACAAATTTTCGAGTAAAAATAAAAATTTTATTATATAATTTTTTTAATAAAAATAATTCTATAAATGAAATAAAATTGGATAATATTTATTCTGATGCGAAATTAATTTTTTTATACAAATTTTTGAGTAAAAATAAAAATTTTTTAATTGATTTTTTTAATAAAATAATTCGATAAATGAAAAAAATATTGGATAATTTTTCTTCTGACGCAAAATTAATTTTTTATACAAATTTTCGAGTAAAAATAAAAATTTTTTAAATAATTTTTTTTTATAAAAATAATTCGATAAATGAAAAACATATTGGATAATTTTTCTTCTGACCCATAATTAATTTTTTTATACAAATTTTTGTTTAATAAAAAATTTCTTAAATAATTTTTTTTTAATAAAAATACATAATTCGATAAATGAAAAAAAAATTGGATAATTTTTCTTCTGACCCATAATTAATTTTTTTATACAAATTTTTGAGCAAAAATACAAATTTTTTATAAAATTTTTTTAATAAGTATAATTCGATAAATGAAAAAATATTGCATTATTTTTGTTCTGACGCGAAATTAATTTTTTATACAAATTTTCGAGTAATAATGGAAATTTTTTAAATAGTTTTTTTAATAAAAATAATTCGATAAATGAAAAAATATTGATAATTTTTGTTCAAATTTTGGAGTGGAAAGGAAAATTTTTGAAATTTTTTTTTTAATATAAATAATTCGATAAATGCAAAAAATATTGGTTAATTGGTTTTGACGCGAAATGAATTTTTTTATACAAATTTTTGTTTAAAAAAAAAATTTATTAAATCGATAAATGAAAAAAATAATTTTTTCACAAAAATAATTCGATAAATGAAAAACATATTGGATAATTTTTCTTCTGACGCGAAATTAATTTTTTTTTTCAAATTTTCGAGCAAAAATACAAATTTTTTTATTTGATATAATTCGATAAATGAAAAAAATATTGTATGTATAATTTTTGTTCTGACGCCAAATTAATTTTTTTATAAAAAAATTTCGAGTTAAAAATAAAGATTTTTTAGCTCAGACCGAACAAAAAAGAAAAAGTAAGAAAGGCTGGTAATATGGGTGTTTGCAGGACGTCTGGTACTGGCCTTTAATTTTTCCCTGAATGGAGTTACCTTAAAATATAAAAAAACTTTCATCTACTCGTGATTATGATTTTATTTAGAGTATTAAAAGGCCTGTATAATAATATATAATCATATCCGTATGAAAATATTCAAGGGGACTACATGGTATCGAATATCAACAACGAATTCGTAACTTTTTGACTTTTGGGACTCCTGGAGTAGGTTCTACACCTCTGTATTCTCTGCGGTGGACTTTGACAAATGTCAATGTTTTTGACAGCGAAGTTATATAGTCGTATATAGCTATATGATCAATGGGTTCCACAGCTATTGTGTGAAATAAGTTAAGTCATTGGAATTACTTTGTTTTCAGTGGTTGAGTTTTTTGAATTTATTTAGGTACTGTGGACTCATTGAATACACATTAATGACATATAGGTTCAACATTTATTATATAAGAGAACTTGTAGAGTTCCTGAAATTGTTTTTTTTGGTTCTATGTCCTCTAGTTTTGTCAAATATTCAACCCTTTTTAAAACTCGATTTCTCGAATAACCCGAAAATGACGATTATTCTTATAAACGGTTTTATAAAACACTTGAAAATAAAAAAATGCTTAAACTAGATAACCGGTTTCAATGTAAGCGTACGTGAAAAAAACTAAAAAAATTGAAAAAAACAAACAGAAAAGTTAAAAATTTAGTCATGCCTTTTTATCCATAGATATATATCCAAGTCAATTACGTAAAATTATGTTAAAGTTCCAACATTTTTAATTTATTCTTCATCAGACATTTTTCCCATCAACTAAACTCTCTATAGGACCGCCTAAACGCCATTGTTCTTACCTCAGAGCAGTTTATTTTCTTTTAAGAGCAGTGGCGTTCCTAGGCTTGGTGACACCCGGGGCGGATACTCATGGTGTCACCACTATAAGAAATTTATAAATGTAATAAGAAACCAATTCGATAAGATTTAGTGTTTTTATTATTATCTTTATGTTTTGCACCAAAAAAAAAAAGCAACAAATGACAAAAAATAACAATTTGTTAAAAAACGAAACAAAAATATTACATTTCAGGTACATATTAAGACATGTAGGTATGAGGTAAAACAAAGGAAACTATAATTGGCTCTGCTCAGTACATTCATCTCATAGAAAATTGGTACAAAAATAGGAGAGCTAATATGATAATGCAATTCTGTATGCTTGGTTAGTTTAAGCTAAATGAAAATTTGCAAAAATATTGAAATCGATTAGTTTCTAGTTAGTACCTTCCTTGGAGCTACATATATTAATTTTTTACATTATTTTTTAATGGTGATGCATATAGAATTTTTCAGGTCATAATTTAATTTGTTCAGAAGGCTAAGCGATTAGAGAAATAAAAAAAAGGGTAGAAATTGATAAAGCCTCAGGGGTACCTCCCTTGGGTCCATGTTAAATTTTTACATGATTTTATATGGAAGATACATACAAAAGTAAGCCGAACTTAACGAAAGTCAGTGCGAATGCTAGATAATGGAGTTATAGATGTATACTGAATGTTATAGAAATGGGTAAGACCTTAAGGGTTCCTCTCTAGCACCTATATTAATTAAAAAAAAATTTGTTGAAATTTTTTTTTAAAAAATCCAATTTAAGACACATATTATTTTATTGTGAACAGAAAAATTAAACTCGCTTGTTTTACTAAAAAAATATGAAATAAAAAAATAACAAAATCGCTGTATGTATGTACAAAAAATTAAAAACTTATCCAGTTGACTTTCATCGCTACTAACTTCTACATAAGAATCACAACAAAATTAAAGTATTTTTTTTTTGTAATTTCTTTTTGAACTTTAATAAATTTTGAATATTTTTCTACACCAAAATGCGAATTTTGCGCAGACGGTCACTTTTAAAAATCTGCATTATTTTTTTATTTATGAAAAAGTGCAGACAATATTTTTAAAGTCAAAAGTTTATACTTTAAATTAATTTATAGAAAAGTTTCGCTAAAATCCATGAATTTTGTTTTTGTTGATGCTTATTAAAAAATGAAAATTTTTTGGGTACTTAGGTGTTTCGTTTAGGTGAAGGTTAAATTTTGTACAATACTTAAGACAATAACTTTAATAAGCAAAATACATTCATAGAAAAAATATGGAAATTGTTTTAAAAAATCTAAAGGATCACATTTGTTTGTTGTTTAAGATATTTTAAAAAATCTTTACAATTTTATTTAACTTAATAATATGGTTCAATATTATGTACTATAAAAAACAACAACATATTTTTTTCCCATATTTGTACCATTTCGATGCATTGTGCGCTGTCTTAAAAACTGACATTTCTTACTTAAAGAACTGCAAAATTTGAAATAACCTCATCGAAATCAATATTGGAAGACCTTTAATAAGTCTTAATGAATTTTAACTTTGAAAAACTCCTTTCGCAAGAGTTACTGATATTGATACTGTGCTACTGATACACAAATTGTTAATAATTTCAATGCTTATGAAAAGTTTGGCAAAGTTTCCAAAAAGTTCCACTCGATATTGAAAGTGAGCATATATAATGCTGTCCAATTTTTGGCGCTTTCGACATCCATTTGTGCTGCATTTATATACCTACCTTGGAATTTTAACAACTAGCTCCTTTTCTGAAAATTCGTATTAAGCTGCTGCTGCCAAATTTTGAGCACTTAACATGAACTTATTTGCGTTGTGTTGCAATAAGTTTTTGAATTTTACAACTTGAAACGTATCTGTAATACCTCTGATATCTGTAATACCTTTCAAGCAGAGTTTTAAATTTCTTTACTAGTATTTTATAACTTTTTCTGTCTGTTTGAGAAATAAAAAAAATATCGAAAAAGTGTGACCCCTAAAATGGTGGTACCCAGGGCGGACCACCAACCCCCGCCCCACCTAGGAACGCCCCTGTTTAAGAGCGAGTTTTTGTGTATGACTATCATTTTTCTATAATTTTTTTTTTCCAACTCTAAAATGGTTGGACCCATTTGAATAATTTTTGTTTTTTTTTGTTCACCAGAATACAGGCGTGCTGATAAAAATATAAACATTTTGCCACACCCTCTTTTACCGGTCACAAATCAATCAAAAACTATATATTTCAGACAATTTGGTTCGTGTAAGACTAAAATTCAATGGTTTAGTTCGTATGATACAGTTGAAACCTATATTTAAAATGGACGTAGTCACAATATAGCTACGTCCAGTTTCCAGAAATATGTATTTTAAATTCATAAGTTCGAAAAATGTTTTCAGTGTTACCGTCTTATTTAAACATTTATATCGAAAAAATTTGGAGAGTGCAACATTTTTTTTGTGGGCGTGGCAAAAACACTGAAATCTGATTTTATTCCATAGCTCGGTTTTTTTGTAGTCCGATTATAAATTTGTATATGTGAGTAGTTTACATTCAAAACCAGAGAAGTCACACAGATCGAGTTGTTGGGAAATACTTGTTTTGACATACAATTTTTATAAACAAACCAATTATGCAAAATTATGCTCCACAGGAATATATATATTATGCGAAAAAAAAAATAGGCTCATAGCGCAAAAAAAAAAATCGTATTTTCGATTTCAAATTTGGACTTGTCTGGTTTTGAAAGTTAGAAATGAATCAAAATTTAGATTCCGCCGTTCGGGATCTCAAAAGTTAGAAGAAATCATTAAAATGATTTCTGCATGCTTTTTGTTTAAATCATACGAAATCTGCCAAAGCAATTTTGAATTTCCTGAAGGTCATTTTAAAAAAAAAAAAAAATGTTTTTTGCTTTTAACTTTTTATTTTTTACAGAACGCATATCCAAATCTGCTAAAATGTTCAATTAATTACTCATACCAACGTTTTCACATCAAAAAGTTTTTAAAATTTGAATGAAAACTACACAAATGAAAACTTGCTTGGACTAGTCTGGTTTTGATTAAAAATTTACAGTGGACATGTCTGTTTTTGATTGAAAAGTAGATTTTTTAATGCATTTTTCTCTAGGATTTTTATCATTTTTATTAAAGAGCATTTTATGGATCGGTGTATTGTAATATTAGCCTTACAATGGCATTTCCAACAAAATTTTTTTTCCTGTGACTTATCTGGATTTGAATGTAAACTCCTCATACATCATTGAATTGGTCTTATTGAGGGCTATGTTTATGCTTTGAAGTCTGTGTAAATTATCATATTTATTCTAATAACGTCTTTTAAAAGAAAAGATAGACGAAAAATGAAAAAAATTCGGAAAAAGTGAAAGTGCTATTTTAATTGAATCAAAGGTCAAACGAGTGGAACATATTTGGCCTAAAACACATTTTTATATAAATTTTTTATGAAAAGATTGCTATATAATGAGAGAAAAAAAAAAAATCATAAAATTTGGAATGACTTACCTGGCTTTATTCCTCTCATGGTGCTCAGTTTTCATTTTTGCTCTTGACTGCCGTGTAGAGCTCAAAAGCTATCTTATGAGCATTAAAAGTCTCAATTGCGCTCTCCTTCACGAGCCCAAATGTTGAGGTATTTCAATATTTGATGTTCATTTTTAATTTTTCAAAAATCAGTTTTAATAACATGCTTCTTGAAATAAAACTTTATTGATATTGGTACAGCTTTCAGTTTTATATTAAAATTGTTCAGAACGCATGCATTAAAATATTGGTAAAGTAACACCAGCACTTTCGGTGATATGAAGCTAAATAAAGCTTTCATAAATTCGTAAATCTCATAACTCCATCGTGAAATTCAATAAAAATAAAAAATTGAACTGATTGGCTTTACATTCAATTTGAGACACTCAACTGCCCCCGGGTTTTCTGGGTCACTGTGATATGTTCTACATACTCCGAATAACCTTCAGTTCAAAAAGGGTTGTTTTTATAAAGCAGTACGAATGAAAAATCCTGTATGAATGTGTGTGTGTGTGTGTGTGTGAGTGTGTTTGGTTATTTCAGTATTTGTAGCTTGTTTCAATAAAACTGTTCAATCCAAAGTTCGATGAAGCAAAAGACAACAAAATAAATAAAAGCAAAAAACAATCACAACTCTTGCTAGTCGAATCGTTTGAATTGTTGAAATTTATTCGTGCATACTTCTTGGCGGCATATACATGCAAATGCAGTTGCAGCATCTATGCGTGTGTGTGTGTATACAAATGGGTGTGTGTTTTTGCGCATTTGTGTGGTTGTGTGTTATATTTTGCACTAACAGTTTTTTAAATGCTTTGCTTTTGTGCCATTATTTGTGTGCATGTGTTTGTGTTTTTGCTTGTGTTTGTGTGGGTGTCTAATTGTCTGTCTGTTTGTGTGCATTTTCGCGGTGTGCTTCGAACAATGTACTGCTTGATGCATAAAAACTGCACACAATTTGTTTTTTCTGTACCGCTATTTTTATGGAAATTGCTGTAGTTTGATTGTTTTTGTTATTGTTGTTTTTGCAGCATAGTATTTATGCTGTGTTTGTTGCGGCTTGTAAAAAATTAGTTCTTGTTTTTCAACTGAAATAATTGTAAATCCAACAAGCGTTGCGTGCGCAAAAAATTAAATAAAAATCGAAAACAATAAAAACGATATAAATGCAAACACAAGCTTACATACTAATACAAACATAAAGCGATTTTTTTTTTGCTTGATGCGCTGCTGATTCATTTATTTATATATGTATGTGTTTTTCACTGGCATTATATTTATATTCATAAAGTTTTAAAATGAAAACTTTTGCTATTAAATGATTTGGTGAGTGGAGTATGTGTGTGTGTGAGTGTGTATGCCCGTGTGTGTTTGTTTTTGAGTGAAGTGCAGCTACTTCCGGTGTTGAAATGCATTCAATCTCGCGCCTTGGCATGCTCGCGCTCGTTATCTCTGTAAAATCAAATAATTTTATTTTTTTAACATTTTATTTTATGCACTTTACCTTAATTTACAAGTTTATGTTGCATGAAATTTTATGCATGAACTGCCCTAATTAAAACAACATAATATATTTACAAAAGAATTATTTTTATTTTATGTAGCAAAAAGTTATTCCTTCATTTTAAATAATAATATTCTGGTCTCTACTACGACATTAACTTTTTTTCTTTTCACCGATGTTAGGACGAGGATGGTCGCAAAATCATACCCGAAGAGACAGTGCTCAATAATTCACGTCTTACTATATCCAGCTCCATGGAGGACATAAGACATCAGTCGAATGGCAATGGCAAAAGTATAGAGGATTATAGCAATCCTAACAAGGACGATGCCACATGATCTTCGCGAACTCTACGCGTGATATTGTAATCGATTTAATATAAACTAAAAAAATAAAAAAAATGCTAAAATTCTAGTAAACAAAGTTTTCAATGGCATTTTGTTATGAAATAAAATTTAAAAAATTTATTATTTTCAAAAACAAGCAAGTGAAACAACATTTAAGCAAAACTGCAAAACAAGCTAAATCGATCAAACTCATTTTTTCTTTTTAATTTTTTTAAAATATTATTCAAATGTTTATGTTTTATTAAAGCTACAAAACAAAACAAAAAAAAAAAAAAAACACAAAAAACCATGTTTATTTTTAATGTTTTAAAGTATTAAATTTTATGTGTTAAGTTTACTAATGTATGTAACATATCTACATACATATTTTAATTTAATGCGTAAATAAAAATAAAAATTGTTACTGCTGAAGTTGGTTTTGAGTTTTATTTGAATTTTGTGCGAAATACTTTAAGGCAATAATAATGGTGCGCCCACGCAGTACATTTTTTTGTTGCACACAATTTTTTATCAGTGCTTGTATTTCAATTTCCGGTAAGCTTAATTAAAAATTTATACATAAATTTTAAGGATTTTTTTAATATTTTAATCTACATCAGCAATGCAGGAATGCACATTTCCGTCACTAACTATTGTTAATTCAACAGATTTTAAAAGTAAAGTTGCTATATTATTCAGATGCGAATCTTGTTTTTTATTGTATCACACTCAGAAAAAAGTTTATCGGAATGTGATAAAAAAGGCATCATATTTAGAGAAAAATAGTATAGACTTTGCTCCAGAGAAAGCTATTCTCTAATTGCGATACTTTAAAATATCTAAAAATGATAAAAAGCTTCCTTGAAAAAGAAAAATATATAAAAATATATCGTTTTTAGAGAAAAATACTTTTTATTTTTGAGAAAACATTTGTTTTTATTGAAGAAAATACTTCTCAAAGTGAATTTTTTATCAACATATAAGAAAAATTTTTAATTTTCAATTAATTTTTCTCTAAAAATGAGAAATTTTTTGTGCGAGAAAAATACTTATCATTATTAGAGACATTGAAATATTGACGTTTCCTAGAAGTTAAGAAATATTTCTTCGAAAATGTGAAAATTTATTCTAATTGAAGAAAATTTTATTTGAAAAAGAGAAAATTGCTATTATCGAAAACAGAGAAATTTTTTACCGGAGCGAGGCATAAGTTTTTTCTCAGTGCAGGAATTATATTATCTATATTATTATAATGTGTTTTATATGTCTATAAAAAGAATTACTGGTTATAATTCGAAAAAAAAACAAAAATGTTATTTGTTATGAAATTTACAAAAATGTGACCCTGTGTACCAAAACTGCACTTTCAAAACTATGCATTTTTTTAAATATTTTTGTACGCCCTGAAATTTTTCCTTAACTTATCCGAAACCCATTTGGTGTTTCCTCAAGAGGCCAAATGAATGACCAGGTACTACTTTATGATCAGCATCTTTTAGAAAAAAATTGTTAGGAACAAAAACATAACAGAAGCTGTTTGTATTTTTGGTAAGGCGACCCACGGTGTTGCATCTAGAACAAGATAGCTGGACAAAATTATTTTTTTGATTATTTTTATTCCTTAAGCCTAGTACTCTGTTCGTTTGTGTGAAATTTCGTTGCCAACATTCAATTTTTTGTTGCGTGAAAATTCTGATAAATATTTTATTGCGTAGAAATTGTAAAATTTTAGAAAGCCATGCCTTACTTCTCAAAAAAGAGATAAATAAATTAATAAAAATAAAAAATTTATGACAACTGTCACTTTTTACTTCAAAATAAATAGGCAGTTCATATCTTTTGATATATTCATATTTTTCATATTTTTGACAGTTCATATTTTTCATAGAGGAATAGAGTACAACTTTGACGAACATGTGAAAAATTTCACACATATTCCACAGACATAGTTTTTTGAATGTAAATTTCAGTGAAATTTCACATGGAACTGAATAGAGTACTAGTCTTTAGGTCAAAATAAGAACAAAAATTGTAGGTCGCGAATGACCCCCTTCGCTGAGACGGGTTAATTTATGTAAAAAAAGGTGTTGCATCATGTTTGCTGCTATAACTTCGAAAGTAGTAAAGCTTAAAGCTAGTACTCTGTTTAGTTTCATGTGAAATTTCATTTAAATCTACATACATACATAAACTATAACTATGAAATATTTCTGAAATTTTTAACAACATGTTCGTCAAAGTTGTACTCTATTCCGCTGTGAAAAATACTCGCAACATTTCTCTTGCAATATTTTTTCACGACAACTTAATTGAACTGCCCTTTTTATTTTGAAGTAAAAAGCATGATTTAGTAACTCCAAGGTAGTATTGCTGTTTCTGTTGGAAACGGACTTCTGTCAAAAAATATAACAAGAAAGAGAGCGCTTACAATCCGTCATTTTCACTGGTCACATTCAGCGTACTCAACAGTTGGCAACTGTTAAGTCAAAACTTGATGCACATAAATATGAAGTTGCGCATTAAAATGCATTTAAAAATAGAAAATTATTGATTTGTCTGTAAAACTTCCATTGGTATTTGATACGTAGCTTGACATTTCATTAACTTGACAACTTTTCTGAAACTTCAATACCGATAACAGCGTTCCCCGATGTGTTGCTGTCACAACAGTTGCACAGCTGAATGTGGCCAACGCCTATAACAACAAACAGCTGTTTTTGACAAAAGTTCGTTTACTTGTAGCTGAGAGTTTTGTTTTTTAATGTATTTATTTTTCTCTATTTTGGGAAGTAAAGCAAAGCTTTCTTAAATTTTTAAATTTCTTTGCAACAAAGTCAGAATTATCACGCAACAAAACAATGAATGTTGAGGGCGAAATTTCATGTTGACGAACAGAGTACTGGGCTTACAGGTTATTTATATATAATTTGAAAAGGAAATTTCAAGAAAACAATTTTAATTTTAAAATTTTCATTTTTTGTGTTCGGAGAAAAAAAGTTATTTACGAGCAAATCTGAAGAATTCGGATTTATAGGAAGGAAATAAAAAAATGAAAAAGCTCTTTTGATCTGTGTGTGATGTTGTCTCATCATATGTTCTTCCAAAGTGAATTTGCATATCAATATTGAAGATTTCAATATTTTTCATCAAAAATCGATCCCTAGGCTTTTCTATACACATAAGGAAAGCATAAACATATCACAATTCTGTAAATTTTTTGAATTTGCTGCTGATACAATTTAAATTTCTCTTTTACAATTAGATCTATGTATGCATGGTAAGCAGTTACGTCATGACATGTGTTGCATGTGCATGCATGTGTTGTCCCTGAGCCCAATCCAAACTTTAAAGGGTATATTTTTACCACATTAGCTTGTTTTGAGCTACTTGTATTCATATCATTTTATTTTTGATGATATGGGTCGTGACTTTAAATAGGTTAATGCTGAGAAAGTGCAAAAAACCGGTAGTAGCTGAACTCTATTGTTATTGCATAACTACCAAGAGGTACGCTTATTCTAAGAAATAAATATAGTTGAACAGTGTAACATAAAAAAAAATTCGGCCTGGATACAAGAGGTACATGAAAGTTGCGCTCCACTAAATATCAAAAATATTGTTCTTTATCATGTGAAATTTACTCGTTATAAAAATAGCCAAATAATAAACTACATATATTTGCTTTCAAATTTTGTCAAAATTAAAAAGTTTTGACCTTAAACTGTGTCCATTCCATTTTCACTTTTTGTATAAAATATGCTTTTTGGTAAAAAATTATCCCTTCCTTTAACACGTGCTACCACCGACTGTCCACAGCCACAAACAAATTTCTACATCTTTGCTTAATTGCTCAAAATTAACGGTTCTTGTTAAACTAATTCTTTTAGTTTGCTTTCTCGGGTTATTTCTTAACACAATTGCATACCTCGTTTTAGTATTTGTTAAAATCATTTTTGCCCAGCTAGCTTGTTCTAGTAGCAACACTGTGAAACCTCCAATAAGTGAAAGACAATTGTTGGAGATTAAAAATGAATTTGCGGTAGTCATACATTTGATCCATTTGAGGTCACCTCAATACAGTTTCAACGATTTCCCAAATACGTGGATTTGTATGGAAGGACTCAGAAGGGTATAGATAGGAGGTAGGTATTGTATGTTCGGAAGAAATGTTTAGAGTAAGAAAATAAAAGGGAAGTGGTCATATATTTGAACAGTTTTAGGGATACTCTAGGTAGCTATGAACTATTTTTTCGAAATTTTCATCAAGTTTTCGTATTTTTAGTTAGGAGACCTCCATGTATTTTTGTATTGGGAGCGGGGCTTAGAATGGTAGCAGGTAGAGGCTAGGCATGTTCGAAAAAATGTTTGGGTACAAAAATAATAAGACCTGGTTACATATTTTATACTCCGGGGGTGCTATAAGCTGTTTTCTGACATTTTCCTTAAGTTTCTTAAGGAGGGACATGACATTTGCGGCAGAGAAACAGACTTTTTTTTAAAAATTCATAACTCAGTCAAAAAAAAAACATTTTTCCAAAATTTTTTTTATTATTGTAGAGAATTGAACAAATTACAAGAAAAAAAAAATTCAAAAAATATATTTTTCACTCCAACATGGTTTTATAGAGCTCCAAACTGGCGGCAGAGAAAAAAAAGGGGGCTTCGTGGTTGCAGCGCTGGGAGTCGCAAAAATTGTCCGATCTGGAAAAAAGTGACTTTTTTAAATCTTAACAAAATTGGTTATCGTATGACAGGAGCTTTTTTTTAAAATTTTTTCAATTTTTGGTGATATTCCAAATTTAAAAGTGTGTTTTATCGAAAAAAATATTGACTTTTAAAATTCATAAAAAACCGAAAAAATTTTAAAAAAGGCTCATTTCATACGAAAGCGAATCAAGGTTAAAAAAATACAAAAAAAAAAAAATTCGTCAAAAAATGAACCCGCTAGTGCCGCAACCAGTACGAAAAACATGGTTTCGAGATAAACGCGTTCAAATTTTGTGAACAAAGAAAAAAAGGTTGAAAAAGCAAAATGCGCTCTCACTAATCCGGCTGTCCGACTTTTGAACATGTAGGTATTTTTCATGAAATTTTTTCTTAGAATCTTTAGAATATTAACTTAACTACAAAATTATAAAAAATTATTTGATTTAAAAAAACAGCCAATGTCATGTCCCCCGTTAAAGTGACCTCTAGATGGGTGACAGATAAGGGATAGATAAGTTAAGAAAACATTTTGGGAATTAAAAATCAATATGAAACTGTCTACATTTGACAAACCTAGCGATCAAAATGACACAGTTAGGTTTAAAAAAACGTGCATTTTGAGGGGGGGGGGGGGGGGGGGGGGTGTCAGAAGTATAAAATCTGCGGGCTAGGCAAGTTTGAAAGAACTGTCGGGGTTACAAAATAAAATGATCGGCCAATACATTTGACCCCTTTGGGGAACACCCCGGGGAAGCTATTTAATACTTATTTTATGTAAGGGGAACTCCAGAAAGGTGGTTGATAAGGGGATAATCTAGTCAAAGAAAACTGTAGGGAATTAAAATTTTATATGAGATTGTTATACACTTGAACCATCTTGTGGCTCCCCCGACACAGTTATAGCGACTCTTAAAAAACCTGCTTTTGTTAGTGGTACTCCAAAAATAACAGTTAGGGTCTAGGTGTTTTCGGAAGAAATGTTGAAGTGAAGAAAAGAGCCTTTAATTTATTTGACCCTTTGAGGGTACACCCCATGTAAGCTTTGAAATATTTTTTGACATTTTTCTTAAGCTAACGTATTTTTTAAAAAGGGCCCTCCAAATGGGTGGTAGAAAGAAAAGGAAGAAATAATTTAAAGAAAAATGTTGAGGATTTTAAATTAATATGAGGTATAAGGCGCAATTTTTTAAGCGTTTGGTTTTTGATAATTGAGAGGGAGTGAGATTCGTTTTCATATATGATAAATTTCTGAAAAAGATTGAATGCTTTTACAATAGAATGACATTTTTCTGAATTTCAATATAGAATTGGATACCTTACCTTTGTAAATCTTTTTATTCTCATAAGTATGTACACGTTTTTCTATCTTCATGTATACCACCATCACTCTGGAATATTGACGTCAAAACTTTTAAAGAAGTACTGAAGCAGATTAACCAGCATTCTCTTAAGTTCAGAAACTATTTCAAAACTTTCAATACAAAAATAGAGTCTGTGATTAAATTCTAATAACCCGTAGAGTTACTCTTCTCAAAAAGTAAAATATTAAATATTGATTTTCTTATATTTTATATGCAAAATATAAACTAAGTTGAAAGAAGAACAAAAGCTTTCTACACTCAGGGAAAAATTGCTGTTAAATCAAAAAAATCATGGGTTGAAATAACAGATTTCACTGTTAAATACCATCCTTCAAATGAAAATTTCAAATCGATAGACAGTTGACTGTTGTTCTATAGAACACGAAACCCATATAAAAACGTACTTATTGAAATTTTATCACTGTTTTCGGAATTCATGTTAAGCCGAGTGTGTTGATGTGTGCGTTTATTACTTGACTGTTCTAGGTTCAAGACCAACAAAGAATTTTTTATTTAAAATATGTTTTTTTTTTAAATAAAAATGAAATGTACAATTTTTTCAAGATTGTAAGAAAACTTATTTCGAAGGTTATATTTGACCAAACAGTTAATGACAAAGAATTGTAATATCAATTATTATATTAAAATTTTTGATATTTACACAGTTAGGATACGAACTCACGTCCTCCGCATGACAGTCTAGCACACTTCCACAGAGCTATTGGCGGCAACGGTAAGATAAATAAAGGGTGATTTTTTAAGAGCTTGATAACTTTTTTTTTAAAAAAAACGCATAAAATTTGCAAAATCTCATCGGTTCTTTATTTGAAACGTTAGATTGGTACATGACATTTACTTTTTGAAGATAATTTCATTTAAATGTTGACCGCGGCTGCGTCTTAGGTGGTCCATTCGGAAAGTCCAATTTTGGGCAATTTTTTCATAATTTCTCATTTCTGGTTGAATGGCTACGTAAATAAGCAAAATTGCCGCATTTGGAGTGAAGAGCAAGCAGAAGCCGTTCAAGAACTGGCCATGCATCCCGAAAAATGCACTGTTTGGTGTGGTTTGTACGCTGGTGGAATCATTGGACCGTATTTTTTCAAAGATGCTGTTGGACGCAACGTTACGGTGAATGGCGATCGCTATCGTTCGATGCTAACAAACTTTTTGTTGCCAAAAATGGAAGAACTGAACTTGGTTGACATGTGGTTTCAACAAGATGGCGCTACATGCCACACAGCTCGCGATTCTATGGCCATTTTGAGGGAAAACTTCGGAGAACAATTAATCTCAAGAAATGGACCGGTAAGTTGGCCACCAAGATCATGCGATTTGACGCCTTTAGACTATTTTTTGTGGGGCTACGTCAAGTCTAAAGTCTACAGAAATAAGCCAGCAACTATTCCAAACATTTCCGAAGAAATTCGGGCTATTCCGGCCGAAATGCTCGAAAAAGTTACCCAAAATTGGACTTTCCGAATGGACCACCTAAGACGCAGCCGCGGTCAACATTTAAATGAAATTATCTTCAAAAAGTAAATGTCATGGACCAATCTAACGTTTCAAATAAAGAACCGATGAGATTTTGCAAATTTTATGCGTTTTTTTTAAAAAAAAAATTATCAAGCTCTTAAAAAATCACCCTTTATATCAAAACATATTTAAAAACTATTGCTTAGAGAAGACAGATATTTCAACAAAAAAACATAATAATTTTAACAGATGATTTTAACAGCAAAAAATACTTTGAAACGTTCATTCAACAAAGAAAACTGTTAACTTAATCGCAAGTCATTCAACCTACAGTTGATATTTTTCTGAGTGTGCAAAAGCTTATGAAAATATTTATAAGAGATATTCATAAAAAAAGTGAAATAAAAAACTCAGATTTCATTTTACGCTCAAGTACGTTAATTTATATAAAAATGATATGATGAAATTATTTCACTTTTTTTTGTCGATTAATATTAGTTTTCACATTATTTTACAAAGGCACGCTTATTTTTACAATTTTGTGTGTAGTTATGTGTGTGTTTGTTGATATCAATTAATTGGATTTTAAAAATTTATTTGAAATTTACAAAAGTATTCAACTGAAAAATTTCTAACAATTTAGCAAAAATTTATTTATGTTGTTTTACTTATTAAATTGCAAAATTTAATAAATTGGCATCCTTGTTTGTGCTGTTGTTGTTGTTGTTATTGTAGCTGTTTTTATAAAACACAAATATAATTAGCATAACGGAATAAATTAATAGCCGTTTCAGTTTCCATCATTGTTTGGATGTTTGTTTGTATAAAGGTAATTTAAAGCGCTGTTAGCAAATGTTTGTATTTTTATTTTTGTATGTATGTATGTATGTATTTATGTTTGTGTTTATATGTGGGTTCAATTTATTAACTGATTTGAAATTATGGTTTAAAAATAAACAAAACAAAAAAACAAACAATATTGCGCTCTCATGCGCATAACAGATGTATCTGTTGTATTATATTTATTTTTTTTGATATTCTGCTTTTCAGATAATCATAATAAAACATGTAGAAAATCTTAATATAATAGCCGGAAATTCAATAAACTCAAATAAATAAGTAAATATTTGAAAGCAAATATTTTTAAATTAAAAAAAAAGAAAAATTAAATTATGCATCATAAAATTGTAATTATGAAAATATGCAATTATTTGAAAATACAAATACATAGCAAAGAATGTAGAAACATATAAATTCTTTATGAAAATCAAACATTTAATTTTAAATTTATTTTTCATAATTACATTTTTATGCTTTACAAATATGCCTATATATTCAGCAATAATCTCATGCATATAATAAAACGTGGATAGGTGTTATGAGTGGTACCTGGTAGTAAGGTTTTGAAACAAAGTTAATAAAAGATAGAGTGAGGTGTTGAAAGATATATCAAATGATGCTCGAGTTCGAGGTTTGAAATATAATGTGCGATTTTAGAAATATAAAAAGAATTGGCCATTTCAGTCCTTGAAAGGACTTTGACCGAGCATCTTAGGATCGATTGTGTTGTGTGTGTTATTAAATTTTGCACACAATTGACCGAGAACTGGACCTACATGTTTTATGCCGACTCCCAACGGCTCATGTTCTCAAGAAGCTTTACATGGCATTATTTTACTCTCTGAGGTTTGCCATTGTCTGCAGAGAGGTGGTAACCGATCAGAAAAATTTTTTATTGAAAAAATTTTTCGCCAAGGCTGGGGATCGAACCCGGGCTCCGAGCATGCTAAGCCACACACTTAACCTGCATGCCACGGTCACCACGGTCACCACGGTCAAAAAAGACTAAAAGTTAAGATAAAAATCAGCACCACAATCCATATCAATATCAAAATCAAAATCAAAATCAAAATCAAAATCAAAATCAAAATCAAAATCAAAATCAAAATCAAAATCAAAATCAAAATCAAAATCAAAATCAAAATCAAAATCAAAATCAAAATCAAAATCAAAATCAAAATCAAAATCAAAATCAAAATCAAAATCAAAATCAAAATCAAAATCAAAATCAAAATCAAAATCAAAATCAAAATCAAAATCAAAATCAAAATCAAAATCAAAATCAAAATCAAAATCAAAATCAAAATCAAAATCAAAATCAAAATCAAAATCAAAATCAAAATCAAAATCAAAATCAAAATCAAAATCAAAATCAAAATCAAAATCAAAATCAAAATCAAAATCAAAATCAAAATCAAAATCAAAATCAAAATCAAAATCAAAATCAAAATCAAAATCAAAATCAAAATCAAAATCAAAATCAAAATCAAAATCAAAATCAAAATCAAAATCAAAATCAAAATCAAAATCAAAATCAAAATCAAAATCAAAATCAAAATCAAAATCAAAATCAAAATCAAAATCAAAATCAAAATCAAAATCAAAATCAAAATCAAAATCAAAATCAAAATCAAAATCAAAATCAAAATCAAAATCAAAATCAAAATCAAAATCAAAATCAAAATCAAAATCAAAATCAAAATCAAAATCAAAATCAAAATCAAAATCAAAATCAAAATCAAAATCAAAATCAAAATCAAAATCAAAATCAAAATCAAAATCAAAATCAAAATCAAAATCAAAATCAAAATCAAAATCAAAATCAAAATCAAAATCAAAATCAAAATCAAAATCAAAATCAAAATCAAAATCAAAATCAAAATCAAAATCAAAATCAAAATCAAAATCAAAATCAAAATCAAAATCAAAATCAAAATCAAAATCAAAATCAAAATCAAAATCAAAATCAAAATCAAAATCAAAATCAAAATCAAAATCAAAATCAAAATCAAAATCAAAATCAAAATCAAAATCAAAATCAAAATCAAAATCAAAATCAAAATCAAAATCAAAATCAAAATCAAAATCAAAATCAAAATCAAAATCAAAATCAAAATCAAAATCAAAATCAAAATCAAAATCAAAATCAAAATCAAAATCAAAATCAAAATCAAAATCAAAATCAAAATCAAAATCAAAATCAAAATCAAAATCAAAATCAAAATCAAAATCAAAATCAAAATCAAAATCAAAATCAAAATCAAAATCAAAATCAAAATCAAAATCAAAATCAAAATCAAAATCAAAATCAAAATCAAAATAAAAATCAAAATCAAAATCAAAATCAAAATCAAAATCAAAATCAAAATCAAAATCAAAATCAAAATCAAAATCAAAATCAAAATCAAAATCAAAATCAAAAACCAAATCAATATAAAAATTTTAAAATTTTGTCACAATAAAATCACAAAAACAAGTAAAGAAAGTCGAAAGTCGGTCTAGCCCGACTATGAAATAACCATAACTTATTTTTTTCAAAATAAACCAATAGTATTGAAAATAGGTGAATCCGTGGGCGGATGAAGCCCATATTTTATAAACATTGCAATTTTGATGAAAAAATTTACGAATTCAAGTATAATTCCTGTGATTCACATATTAATGCTTTTATAGTTTTTAGGAATTGTGAGTTGTGTGGGAGGTGGCTGTGTTCTTAGATGGATTACGCCCAATTTTTGAACTCATCTTAGTTCTGATATAAATTGCATACAAACCAAATTGTACCTCTGTAGGGTTTATTTATGGAGTTTTCAATTTTATGGGTTGTATGGAAGGTAGTCGTGTCCGTGGGTGTATGACACCCATTTTTCAAAAACATGTTTGTTTTATTATAAAATACATACGTACAAATTTGTATCTCCATAAGACAAACAAATGCTTATTTATGCAGTTTTCAATTTTTTCTTTATATGGGAGGTAGGCGTGCCCGTAAACGGATGATGTCCATTTTCAAAAAACATCTTTGGATTCTTATAAAAAAACATGCGTAACAAATTTTATCTTTGTAGGTTTAACAGAAGCTAATTTATTGAGCTTTAAATTTCAGGGTTTTATTGGAGGTGGGCGCGTCCGTAGGCGGATGACATTAATTTTCAGAAACATCTTTGTTCTGATATGAAATACATATGTACGTACCAAACTTTATTATTGTAAGTTAATTATGAGCTTATATGTGTTGTTTTCAGTTTTTGCGTTGTATGGGAGGTAGGCGTGTCTGTAGGCGGACGACGTCCAGTTTTCAAAAATAGTTTTGTTTTGTTATTAAAAACATACGAACCAAATTTTATCTCTGTTGGAAAAATAGAAACTTATTTATTGGTTTCTCAATTTCTGGGATGTATGAGAGGTGGGCGTGTCCGTGAGCGGATGACACTCATTTTTAGAAGACATTTTTGTGTTGATATAAAACACATGCGTACCAAATTTTATTATTGTAGGTTAACTATGAGCTCATTTATGCAGTTTTCAATTTTTGCGTTGTATGGGATGTAGGCGTGTTCGTGGGCGGACGACATCAACTTTTAAAAAATAGTTTTGTTTTGTAATAAAAAAAAAAACAAAAAATTAAAAGAAGCTTATTTATTGAGTTTTAAATTTTTGGGTTGTATGGGAGCTAGGCGTGTCCGTAGGCCGATGACACCCATTTTTCGAAGACATCTTTGTGTTGATATAAAACACATGCGTACCAAATTTTATTATTGTAGGTTAACTATGAGCTCATTTATGCAGTTTTAAATTTTTGCGTTGTATGGGAGGTAGGCGTGTCCATAGGTGGATAACGTCTTTTTTTAAAAACATCTTTAGTTTGTTATAAGAAACATACGTACACAATTTTACCTTTTTAGGATTGACAGAAGCTTATTTATTGAGTTTTCAATTTTTGGGTTCTATGGGAGGTGGTCGTGTTCGTGAGCGGATGACACCCATTTTTCGAAGACATATTTGTGTTGATATAAAACACATGCGTATGAAATTTTATTATTGTAGGTTTATTATGAGCTCATTCATGCATTTTGAAATTTTTGCGTTGTATGGGAGGTAGGCGTGTCCGTGGGCGGATTCCAAAAATATTCAATAGTGCAGATCATTGGGTCCATGTGACCGAGTTTCATGCAATTATCTCAACTCTTTCTTCTTATCCTGTGTTTACGGACAACACACAGCCGGAGGGACGAACGGACGGATTGACGGACATGGATAGCTCGACTCATGTGATGACGCTGATCAAGAATATATATACTCTTCTATACCGGACTCGCTTCGGTCTATGCGTTACAAACGTTTGCACGAAGTTAATATACCCCGACCTTTCAGGTTTAGGGTTCAATTAAAGTAAGGATATGGATCATGTGGGATCATTATTTGGACGTAGATTAGAATAAGAATTTGGAACAAGGTTCATTCGAGCGTATTGTGTGAAAGTTTGAAGCTGCATACCAGAACACTGTTTCGACCTTGTCAGTGTGGCTTTCGTCGTGGCAAGTCCGCCATTCTGGAAGAAAACCTACGAAAATCATAAATCTGTCCGCAACAAAGTCTGAGTTTGGTATTCCTGCAAAGTTGATGAGACTCTGCAGGATGACGTTGAGTAATACATATAGCTTCGTCAAGGTAGGAAATGTCCTCTCCGATGCGTTCAATACTGAAGGAGATTTAAGCATGGCATCGCATACAGATGCAGCCACTCTTGGGGTATGCGAGCGGAAAGATCATCTTTGGTCCTTTTCGAGTTGGTTCGACACAGGTTGTCATGGCCATCTAAGTAAGTTAGTAACTAAAGAATATGACTTGCATATTTAATATATTGAAATTATATTAAATTAATAATTTTTTTAGCTCACTAGAGTCGTTTGTTTCAGCTTGAATCTTGTTCCAGAGAATATAATTTTTGATTTAGTTCTACATTGATTTACAAACAAATACAACATTATGTATACGAAGTATAAGTTCCTGTTAGTAAGATTATAACATAACGCAGTAGACCAGTTGATTACATACCTTGTTGAGCTGAAAATTAAATCTAAGCTACACGCATGCGTAGCTTTAAATAATTCAAACACTTTTATTCTTTACATATCTTTAATTTTATTAACTTTGATGCTGTCATTAATAAAATAAGTTAAACATTTAAAATTTATAACTTTCTTAGCCTAACATTTGAATCGAACATTTAGAAAATCAGATTAAAAAACAATAAACAAAAAAAAACACAGAAAACTGAAACACCCATTTTGAACATTAACTGCTTTTATATGCGAAACAAATTATAATTAATTTTTTTTTTTAATTTATTATAATTTGAATTTTCGATTTTGAGCATTATTCATAGCATAAGTTTTGTAAGTTTTGTTTTTTTTTTTTTTTTTTCTTTATTTTAATCTAAGTGTAAGCTTCTCTTAATAATACTGCTAAAAATGTACTCGCATTAAAAAAAAAATTAAAAATGCAAAAAGGCTGCATTAGTTGCTACACCAAAATAAGACCATGTCTCGTTTTGAACTTACATACCTTACATAACTATCTATGTTTCTATGCAAATGAGTGTTTGATTTGCCGCCGTTGTTCTAGATATAGAAGTACATAAAACTTTAGCTATCTAGCTCTTAAGAGAAAAACAACAACAACTAATGGCTTCATAATCTTTGGTTGTTTTCTTGCCGTGTGCTTTGATTATTTTTTTGGTTTGCCTCTTAAGGTTTAAGTAATTAAATATATATATATAGCAAATATTTATTCATAAATTTATTCATTTAGTTGTAATGTTCAATTAAATTTAGCATTAATTTGTTAATTTACGTAAAATTTACTACTATTAACCGTCAAGGACGACCAAGCAACCCACCCATGAACACCCAACTATTAAATGTGACTTATTACATTTTGTTCTCCTGCTGCTGCTGTTGCTGTTGCTGTTGCTGCTGCTTCTTCTCATCTAATGCTGCTCACTGTATCAGTGGCGATTGTTGCGAGGTCTCACTGTAGTCCACCGTGTAATACATATCGTTCTCCAGATTCATGGCCAGATGTCGTTGGAATGGACGCTCATGCAGCTGCCCAGCTAGTCCTAAATGTTGCTGCTGCTGCTGCTGCTGTTGCTGTTGCTGTAATGCTGTACTTCCTGTTGTTGTATATTGGTTTCCGTTTGCAGCCGGAAGATGTCCGTTGCTGCCTCTCGTCGCAGAAGCACGCAAAGGATTGCCACTGCCTAGTCCTTTGCCACTCAGCCAGTGCTTGTTCAGTTTACTCTGTGATTTAGAACGTCGTCCGAAGCCGAGTATGGGAAAGAATGTTGTCGAGCGTGTCGAGAATTTACGGTACGTCTGGTTTACTTTGCAATGGCAAATGGTAACCTATTCAATACAGTTCATATCCAGTTAGTAGCAAAAAAGTAGTAAGCATGAAAATAAATTGTAAAATATTATTAGTTTACTTTTTTGTTTTTGTTTTTGGTACAATCAACGATATTCTATATGAATTTGTAATATTTCAATTATAAATAAAATGTGTGTGTGTGTGTGTGTGTAACACAAGTGTAAGCATGTCTGTGCCATTTTGCTTCAATGGTCAGTTAATTATTCATGACTATCGAACTACATAAAAGTTAAATTTATGCAAAGATTTCTAAATGATTACTATTTATCAAGGATATTTTAAGTATAAGTTTTGAAAGTAGTTGTTGTTGTTGTTGTTGTTTGTCTGACCACTAACAAGACGCAAATGAGTACATTTGAAATTTTGTTTGCCAAACTTTAATTGAACGTATGCTGTAGCCAAAAGCTTGAATACTCATAATAAAGTTGTGGAAATTAAAAAGCATCCTTCTGGCAGTCGATGCAAATCAATAAAACTAAAATTATTCGAAAATTTCTATACAATTTTGATGATGATGCTGATTGTCAGCGTTGGTCAGGGTCTTTGGCAGTGTATGGCTTAAATAATAAAAAAAAAAATATACTGCAACAAGACGCTTTCAACGTACAAGTTTTTTTTTGTATGCAAAATAGAAAAAGTTTAAGAAATGCAAAAGTTCTCCATCAACCATCCTTATTGATGGAGAGTAGATTAGAAATATCAAAATGGCATTAAAAACGGATAATTCGATTATTAGAAAACCAGGATAAGACGATCGAGCCAGTTCACAAAACCACCGTTCACAAAATTGTAGCTGAATGATGACTGATACACATATAGCCAAAAAAAAAAATTGTGAAAAATTTTAATTCAAATCCAAGAAATCAAGATATAAGCCCAGGGCTCGGATGCCGATAACATGTTTCTAATTTCTGCTCTTGAAATGACAGTTCATGGTAATGTAAAAATACCAATTATGATCCATAGGTTGCAAAATAAAAACTTTCAAGGACATTTATTCCATTTTTCCAGTTTTTAGTTTCAAGAATATCATTTTGCATACTTTTGTAGTAATTTATATAGGTTTTAGTTTAAAGTTCTTCAAAAACATATTCTTTAAGCATTATATTTTGAGTTTTATGCCAAATAATTCATGAAGCAACAGGTTGCTTCAACAACAAAATATTAATAGATTTTTAAAAGTTTTAAAGGAAGAAAACATAAATAAAAAAAAAATTTATACAACTCAAAAATTCAGTTGAGGCTTTGAGGCCACGATCTTATTAGATTTTAAGCTCATAAAAAAAAAAATTGGCCATTTCAGCCCTTGAAAGTCTTCTACAAAAAAAAACAAAAAACGAATTGGCCATTTCAGCCCTTGAAAGGACTTTGACCGAGCTTCTTATGATCAATTGTGTTGTGTGTGTTATTAAATGTTTGCACACAATTGACCGAGAACTGGACCTACATGTTTTATGCCGACTCCGAACGGCTAAAGTTCATGTTCTCAAGAAGCTTTACATGGCATTATTTACTCTCTGAGGTTTGCCATTGTCTGCAGAGAGGTGGTGACCGATCAGAAAATTTTTTTAATGAAAAAACTGTTTTCGCCGCGGCTGGGGATCGAACCCGGACTCCGAGCATACTAAGTCACACACAATCTTAACGAGAAATTTATACAAAATAATAATACTTTATAATAAAGTTATCTTAAAAAAATAATGAATCAAATCAGGGTTTTAAACTTAAAACTTTTTAAGTTGAAAAAACTAATTTTTTTCAAATTTTTTTCTGCAACATCGGAACCTTCGAAAAAAATAAATGATAGTTTTCATGAAAATATTTTAAAACATAAAGTAGTACAAAGAAAGGTACCAATAAATAATTTACTAATACACAGGGCAGGACCGTAGCCAAGGCGGGGGCTTTTCGGGCTTTAAAACCCTCCTCCCATAGGAACGGAAGAGTTGACAAGATATAAGAACAAGATCTCAATCTTTTTTATAAAAATTAAATTGAAAAAAAAATATAAAATGCAAACACAAGTTGTAAGAAAATTATGGCGTTTTTTCCCTCATTACGAGCTTATTAAATAATAATATCTGTGTCAAAAAACTTATGTAGTTAATTAAATAATAATATCTGTGTCGTTCAAGTAGGTCCTGAGATAAGTGCTTTTTAAAAACCGTGATTAATAAAACTAATAAAAACAAGTAAAGAAAGTTTAAAGTAGGTCTAGCTCGACTTTGAAATATACTAAACCTACTTTTAAAAAATACAATAATAGTATTGAAAATGGGCGTATCCGTGAGCGGATGAAGCCCATATTTTATTTTAATTTTGATGTAAAATTTATAAAAATTTATAAAAATTTCAAGTTTTATTCCTGTAGCTCACATGTTAATGCCTTTATAGTATTTTCGCTATTGTGGATTGTATGGGAGGTGGGCGTGTTCGAGGACGGATAACGTCCAATTTTTTAATGCATCTTATTTTGGTAGAAAATACATATATACCAAATTTTATCTTCGTAGGTTAAACATGAGCTTATTTATTGAGTTTTCAATTTGTGGGTTGTATGGGAGGTGGTCGTGTTCGTGTACGGATTATACCCAATTTTCAAAATCATGTTCGTTTTGTTATAAAATACAAACGTACCAAATTTTATCTCTGTACAATAAACACAATCTTATTTATTGCTTTTTCAATTTTTGGGTTGTATGGAAAGTGGGCGTGTCTGAGGGAAAATGACGTCCATTTTTCAAAAACATCTTTGGATTGTTATAAAAAACATACGTACCAAATTTTATCTCTGTAGGTTTCACAGAAGCTTACTTATTGAGTTCTAAATTTTAGGGTTATATTTGAGGTGGGCGTGTCCGTGGGCGGATGAAATCCATTTTTCGAAAACATCTTTGATTTAATATGAAATACATACGTACCAAATTTTATTGTTGTAAGTTAATTATGAGCTTATTTACGTAATTTTTAATTTTTGCGTTGTATGGGAGGTAGGCGTGTCCATAGGTGGATAACGTTTTTTAAAAACATATTTAGTTTGTTATTAGAAACTTACGTACAAAATTTTACTTTTGTAGGATTAAGAGAAGATTATTTATTAAGTTTTCAATTTGTGGGTTGTATGGGAGGTGGCCGTGTTCGTGAGCGGATGACACCCATTTGCCAAAGATATCTTTGTGTTGATATAAAACACATGCGTATCAAATTTTATTATTGTAGGCTAACTATGAGCTCATTTAGGCAGTTTTCAATTTTGCGTTATATGGGAGGTAGGCGTGTCTGTGAGCGGATTAAAAAAAATATTTTATAGTACAGATTCTTGGATCCATGTTTACCGAGTTTAATTCAATTATCTCAGCACCTTCTTGTTATCCTGTGCTTACGGACAAAACACAGACGGACAGACGGACGGACGGACGGAGGGCCGGACGAACGGACATGGATAGCTCGACTCACGTGGTGACGCTGATCAAGAATATATATACTTTTCTATACCAAACTCGCTTATTTCTATGCGTTACAAACGTTTGCACAAAGTAAATATACTCTGACCTTTTAGGGCATAAAAATATCATGGAATTTTTTCCAAAAATGTGTGTGTAGATTAAAAAAAATTACTAAATACTTAAGCCTTTTTTTATATTTAAAAATCCCAAGTACCCTTAATGGTGGTGACTGTGACATGTAGGTTCAGAATGTGGCTTAGCATGCTCGGAGCCCGAGTTCGATCCACAGTCGCGGCGAAAGTTTTTGCAATGACAAAATTTTCCTGATCTGTGACCACCTCTCTGCAGACAATGGCAAACATCAGAGAGTAAATAATTCCATGTAACGCTTCTTGAGAACATGAACTGTAGCCGTTCGGAGTCGGAATAAAACATGTAGATCCAGTTCTCGGTCAATTGTGTGCAAACATTTAATAACACACACAACACAATTGATCATAAGAAGCTCGGTCAAAGTCCTTTCAAGGGCTGAAATGGCCGATCTCGAATTTTTGAAATTTGGCTTCAAATTCACAATCAGTTTCATTTGAAAATTCCTCGGAACCTAAGATAAAGACCAATAATAATATATGAGACGAATTATGCATGAAAATAAGAATTGTCGTATCAGAATTCTACATTTTCAGAAAAATATAATAAAGACCCTTTTTCAATTAGAATGCAAATTATGATCATATGTTTTTACTTTCAAATTAAAAGTTCTTCGAATCGGCGAGATCCAGTTCTTTAAGATGCAGCATCTTGAATATATGAAATTTTACTTCAATAAGTTCTTCGTGACCAATCAACTTTTATAAGAATGAAAAGTTTACCTTGCTTGTCTTCCACACGGAAAAAAGTTAAAACAAACAAGTAGACAAGAAAATCGAATGTCGAATACGCCCAAAAAGTAAGGGAATTGGGCGTGTCTTTGAGCGATGGAAGCTCATATCTTATATAAATCATATTTTTAATGGAACTTATACTCGTGCTTATAAAATTTTTTAAGAATGAAGAGTGTAACGTGCAAACAAGTAAACAAGAAAGTCTAAAGTCGAATATGCTGATACATAGGTAAACATCATATTTTTAATGTAAAATACACTCGTACCAAATTTTATTCGTGTAGCTCAAATAGAGACCTCTTTATACGGTTTTCACTATTGTGGGTTGTATGGGCGGTGGTCGTGTCTCTAGATATAAATAGTGAAGAAATTTGAAGAAAGTAAATCGATTACAGATATCGCTGGTTTACAGCCAATATGTATAATGAATGCCGCTATCCTTTTCTCATGTAAAAATCGGTCGCTAATTCGAAAATTTTTCTTTTTATATAAAAATGTTCGTTCCATTAACACAACTTTTTCATTTCTCAATAGATTTTCTTCAACATTAACTTAATTTTTTTTCGGAAAAATACAGGCTTTTAGTAAAACATTTGTAAGTCGCTGCACCAAAAATATCGTTTCATTTGCCGATGAGGTACTGGAACATCAAGCATTAAATCCTGATTTTTTCAGTGATCACACCCAACCGCGCTAGGTTGAAACAATCTTGAAGCAACAGACAATTCTATGTTACAGGCCAGTGTTATGGTTTTTGTGCTATGTATGATGTTAAACCGTACCTCGAAAAACATTTGCCACTTTTACATCAAATAATTTTTTTGTACATTTTTTCATAGAACCGTACCGTATTTTAAAATTAATCATTACTTTTTTCATTTTCACGGAATTTTCAAAAGTTTTATCGTCTTTTTTATGCAAACTACACGAACAAATTAAATATATGATACCAAAATGACCACACAAATTAATAAAACTTCTGATTTTTGTACATTAAATTAAAGTGTGGACATTTGTTTTTCGACTTAAAATATATCTTAATACTTAGAAAATAACTGTTATTCACCACTTATGCTTAAAATTGAAAAATAATATACAATTAGCTCGTGAACAAAATTTTATTTTCTTTTTGAACTCACTAATTTTAACGTTCGTTGAACTAACTAGGCTCACCGAACGTGTTCTTTTTAAATTTTAAAGGCATCAATTTAGTTAAAATACATACGTACAACGTTAAAAACAACCTACCTAATTCATAATCAAAAACTCATTTAAGACTGTTGCTAATATTTTGGTATGACCTTAACGATTTATACATTTAATAATACGCTTATAATTGCTTCATTTAAGATGCTTGTGACCTAAATTTCATCCGCTTCCACGAACTACCATCTCTTTCGACTAACCCACCATAACGAACTCTACGTGACTTTCTTACCAAACAATAACAAATATTTTATAAATACGAGTACTTTTACAACAACTTCTACAACTACTACTACCACTACTACTACTACTATTTCTACTTAACATCCGTACAAGTTAAAAGCGCACAAAAACTTACCACAATGGCAACAATAAATATGGCTGCCGCCAGCACGCCCGCCGCAAAGTATGCATTATGCAGTTCAATGGGGCTCTTCAAAACGACCGGTGAACCAAAAGTTTTCTCATTAAAATTTCTGGCGCTTGTATCATCGACCATAAATTCACTGGAACTAATGACAGTCTCTACGACAAATTCATCTGAAAGGAGAAAGAAAAAAAACACACACAACACAAAAACAAACACAAATAAAAAAACAACAAAAAACAAACACAAAAAAAAACAATAAATAGATGAGTACAAATGATTTTAATTGATGTTTGTCAAAGCTAACTAGTTCGGACAATAATACATATAACCAGGACGAAACATAAATTTTAAATGATTACATTAAATATTGTGTGTTTGAGTTATGCACTCACCTTCGCACATAGTGCCTGTATAGCCAGGACGACAGGCACAATAGAATGAATCACCACTGGACCAACATGTGCCGCCATGAGTGCACGGATTGACATTACATTGCTGCGGAAAAAACAAATTGAAAAACAAAAAATATGAGATAAAATAACAAAGTTATACAAGAAATAACAAATGCATATTAATTGGGAGAAATAAACTTATACAAAATATTCCACATGAGTGGAAAAAAGAAATAAAAATAAAATGTCATAAAAAAAAGCTGTAGCTGAAGGTTAAAGGAACATGCAAAGGTCAAAGCAACAAAAATCTTCAGATAATTTTTTTGTTGAATTATAAACGTACGTATAAAAGTAGTATTTAATATTATGCTGTCACATAAGAAGCTCTTGCTGAAGTATAATAAGCTTTTATTTTCAAGAAAAACTAGTAAGGACGGCTGGGTGATAGTTGTCAAGGTTATTTATGATAGATGATGTATGATGCTGAGTGTTGTCAGATAGTCAAAAAGAGGCCGAAATTAGCTTCTGTAATAACTCAAAAAGATTAGATCCGCTGAGAAGGTTAAGGTTAAGGTTAAGGTTAAGGTTAAGGTTAAGGTTAAGGTTAAGGTTAAGGTTAAGGTTAAGGTTAAGGTTAAGGTTAAGGTTAAGGTTAAGGTTAAGGTTAAGGTTAAGGTTAAGGTTAAGGTTAAGGTTAAGGTTAAGGTTAAGGTTAAGGTTAAGGTTAAGGTTAAGGTTAAGGTTAAGGTTAAGGTTAAGGTTAAGGTTAAGGTTAAGGTTAAGGTTAAGGTTAAGGTTAAGGTTAAGGTTAAGGTTAAGGTTAAGGTTAAGGTTAAGGTTAAGGTTAAGGTTAAGGTTAAGGTTAAGGTTAAGGTTAAGGTTAAGGTTAAGGTTAAGGTTAAGGTTAAGGTTAAGGTTAAGGTTAAGGTTAAGGTTAAGGTTAAGGTTAAGGTTAAGGTTAAGGTTAAGGTTAAGGTTAAGGTTAAGGTTAAGGTTAAGGTTAAGGTTAAGGTTAAGGTTAAGGTTAAGGTTAAGGTTAAGGTTAAGGTTGAGGTTGAGGTTGAGGTTGAGGTTGAGGTTGAGGTTGAGGTTGAGGTTGAGGTTGAGGTTGAGGTTGAGGTTGAGGTTGAGGTTGAGGTTGAGGTTGAGGTTGAGGTTGAGGTTGAGGTTGAGGTTGAGGTTGAGGTTGAGGTTGAGGTTGAGGTTGAGGTTGAGGTTGAGGTTGAGGTTGAGGTTGAGGTTGAGGTTGAGGTTGAGGTTGAGGTTGAGGTTGAGGTTGAGGTTGAGGTTGAGGTTGAGGTTGAGGTTGAGGTTGAGGTTGAGGTTGAGGTTGAGGTTGAGGTTGAGGTTGAGGTTGAGGTTGAGGTTGAGGTTGAGGTTGAGGTTGAGGTTGAGGTTGAGGTTGAGGTTGAGGTTGAGGTTGAGGTTGAGGTTGAGGTTGAGGTTGAGGTTGAGGTTGAGGTTGAGGTTGAGGTTGAGGTTGAGGTTGAGGTTGAGGTTGAGGTTGAGGTTGAGGTTGAGGTTGAGGTTGAGGTTGAGGTTGAGGTTGAGGTTGAGGTTGAGGTTGAGGTTGAGGTTGAGGTTGAGGTTGAGGTTGAGGTTGAGGTTGAGGTTGAGGTTGAGGTTGAGGTTGAGGTTGAGGTTGAGGTTGAGGTTGAGGTTGAGGTTGAGGTTGAGGTTGAGGTTGAGGTTGAGGTTGAGGTTGAGGTTGAGGTTGAGGTTGAGGTTGAGGTTGAGGTTGAGGTTGAGGTTGAGGTTGAGGTTGAGGTTGAGGTTGAGGTTGAGGTTGAGGTTGAGGTTGAGGTTGAGGTTGAGGTTGAGGTTGAGGTTGAGGTTGAGGTTGAGGTTGAGGTTGAGGTTGAGGTTGAGGTTGAGGTTGAGGTTGAGGTTGAGGTTGAGGTTGAGGTTGAGGTTGAGGTTGAGGTTGAGGTTGAGGTTGAGGTTGAGGTTGAGGTTGAGGTTGAGGTTGAGGTTGAGGTTGAGGTTGAGGTTGAGGTTGAGGTTGAGGTTGAGGTTGAGGTTGAGGTTGAGGTTGAGGTTGAGGTTGAGGTTGAGGTTGAGGTTGAGGTTGAGGTTGAGGTTGAGGTTGAGGTTGAGGTTGAGGTTGAGGTTGAGGTTGAGGTTGAGGTTGAGGTTGAGGTTGAGGTTGAGGTTGAGGTTGAGGTTGAGGTTGAGGTTGAGGTTGAGGTTGAGGTTGAGGTTGAGGTTGAGGTTGAGGTTGAGGTTGAGGTTGAGGTTGAGGTTGAGGTTGAGGTTGAGGTTGAGGTTGAGGTTGAGGTTGTGGTTGAGGTTGAGGTTGAGGTTGAGGTTGAGGTTGAGGTTGAGGTTGAGGTTGAGGTTGAGGTTGAGGTTGAGGTTGAGGTTGAGGTTGAGGTTGAGGTTGAGGTTGAGGTTGAGGTTGAGGTTGAGGTTGAGGTTGAGGTTGAGGTTGAGGTTGAAGTTGAGGTTGAGGTTGAGGTTGAAGGACTTAGACTTAGACTTAGACTAAGACTTAGACTTAGACTTTGACTTTGACTTTGACTTTGACTTTGACTTTGACTTTGACTTTGACTTTGACTTTGACTTTGACTTTGACTTTGACTTTGACTTTGACTTTGACTTTGACTTTGACTTTGACTTTGACTTTGACTTTGACTTTGACTTTGACTTTGACTTTGACTTTGACTTTGACTTTGACTTTGACTTTGACTTTGACTTTGACTTTGACTTTGACTTTGACTTTGACTTTGACTTTGACTTTGACTTTGACTTTGACTTTGACTTTGACTTTGACTTTGACTTTGACTTTGACTTTGACTTTGACTGTGATTGTAATTTAGACTTGGAGTTAGATTTTAACTTAAATTTATATTTACGATTATGTTAAGGTCTAAGTTTATCTTAAGGATAAGATTTTTTTAATACTGAGATTGTACTGAAAATATAAAAAATAAAGAAAATAAATAGGTAGTGAAAGCTTTATTAAGATAGAGATAGAAATAAGAAGTTACGCAGAGATTAAGATTGATGAACTTGAGCTCTACAGAAGCTTATCTTTAATAAAGAAAATTTTTTAAACAGCAAAAAATGTTTTCAGTGTCATTGTAACAAAGCCCTAAATTTAATCTTACTTTTTAAAATTTCATACGGAAAAATGAATTTAGATTGTTTATTAAAATTGAATTTAAAATTCTTTTAAAAATGTCAAATGTCGAACTGGAAAAAGCTATTATGTTACACACATTTGGAGCATTTATTTTTCTAGCTTGTAGCTTTAGTGCATTTTTGTGCAAATCAAATTTGACTGAATTTTATTTCATGAATCAACAAATTGACTTTCAAACCAATCACGTTGCATACAAACTACAAACAAAAGCAGCGCGCTGCAAAATAAAAATAAAAACCAGCTAAAAAAGAAATTGTAGAAAAATCTTAAATCTTTTGCATAAATCATGACTTACCGTCCTCGTCATCTGATTACAGTCTGGACCATTTTGCCCTCCCGGGCATTCACAGCTGAAATCATTTCCATGATCGATGCAGCGATGTGCTGCGGGACACGGTTTGTTTGCACACAAATCAACCTAACGTTAGACGATTGGGTACCAGCGATGGTGGTATAGATAGTGAGAAAAATGGCATGAGTCAGATGGATGATGCATAAAAAGATAGATAGACCAAAACAGTAAATTTCATTAGTAGATAAGAGAAGAGCAAAAACAAAAAGGCAAATAAAAAAAAATAATGCTTATTTGTATTTGTGCACAACTCAGCAGATAAAAATGAATGGAATAATTTTTGAGTCTTGCTTTAAATTCTGTTGAACTCACCTTTATTTGACAGCGACTGCCGGTGTAGCCCTTTGTGCAGCGGCACTCGTAGCTACCAATGTGATCGATGCATTCGCCGGCATTTTGACAAGGATTCGATTCGCATTCATTGTACTCAAAATTGCAAAGTTCACCCGCGAATCCTGTGTGGGGAGGGGGCGGTAGGTAGATAAAATTGTTATTGTTATGGTTATTTTGGGTTTGTTATGTACAGCAACAACAAGAGCAAAAGATTCAAAATTAATGGAAATGTTTTTTAATGAGATTTATGCAGATGATATGTCAGAGCTGTGAGATGATTTATGAGCACGCAGCATATATGTAGCACAAAGTGCAGAACGAAAAAAAAAACAGAGAGAATAAAATTTGTACAAAAAAATAAGCAAAGATTTTCAACATAAGGAAACAATTCACGGCTGAGTGCCAAATGAAGTGCTGTTTTAATTAAATGCTACTCCGACAAGATGTCAGGCATATTTTTGAGTATTTTTTATAAGTTTGGGTTTAATTATACGGGCTTTTAAAATTGGAATATTTAATTTGGTAAAATGAAAAATAAAAATCTTTCTCTGACTTCGAAAACTATTTATTCAAATGTATCAAATTTTAAAGAAGCCAGATAGCAGTGCTTAATTATATAAAAACTCAATTATATTTGCTTTTGACGAAAACTATATATCCTTTGAAGCCACTAAGTTGCCACAATTTTCCATTTTAATTACATAGTGAGGCATCTTCAACATCAACTTTTTGCCCAGACTTGTTTCAACTATGCCATAACAAGTAGACAGTATTTCAATAAAAATATACAACTTTAGGCATGCTTAACGACACTCCAACTGCCAACGTCTGTCTACGTATGAGTCATACACATAAATTATTCTATAATATAATTAAAATAGTAAAATTTGCTTTCGGAATCTTCTGCAGACTGTTTGTTTTTTTGCTGGCTTGTTTAGCATATCGTGTAAAAGTAAAAATAAACATTAAGATAGTTTGAGTTGTTGTCTGTGGTTTAAGTTCTATAACAATGTATCCTTTAAATGCTCTTCTTTCTCATTGACCAAGAAGACAAATGTTTTTGTAAAGGACCGAAATTAAATAGTGCAGTATTTGTGATGACATCAGAGAACATAGAGTAGGTAGAGTATTTTTTTAGCTAACTGTTTGTATTTTGTTTATTCAACTAAAGAGCTGAGTAAATTCAGATGAGAGTAGTTTTCGTTGAGATAGTTCTTTTGTTGTCTGCGGTCACTTTAACAGGAGCATTTAAAATGAAAAGTAGTTAAATGGGGATTGAACCAAAAAGTTTAACTTTGTTGTTGAATTTGTTAGGACTGCTGATATATAAAAACTTTCACCGACCTTATGATCAATTGTAAGGTAAGTAATATATAGAACTTTGACTACTGCTATTTAACCTTACAGTTTAAGAGAGATTGTCCATCACAAAATAAACAAGAATTATAATCAAGGATCGAAACTGTCATAAATTCACTTTTAAAAACTCAGCTTTTAGTAATGGTTTTTCGAGTTTTATTATTACGCTCACTAAATACGATTATACGATTCGATAAATACGAATAAACTTTATAAATTCTAGACTGTAAAGAGATTCGTAGTAAATTGTTGCATTTCGGAAATTTTATTTTATTTTAATGAAATCAAAAATATATAATAAAAAATAAATATTTTTTGAAAATATTATTTTTGGTTGCTACATCATTGCATCAGCAGTCTTCTGTGATTTCTGCAATTCACAAACTTTATAACGTACTTAGGCAACATTCGGCAAAACCAATGAAGAATTATAACTGTCTTTCGCAACCAATGCAGTGTTATTTTAATTTTTAGTAATTGCAAAATTTTAAGAAATTAAATGTATCGGCTTTTGTAATAATATAAGAACATATAAGGCTTTTGAAAAAGTACACTCAGAAAAAAACACATATCTTCTCTGATAAAAATTTTTTCTATTTTCGATAATAGCAGTTTTCTATTTTTCAAATAAAATTTTCTTCAATTAGAAAAATTTTCACGCTTTCAAAGAAATACTTCTTCACTTGTGAGAAATGTAAATATTTCAATGTCTCTGATAATGATAAGTATTTTTCTCTTACAAAAAAATTCTCATATATAGGGAAAAATTTATTGAAAATGAAAAAATGTTCCTATATTTTGATAAAGAATTCACTATGAGATGTGTTTTCTTCAATAAAAACAAATCTTTTCTCAATAATAAAAAAATTTTTCTTTAAAAACGATATATTTTTATGTATTTCTCTTTTTCATAGAAGCTTTTTATAAGTTGTAGAGAATTTTTAGGTTCACATTTACAAAACAACATTCTCTGGAGCAAAGTCTATACCAGTTTTCTCTAAATATGATGCCTTTTCTATCATATTTCGAGAATTTTTGTTATGAGTGTATGCAATATTATTTGAAAATTTTTTGGTTGTGCTCTACCAAAATTTTTTTTTAATTTAATTTATTTATTAATTTAATTTATTTTTTAATTTAATTTATTTTTTAAGTATTAAACTAATTTTATTATCGATGTAATGTATTGCTATTAAAAATTTCATCAATATGTTATTTAATATTTCAATAGGTTAAAGAGATACAATACTATAAGTTATTACCTTTGTATAGCAAAAGAACTTGTTCTTATTGTACTAATACGTTCATTAAATAAATAAATAAATAAAATAATATAAATACGACCGTTTTTGTTCATTGATATTTCTTTAAAATATACAAACAAACAATTGAATCACAAACTACTTAAGACAACATTTGCCAAAACTAATGCAGAATTATAAGTGTCTTTCGCAACTGAATTGTTTTTTTTACTTTATTTTTTTTTAAACTTCTTTAAGATATCAGTGGAGATATCCAAAAACTGCTTCAGTTTGTTTCTACCCCCGAAGGCATTAAAAAAACTACAACTTTTAAGTAAAATGGCAACCCACAGTGTAACCGCAAAAGTTCGCAGCCAATTTTATCGAACATATCATAACAGATCAAAAAGCTAAGGTTTTATTAACAAAATAAAATTTGAATGAGAAATGGTAACAATGGTAGTACAATAAATTGTTCAAGATATTGAATGTCAAAAAGTAGTAAAATAGCACACTTTGGTCTATTTTTCTAGAATTTTTAAAAATTTATTTTCAATAACGCCTACTTTCTCGGTATTAATTTGTAATAATTGTGCCCACCTCTGTACTGTATTTCAGTACCCAAGTGTCAAAAGTATTCGATATAGTGTTATCTAATATTGCCAAACCCCTAAATAACGTCCACTTTATTGACACTAATTTGTAATAAGTATGTCTACCTTTGTACTAAATATTAGTTTTTTAGTGTCAATATTATTCGAGATACAGTGTTTTTCTAATATTGCCACACCTCTTTGTCAAATAACGCTCACTTAAGTAATCGTTATTTTTTATAGTTGTACCTACCCTTGCATTTTTTCTGTAAGTGTCAGTACCCTAGTGATCCGAAACGGAATCCGATACGGGTTCGTTTTCGTATGAAATTCCTCTCAAAAGGCGAATAGTTTTTCCCGTTTCCCCGGATCCGTCTCGAACTCGGAACTAACTTATACACGAATCCATTTCTGACTCCTTTTATCAATGCGAGACGGATTCTTTTTTTTTTAATAAGGCGTATTCGTAACGCACTCGTTTTTTTTAAATAATGCGAATTCGTAATGGACTCGTTTTTTTTAATAATGTGAATTCGTTAACAATAATAATTTGAATATTCAGACTAGTAGTTCAATTCAGTTTGAAGGCGAGCTTCTGAGACACGTGGCTAAGGTTGCGTTTATAGTGAACGCGATTCAGACAGGCAGGCAGGCAGGCTGAAATCTGTGTGAAAAAAAAGCTATTTATCTCGCTTGTTCACATTGCCTGTCTGCCTGCCTGTCTGACTCGGCGTTCACTATAAACGCAACCTAATGATAAAAGGAAGTTATCTAATATATAAAATCAAATGTATGTCTGTCTGTCTGTCTGTCTGTTCCGTATAGGCTCGCGCACCGTTTATCCGATTGGACACCGAGTACGTTTGATAAAGAGAAAGAACATAGGGGATATAAAAAAGTGGGCGGAAGTATTTGGGCGTGGTACACTTAAATAACTTCTAAACGCCTGGACCGATTTCCACGAAATTTGATATGAAGGTTCAACTGCTCCCAAAATAAAACAAAAAACGGATATAAGAAATTCCAAAGACTTTCACAAGAGGGCGCTTTAAGTAACTGCATTTTTAAGACTCAATAACTCCTAAGCGCCCGGACCTATTTCAATGAAATTTGGTGTGAAGGTTCAAGTGCAACCAATATAAAGCATAGGTAAAAACGTGGGCGGATGCATGTGGGCGTCGCACTCTATAATAATTCCTAAATACCTGGACCGATTTCAACAAAATTTGGTATGAAGGTTCGACTGCGCTCAAGAAAACATAGGCTATAAAAATTCCAAAGATTTCCGCAAGAGGGCGCTTTAAGTAGTGTGTTTAAAGACTCAATAACTCCTAAAGGCCTAAACCAATTTCAATGAAATTTGGTATGAACGTTCAACTGCACCCAAAATAAAACATATTATATCAAAATTCCAAAGACTTCCACAAGAGGGCGCTTTAAATAGTGCATTTTTAAGACTCAATAACTCCTACATAACTTGACCGATTTTACTCAAATTTAGTACGTGAAATAACTTGACCCTACAACAGAATTGAGGCTATTTAAATTTCAGAAAACTTCCGTGAGAGGGCGCTTTATTCAATCAACTATGTGTGGCTCATTCATGTCAAAACGGATGAACCGATTTTGATGAAACTTGGGAGGCATTTGTATCTGTTATTGAAATAGAACCTATGCTTTTAAAAGTTCTTTCGACAAAATTCAAGGAATGAGCGGAAGGCAAACAAAGTCAAGAACCAAGGACTAACGAAAAAAAAGAAGTTAAACGAATACGAGCAGAAGCTATATAAAGACGAAAAAAAATTAACCGAACAGTATCGACCAAAACCGAAGTTGAACGAAAACAATCCAAAAATCGAATCGATGCCAAAAGGACTTGGATAAAATTACAATTTGAGATAAAATTGCATATTAAATGCATGCTAAGAAAAACTTTAAACGCTTTTTTCTCGACATGACTTTTCAAACTGCTCTCAGAAAAAAGTTTCTCGGAATATGATAAAAAAAGGCACCATATTAAGAGAAAAATTTTATAGACTTGACTCCAGAGAATGCCTTACTCTAAATGCGATCCTAAAAATTCTCTTAAAATGATTAAAAATCTGCCATAAAAAAGAGAAATATATAAAAAAATATTATATTTTTAGAGAAAAAGGCTTTTTATTTTTGAGAAAACATTTGTTTTTATTGAAGAAAATACTTCTCAGAGTGAATTTTTTATCAAAACATAAGAAACATTTTTCATTTTCAATAAATTTTTCTGTATAAATGAGAATTTTGTTATGAGAGAAAAATATTTTTCATCATAAGAGATATGAAATATTTACATTTCCTAGAAGTGAAAAAATATTTCTTCGAAAATGTATTCTTATTGAAGAAAATTTTATTTGAAAATAAGAAAATTGCTGTTATCGAATGCAGAGAAATTTTTCACCGTAGAAAGATATGTGTTTTTTTCTGAGTGTGGGAAAACATTTTCCTCAGAAACCAGACGTCAGATCGAGAAGTTGAAGATGTCATTTTTTTTTTAATCATGTCTGGCAAGCACAGTTTTACGGAAATTTGACTAAACACTTTCGACGAAAGGAGTGTGGCAAAACCCCAAAAAACGATAATTTGAAAAATGTTAAAATTTAATTGATAATTTAAAAAATGTTAAAATGAGAGGAGTTTTGTAAATCGTCCATTTTCTTGTGCTCGAGGTACAACCCCGGGTAACAGCGGGTTACATGCGCTAGTTTAAAATAAAAATAAGTACGGAATTGTATTTTTTATCTTTTATCCATTAAAAATATAATACAAAAATTTATAAAAAACTCCAAAAAAGTCTTTAATGTTTACGTTCTAATTATTATTTTGACGGACTCGTTACGAGTTCGAAACGGGTTCGTTAAAACATAAAAAAACTGATTCCGCGTTGAGGGACTAGTAACGCGTTCGAAACGAGTCCGTTAAAACAAAGAAAAACGATTCCGCGTCGACGGACTCGTAACGGGTTCAAAACGGGTCCGTCAAAACATAAAACAAACGATTCCGCTTCGAAGCAACTCGTAACGGGTTCGAAATGGATCGGCATACGTTATTGTGCACATTGGGTTACAAAATAACAATTTTTTTTCACGATTATGAACTTGAATGAACGGAGTTTTGAAAATTTTGTTGTATTGGACAAGTTTTTTACTCTAAAAGTAAAATCTTTAATGTGACAAAATAAGAGTCTGAAACTAACAACGGATCTTGAGACCCAAAAACCGCCCATTTCAACGGACTTGCCACGGTTTCCCCTCCTTGCCTAAAAAGAGCTAGTATTCATTGAGGTGATTTTTTAACTTTCAGAGACCAGTGATGATTTCTTTCAACATCTTTATGTTTTTTAAAAAATCATTTGATTTTGATAGGGCAATAATTTTGGCGTATTTATTTGACGTGATATTTTAAAATATATGCATTTTGTGGTACACAAAAATTCACCTATGAGGCCTGATGTTCTGTATAAATTATTTTGGAGTCTATAATATTGTATTTTTTACTGATGTCATATATAAATTGCGTAGAGCACTCATGGTAGACTCATATCTGATCTGTTATTGTACGAACGTTACGGAAACATTTTTAAATTTCAGTGAAAAGTACAAGTTTTTGGTACTTTTCAGGGATGATATTTTGAGTGGAATAGTACTTTTTTGAGTACTATTGACTCTACGAAAGTACCCGAGTACCTTCTTGCCGAAAAAAGTACTCTGGTATGTTAAAGAATTTTGTCAGAAATTTTGTCAAGAGTAAAAAAAAATCATTTTTGAAAATGAAGTCATAAACTTGTTGCCAAAATTCTCGCCCAGTCACGTATTATTTGCCGATGATTTTAGAAATGTTCCCAGAACAAGAACTTTTTAAAAAAAGTCAAACATTTTTATTAAAATTCGCAATATCTTTGGTCAGGCGGCAAAGATTTGAAATTTTTTGGATCAGATAGTAATCTTCTTCAGTACTACTATTTCCAACCATTTGTTTATTTGTAACTGCTACAACAGCTTATATTATGAAAACATGGTTGGTGGTGGCGATGATTACTTTTTTTCCCACCATAGAGGTCGAGACACCCTATTATACATATTTAACGGGTTCTGAAAGAAGGCATGATTATTTATTGTTCCTTTATGTGATAAATATAATGCAATTTTAAAAAGTATTGATTTTAATTTATGTATTTATTCACATATTAGTGTAAAAAGTACCCGAAACAATGAAAAAGTACTATTTGCTTTTGTAAAGAAGTACTCTCGAAAATTATCCGATATCATCACTGGTACTTTTGCAATCTCTAAGTTTTTAGATGGTCAATAATTAATAATGCTATACTTGCAAATGCCGAAAACTTACTTTTCTACCCGAAAGGTATCATAAAGTAATACTAAAAACCTATTTTTGGCTCACTTGCTACTTGTGATGGCTTTAAATATAAACTAAAATTTTAGAAAATACCAAAATTTTAAGTAGATTGTAATTAAAACATTTTGCAACTTAGTCATGTCTGTCTAAAACCCGTAAATATGGAACGAATTGAAATTTCTTTATAATTCTCATAAACTATGTGAGTATTATTTCTCTGCTTATATTTGTATGTATGTTTGTACATTTAGCTCTGGTCTTTTGAATGCTTAACTTTAAGCCTTATGTCGAAATAGTACATTTAGTCCTTTCTATGTTGTTTAGAATTTCAAACTTAAATAATTTCAAATTTAGTCGCTTGTCCTCAGGCGCTGGCACCAATCAATTCTATACACCGAACAATTATGATTTTGCTAAAATGGTCCCAACTCAATTTCACTTACCGGGCTGACAGAAACAGCGAAAACCATCCTCTTGATCCACACAAATTCCATGCATACATGGTGATGATTCGCACTCATTGAGGCTGTGCTGACAGAGTGGCCCTGCAAACCCTGGCGTGCAGTCGCATCTGTCGGATGTGTGTGCATTCGTGGATTGCATTGTTTGAGGTTTATTTGGTCACGCGCGTGTACAGTTTAAATATTGATGGTGTTGTTGTTGTGGTTTTTCCAATTTTCAGCATTTATTTTTCATCCCAACGTCAGCGTAGGGCATTGGGATTCGGTTACATGAGCGTACAACAACAAATACGTTGGTCAGCATATGTGACAACCAATTAGCAAGATTAGCGTAACGATGTGGCCATTAAAGCGAGCCAAATAGAAAGAAAGAAAAAAACAACAAAAATAGGAGTTAGCGAAAGCGTAAAAGTGACCGCAAGAGATTAAATAAAATACTTCAATCAATTTAAATGCAATTAATTTAATATCAATAAAAGTTGGCTTAAGTTTTTTTTTTTTGTTTTACCTGAAATGCGTAGAGTTGCCAACGCAGCTGCCGCCATTCATGCATTCAGCCGAATTGCAAGGATCTGCTTCGTATTGGCAGTTTTTGCCAGTGTAGCCTGTTGGATGAAAAAGTAATGAGCGTAAAAATGAAAACGGCACAAGAAACAGTTAGCAATGAAAAATAGAATAGAAAAAAAAAGGAACTGAGAGTGAGATAGAGTAAGCTAGAGGTCAAGTGTAATGGTGCTTAATTATGCAGCAAGATTATTCAAATATTTTCATTTAATTTAGCGCATTGTGCGCCGCCATATTTCTTTGTTGTTCTTTCGCTGCTAGTTAAGTGAATTCAGTACCTTTTTTTTTGTGTTCAACCCTATCTGTTGTACTGAATTCCATTTAATTTCTCTAACATGCAAAATAAAATTTGCTTGCTTTTTATTATATTTATTTCTTTTGTGAGTTTTTGTTTTGTTTTGTTGCTTTCTTTGCTCAACTTTTTCATTAAAAGATTTTTTTACGTAATCTAATTTTTGCGGTTTAGTTTTATTGTTGACCTATTTTGCTTGGGTTGGTGTAACGGTTTTTATATTTTTTTTTTTGTTTTCACTATGGTTATAAATGAGCTGCCAGCCACAAATGACCACAAATAAATGACTAGAACAGAAGTTTTCCTCTCGATGGGCAACATCTTACAATTAAATATGTCCAAATATTTCTTTCATGATCTTTAAAGGCATCTCTTCAAAAGAGTTTTAATTAAGGCTGATTTTGTTAAGATGTATAAGACAGATGTAGGTGAAGTTTGGTATGGCATATGACCCTTTTATGGTGCGAAAAGATTTGCTGTGTCATATGTGAGACATGTGCAGCTACATTTTGTTGCTCTAATATTAAGAAAATATATACATATAAAAAATATGTTTTAAAGAAAAACTTGAAGGATAAAAGCTTTAAATATTACATATTTTCGTTTCCATTTGTTAAATAAGACAAAAATCTTTTACTTTAAGAAAATTCAGCTACTGTTTATCACAGTGCAATTAGTTAAATTACAAATCCCTAAAGCTAGTCCTATAAAAAAACATGCTTATTGTATAAGTATAACTTCATTTCTTCTATCCAAAATTGACAATGATTTTCTAAGCATATCAAATCTGTTTCAAGGTTCACTTTGGCCTGCTTTATAGAATGTACCAAAATCTAACAATAATTCAACATCATAAGCAAAAAATGGGATTTTGTTAACCTAACAATTAGAAAGAAGACAAAATAATATTAAAAAAAAGGTTAAGATGGCATGGCATGTCTTATGTTTATTAATTTATTCTGTTCATTTGCATAATTACGTCCTTTTTAGTTTTATTTTTTCTTATCATAAGGTCAACAAAATCTTTTCTCTGATCTTAAGCAATAAAGTAGAGTCAAATGTTCATGATGATAAATTGTTTATTAAAAATCATATTTCAAATGGAAACACTAAATTTTCGATGGTTCGAAAATATAAAAGAATTCCGTAAAAAAATACAAATTAGAACAAAAAGTTATGAACATGTCACGTTAAAGGTTTAATTTTTGTAAGTTTTAGGTTACAAAAAAAAAAAAACACAAAAACAAATTGGCCATTTCACCCCTTGAAAGGACTTTGACCGAGCTTCTTATGGTCAATTGTGTTGTTATTAAATGTTTACACACAATTGACCGCGAACTGGACCATCATGTTTTATGCTGACTTCGAACGGCTAAAGTTCATGTTCTCAAGAAGCTTTACATGGCATTATTTCATCTCTGAAGTTTGCCATTGTCTGCAGAGAGGTGGTGACCAAAAATTTTTTATTGAAAAAACTTTTCGCCGCGACGTGGGATCGAACTCGGGCTCCGAGCATGCTAAGCTACACACTTAACCTTCATGCCACGGTCACCACAAGATTTAGGTTTAATTTAGATTTTTTTCATTGAAATTTTCGGTAATTTCTTAAATGTAGACCTACCTTGAAACTCAATTCCAAAGAATGTAACGTTAAATACCACACTAAACTGGTAATAACTTCAAAACAACAAAAGTAAGAAGCAAAGTTTGTTCACATAAAATGCAAATTAGGAGCCCTTCTTTCATGTACACACATAAAATTTGTTGGTTTCATGAAAAATTCTCAATATTATTGAAGAAATATGCGTTCGAGTGTAACGTTAAAGAGAAGAAATTAAGCTTTGTCTTTAATTAATTTATTTGAACTCAAGAATAATTTTATATTTAATTTATTTTTTTTTAAATTGATCAAAATTGGCACAAAAAGTACTATTTTTAAAATTCGTCTTTACTGATTTGTTTTGCTATACTCGACTTTTTTTAAAAAAGTCTCCAAGCCAAAAATTTAAAAATTTTTTTGTATAAATAAGCTGTGTCTTGTGGAACCATCGAATTTGTAATATGGTTGTTGCAAAAGATTTTTCTAAATTTTGATGGTCGAGGCGTTGAAATGGCTACATTGAACCAAACAAGAACACAATAACTATGAATTTTTACAAGATCTCCGTGAATCACATTCATGAATTTTGATCGAGTAACCAATTACATGAGTCACATAAACTATTCATGATATCAATGTATGAATTACAAAAATGAAAAAAAAAACCACGAGAACATGAATATTTCATAAGACTTGTGTTTAAAGCTCATAAAGTGTGTGTACAAGATACATACATGTTACAGTAAAGAATTTCGTAAATGCCATTAAAAAATTCAAGAGAAACATAAACATAATTTTTGTGAATAAAACTCATAAACAAATACGAAGAGAACAAGAACAGTTCTTAAGATAGGTGATAACAATGCATGAATCTTATGTACACATCAAAGGATAACGTGAACTATTTCATGATTTTAACGACCGAAATTCATATAATTTATATGAAAATTCAGGGGCAGCAAGAATATTTTATGAAATAAGAGTAACAATTCCGTAAACCTCATGTACTTATACAATGGAAGAGTGAACTATTTCATAAGCTAAAGTTCATAAGATATATTTACAAGATACATAAGCCAATAAAAAATTTCTTAAATGCCATAAAATAATATAAGCGGGAATATGATTCATTCATAGTTTAAGTAAATAAAATGCAAGGATAACAAGAACAGTTCTTGAGATAAGTTCATGCAAAAATTTATGAACTGCATGTACATATACATGAGAAACGTGAACTATTTTATGAGTTAAGTGACCGATATTCATATAATCTATGTACAAATACAAGGGCAGTATGAAAAACTCATAAGATAAGAGTAAAAAATGCATAAAACTCATGTACTTATACAATGGAAGCGTGAACTACTTTTTGCATTTAATGACCATAATGCATACATTTTTTCAACATTAGAACAAGTGGTCTGCACAGAAAAAAAAACCTGATATTCTGGGTTATAATTCCTAGGCTCATTTTTATATCCTCCATGAAACAATTTCGCGTAGTTCCTTAGGTTTCCTAGAGTTTTTAAAAACACGAACCCAGCAAAAAAAGTGCTTCCAAAAGAATGTTAAGTGGATGGGAAAATCGTGAATTCCATCATTTCTACTTTCATAACCAGAAGGCATTCTTTTAACATATGCTTATCAATGGGAGGAATGCTTTCTTCAGATTTCTCAATTCTTCTTCTAGAATTCTAGAATTTTTCTTTTAGAATTTAACAGAGGAAGATTTCTTTGAGGCCGACAATGTAAGGATTCTAGTAGGTATTTTTCAGGAAAACTTTAAGAAGGCATTCCATGATTCAGGTGACATAAGACAAAATGGTCCTGAGAAAATATTTAACCATTGCCTTGTGCAACATGCCATGGAAGCATTCTTGGAATCTATTCAAATAGCCTTTTAGAAGTTTAAGAGAATGCCTCCTGAAAGCACTTGTCGATCAGTGATGATATTTTATAATTTTGGACGGAACTTTTTTTACTCTTTTCAAGTACTTTTTCGGACGTGAGAGTACTTTTTGTTAATCTATTTATAAATAGGCATAGCGAAAATAGTTAAGAACAATTTTCTCCCGTGTTTCTCAACCGATTTTGATAAATAGTTTTTTTAATGAATTAGAGTGCGAAGAAGAAGTGCACCAAATATTTTGTATCTAAAATTATAAAAAGGCACAGAAAAAAATGGTCGAATTTCGAACCCAGGCGATACACGTATGATCAAATAAGCTTTTGATTTGTTGCCGTGGTACTAGGGTTGGTACAGTGATATATGTAGATCTTTAGTAACGGGATGTTGGTACCCAGGAACCCTAAATTTTGTGAGGTTTGACAAAAAATGGATTTTGAAAAAACAAGTTCGGGTTTACGTGGGGTTAAGTTGTGCCGCATCGGTGTAAAAGGTTATTGAAAAGTGGAAAAATTAGACACCTCCACAACTACCCAAGTGTTGCCCCTGGATGGGTGAAATGTTCGACCGACCCTCATTAAATTTTTGCCCCGAAATTTTTTAGGAACATACGTGCCACAATCTCCTCCCCAAAACAAATTGATATTTTTAGGAATTTTGACCGCAACGCTTCCAGGGTGCGCCTAGTAGGGTAAAATTTGTACCTGACCACCATTGGTTTGTTCTTTGCAACATTTTATCGCAACATAGCTGCCCTCTATTTCCAACCCTACATTTCCAATACGTATTTTTTTTAATTTTTTTTCTAAAATCGGCTTTCGTCGCTCCCAGGGTAACTTCCAAAAGACTGAAATGAGAGACCGACCCACATTAACTTTTCTTCTCAAAATTTGTTTCGAGCATACCTGACGTATATAAAAGATAAGAAATTTTTGTAATTATAATTGTAAGAAAATTTGAATCATATTAATTTCTTTTTATCATGGGATTGATATATATATCTTTCGATTTTCGGCGTCGTTGACAACGTGTAGATTACGCAATATTTTTTGCACTTGTTGGTAATCTTCGCGCTCAGTCCATGTTTCTGGATCGGTAGCAATCAAATCAGGTGAAAATCCGCAGCTAGCGAAAAATGCTAGCGAAATAATTCCTGATTCACTTTTTCCGATGCCACTTAAATCTTCTTTGATGACATCAACGACATTATCTGCAACTATAACTTCTATCTATAACCATTATCTAACTATAACATCTGAAAAGTTTTTGATCGGATAACCCAAAAAAATACTGATAAACTTCTCTTTGTGAATGTATTTTAAGAGAACAATTTTTTCGGTCTCATTATTGAGAACAAAATCTTAATCATGCGTGAAGTTTACTTTTTTAATGGTTAGTGTTTCCGAAAGTCCTTTTGTTGGCTGAAAGAAGTTGGTGACTTTCGAAAATCGAAAAGAGGTAAAAAAGTGGATATCCACTACAAATATCATCCCTGATAAGGCTGAGGAAAAACACAATTGGATTTTTAGAATGTCTTCTGGAGGCAGTGTGTCAAAGAATGCATGTCATGTTTGTATCAAAAATTTTGCTGGAAGGGCTTTAAAAATTTTAACGGATAAACTGCATGTCCACACCAGAGAACAACTTGAGTGCATTCAAATGGCGTTCTGAATGTCTCGTCAAAATACGAGCTACGAATGTGCCTTTTGCATTATAATTAAGGCGCAAATACATGAACCATTCGTTGTGGTACGAATGCCCTAGAGTACGAGCGATGACGAATACGAATGCCTGCGAAACATGAATGTTCGATGAAGCCAAACATTCGCAACATTCGCCAAAAGCAACGAATATTCATGTTTTTTTGTTTATTCGTAGCAAGGAAAAAATTGTTAACTGCAGTCTGCAGCAGCGATCACCAGCCAGAGATAAAGAGATGGGAAACTTCTTTTTAATGATGTTTTTTTTCATGTTTCCCTCCAAATTCATGCTTCTTCTTCAATTTTTTGGGTACTTTTGTGAGTCTCATGTATTGTATATATGATTCACCTCATAGTTTTCAAGTTTTATTGTCAGATTCTATTAATAGGGTTGCATTGCAAAAAAAATAAAAATGTACTATTATATCAAAGTAGGTTCGAACTTAAAGGCTGTTTGCGGTAGAACAATGGTATTTTCTTTTCCCGATAAAAGATATCAAGAATATATTCAATTTTTGTGCACCCTCTATGCAAAGAGTGCAGAATATATTAAATTTTTTATTTAACCCAAAACCTTTGCCCTGTTCTTAGTTGATAAAAAAACAAAAAAAACCAAATTTTGTCATAATTCTACTTTAGGGCCCACGCCTTTTCATTTTTTTTTTCGAGTTGGATTAGTTAGATTATATGTATTGGGCTCTCTTAGCCCAATGGTGGTAAAATAAAAGGACTCTTTTTTGGCTTAGAAGATAAAATTCATCAAAATTCGAAAAAAGCTTATTCAAATCTATGATGTTTTTATAATTTTTTAATATTCAATATTAAACAACAAGTTTAAATAGAGAAACTTGCCTTTATTGTTAATTTATTTTAGCAACAAATTATTTACCGCTGTAACCAGAGTGGCTTTTAGTTAATCGTGCCCTTCTAGTTTGAATATTTGGAAGATTTTTTCTCTTTTTAGTAGAATCAGCTTTGAGAGAAGAAAGATAAATGAAGGAAGTATATGTATTTACCAACAAAAATATATGAAAATGTTTCAAATCTAGTTTTTTATCTAATGAAATCTTTAAGTGAAACGTATTGCTTATTTTATGTTTCGGTTTTATAACAAAAACGTATTCCTTTAAGTTCTGAATTTACAGATAAATATTTGTTATCTTCCAAATAAAATTATTTTTCATTCTAAAGAAGAAATTCATTAACTTTTAAAATTTGTGGTTTTACACTTTCGCCCTGTTTACCAAGAGTTATACAATGACCTCTATTAAATATTTCAATCACTTTCCCAATTTGCGCAAAGCAATATCTTATTCACCAACTTTAAACTTGTTAACAAATAATTGGTGAGTGGTAAAAAGTTATTCAACACAATTTATAAAAATTTTTAACTAAGTTCTTCTATCTCAAGCGAAAGCTTCATTGATTAAATAAAGAAATAATGGGTTCCGTAAGCGAGAAGGTAATCAGTGATTTAAATAATCTGGATTACTTTCTCGTTTGCATGTAAACAGGATTTTGTTGGAGCTTTATGTTTAATAATTTCTTAAAATGTCACTTTTCAGTTCCTTCAGTTGACAGCATTTAAGGGTAGAATTTTAAAATCGTCAATTTTAAGAAAGAACTGCAATTTATCTTACTTTTGAGATCAACATTTTTGTGAAAAAAAAACACTATTAAATTTTAAAGGTCAGAATTTGTTTGAGAAGAGAACCAGAAACTGCAAATTTCTTAAAGAGAGCCAAAATAATAAAAAGTTATTCTGTACTTTGATTCTATTCCTAGTGGAGAAGTTCTGTAACAAAAACCGACCTGTATAAAATTAATTCCAAATAAAATAGTACTAGTACAATTCTACTATAATTTCGTACTTATTAATTCGTAGTGAATAATACCTACTCTAAATAGTACAAAACTACGTTTTTATGCAACTCTGTTGTTGGCTTTCATGCCAAGGTGGGTTTCAGATTAAAGCAGTGAGCGCTTTCAAGCGATACAACTGTTCCAGTAAAAAACCTAATTAGCGCTTTTTTTCTATGACTGAGTTGATAAGTCAAACATGAAAAATATTGGCAAGTTGTTAAAATGCAATGCCGTGCAACATAAATTTTGACAAATAACAATGAATGAGCATGTTCTTGTAGTTTTGAGAGCATATTTTTAAATTAATACTGAATAAATAAACTTAAAAGAGACAAAAATTACAATTTCCTGGTTAAGCTACCAATTTATTCAATAAACTGTTTTGCATTTCATTAATTTGACAACTATTTTGACGTTTCAAATAATAAACTATTCAGAATATATAACTTATTGAGAGCGCTGGACGTGGCCACTGAGTTTTCACCAGACTGCGTAAATTTAAGGAAACTGTTGAATTATGTATTTAATTAAGGTAACTGGGGAGTATGTCAAAAATTGCACTAACACATTTATAGAATTTTTGTTGGTATTGTTGCCATTTTGACTCTTTTCACTCTTTTACAACAACTTCGATATTTTCATGATTCTTGTAATTCGCCAAATTCAGTGTTCAGCTTCGCTCTTACTTCGTAGTATTTTATTGTTGTAATTGAACATTGCCGATCGATGCTTGCAGTTTTTTTTGTGTGTTCAACAACTTAAACTTGTCCAGCCAACATGCGTGTTGTTGTTTCTGTCCTTTTTATTGTTAGAAGACAAACATGATTTTAACTTTTGTACAGTCGCTGGCGTTGTGTGGTTTTTGTATATGTTTTGTTGTTGGTACTTGCTTACTGTGCCACGTATCCAACGATTTGTTGTTGGTGTTGGCTTTTTGTTGTAATTGTTGTTACACTCTTCAAAAAAATCTTTTGTGATCGGTGGTCTGCAGTGCTGTGTCAGACTAAAGGGTTGCAGCTTTCGCATTAGTTGTTGTGCGGTATTTGTCCAGCAGCAATCACTCGAGCTTCCAGCGAATCATTCGAATTTAAGCATTGTTTGGAAGCTGCCTTTGTATCGATTCGCAGTCGTCACACACTGCGCTAAGCAGCAATCGTTGTTTACGAACTCGAGTGGTATGAATGCATTTTTTTTTAAGCGATTGTGGCTGACGACGATTGTTATTCGAGTTGCAAAAAATGACGAATAGTCTCATGTAGTTCTCTAGTCCACACTAGAGTCATCGCTAATGAGTTTTTATGGCTGTCGCTAGCAAAGAGATGCTGTAAAAACTAACGGTTCTAATATTCGTGAATAAGATGGCCGTGCTTTATGCAGGCTTCAAATCAGCGTTTTTGTGTGGCATACGGCAGCCATATACACACAAGTTCGATAGTTAAGAAGCTAGTTCGCCAGCTTGGCACACAAGTTGGCTTGTTGACAAAAATTTTTGATTTTCTCTGTCGAACAAAGCAAAAAAAAAACATTTGTATAGTCATTGCGAAACCAGGGTTGTATTGAAACATAAGTGTAGTACTATGTGGAGTACATTTTAATGATTTAAGTACGATATGAGAAATGTTTGGTACTTTTTGTTTTCTATTTGGTAGTACTCTATGTAAATTGCATACAGTATACGTGATAGCTTTGTTAGGATTCAGTAAAAAATTTGTTTCGAAAAAAGTAAGCAGGTGTGGAAGACTTGGAAAGCATTTTTGCTTTATTTTCCCCATACAAAAATAATTTTATTTCGAAGCAATAAATACTTTTTTAAGAATACATTTCTACTCTTCTCAAATGTAACCCTGTGTGTGCCAAACAAATTTCGTAATTTGAACGCTCGCTTTCTCGAACACATACAAGCCGCCATATTGTTTGCGAACACGAGTTCCAGATGTGAAGCCCACATTATACGGAGAATCGTATATAAGTCACTCAGCTCTTGAATTGAAACAAAAAACTAGTCTTACAAACTCTTTACAACTACTTAGATTAATAAATCACTACCTTAAAAAATACTTTAACTTAAATAAAAAATCGCGAACGCCCGTAAATAACTATGTTTTTGGTGCAAAATAAGTTTGAGATGAAATCTTTGTTATAATATAAATTGAAGTAGGAATAAAACAAGAAAAATATTTTTTAAATATAAATTTCATCAAATCAGAACTGGGTAAAAAATATTGGTTTTTAAGCCTTTAAAAATATATATATATATATATATATATAAAGTTTGTTTTTTTTAGAGGTACAGAACTTTGAAATAGAATTAAATAAGGATGAATTTTTTAAATTGACATCAAATTAACTTTATTCAAAAGATAATCTTTTGACATTATAATTTAAATATGATTTTTGGCATATGAACGCCACGGTTGGCTTGGACGTAATCTAATCTGGAGGTTCAATTTTCAATCACCTTTTCCAACATTTGTGGCCATATTTCGGCAATAACGCGGCGAATTTTGTCCTCAAAGTGGTCGATCGTTTCGAGCTTATCGGCGTTGACTAGAGATTTCAGATATCTCCAAAGAAAATTGTCAAGCGGCGTTAAATCGCACAATCTTGGAGGCAAATTCATAAAAAAAAACAAATTGGCCATTTCAGCCCTTGAAAGGACTTTAACCGAGCTTCTTATGATCAATTGTGTTGTGTTTGTTATTAAATGTTTGCATACAATTGACCGAGAACTGGATTATTTTATCTCTGAGCATTTCTCTGAGCATTCTCTGAGCATTTTCTCTGAACATTTTTTTTATTTTCACTGCGGCTGGGAATCGAACTCGTGCTCCGAGCATGCTAAGCCACACACTTAACCTGCATGCCACGCAACGTGAAATTCTGCGGTTACCAAATGTTTCCTTCAGTTAATCAATTATGGCACGAGCTGTGTTACTAGTTGCGCCGTCTTGTTGAAACCACAGCTCCTGCACATCATGGTTGTTCAATTGAGGAACGATAAAGTCAGTAATCATGGCTTTAAAGCGGTCACCGTTGGCTGTAACGTTCTTGCCAGGATCGTTTTTAAAAAAGTGGGACCAATAATTCCATCAGACCATAAAACACACCAAACAGTCAGCTTTTCCACACGGTTAAAAATCTTGGACTAAATTTTAAACTTTTTTGGATTACATATAGGACACGACCAAAAAAAGATTATTTTTTAATCCAATGAAAAGTTTTAAATTTTTCAATCCGAAAAAGATTTATTTTTAATCCGCAAGAAGTTTAAAATTCTTAATACAAAAAGGAATAATTGTTAATCCACAGAAAGTTTAACTTCTTATAATCCAAAAAGGATTAGAATTTAGTCCAAAAAAGTTTAAAATATTGTAATCCGTAAAGGATTACGATTTAATCCACAAAGGTTTAAACACTGTTAACTGTGAAACAACTACACGGTTAAAAATCTTGGACTTAGTTTTAAACTTTTTTGGATTACATATAGGACACGACCAAAAAAAGATTATTTTTTAATCCAATGAAAAGTTGTAAATTTTTCAATCCGAAAAAGATTTATTTTTAATCCGCAAAAAGTTTAAAATTTCATAATCCAAAAAGGAATAATTGTTAATCCACAGAAAGTTTAAAATATTATAATCCAAAAAGAATTGGATTTTAGTCCAAAAATAGTTTAATATATTGTATTCCGATAAGGAATACTATTTAATCCACAAAGGTTTAAAAACGGTTTACTGTAATAATGTATATAATAATATTTTGGTTCAGATTTTAATAAACAATTTTTTTGAATTAATTAAAAATAAATTTCAAATGCTTTAACAACATTTAGAATTATATTTAGCTTAAATTTCGTAGTAGCAGTAGTAGTTTTCAATCTTATACCTGCATTACAATGCGGCAGTGGCAGCGTCAGTGGCAGTAGCATTGATCAGCTGTTATTTTAGGAATACTGTTGTTCAATGGTAAAACTTACATAGCAGCAGTGGCAGTAAACAGTACTGCCGAGGTTAGCCCTATTTCTAAATTCACTGCAAACATGCAAATAATTAAACTACTAAGCAAAGTTCCACATTCACTGCTTTTGATAATATACAAAACAGCTGATCACTGCCGCTGCCACTGACACATCTGCTGCCACTGCGACTGCTGCATTGTAATTCAGCTATTAATAACATAAATACTTTTTCCTGAAAATACTACCTTAATGTAAATTTGTAGTCCAAAAATAGTCTTAAACTTAAACTTTTTCGGATTAAAAAAAATTAAACTAAAATATGGAATAAAAATTAGTACTTTTAGGATTAAAAATTCCTTTAAACCAAAGTTTGGATTAAAAACTAGTCCAAAATTTTTAACCGTGTAGATGTAACGATGTCTCAACATACAGTTGAGGATTATCTTCACTCCAAATACGGCAGTTTTCTTTATTGACGTAGCCACTCAACCAAAAGTGAGCTTAATTGCTAAACAAAATTCCCTTATGAAAATTTCGAACAGAACCATTATTTTCAAAATAAATTTGTACAACATCTGTTGATGTGAAAATGCAAAACCAAACAAAATACAAATCACTTGACAGCTGACAAAATGGCCGCCAGTTAAAACACTGTTGCCAACTTAAAGTGCTATACCTCTAAAAATACACCATAAAAACATTTTATAAAGATCACTTGAAGTTATGTCCTGTATAATATGTGCTAATTTTACTTTTTAAAGAGACAACATTACAATTTTGGAATAAAAATATATTGCTTTTACGACATAAATATGTTTTGCAATGAACTAACTAACCCAATTCTGCAAATGAAGGATAATAAATTTAAAAAAGTACTTTACTTATGACAAACGCATTATTTATTAAAGAAGACATCATAAAAAAATAGCTCTATTAAATTCATAACCACTGTTAACTATGTAAATGATGCTATTCTTCCTCTTGTCATACCTTAAATTATTAACTTAAAATAACCTACGTCAGCATCATCATCATCATCATCATCATCATCGCCATCACCTGTTTAACAAACCGAGAACTTTTGACCTTGAACAAGAGTAGAAAAATGAAAAATGTGCTTGAGCTGCACGTAAACTCAACCCAAGCACATGCATATATTTAAAAATACATATATTAAAAATCCACTTCAGGCCATTTTTATAAGAACCACAAGTTTCGAGCACAAACAACAAGCTTGTTACATTTGTACCTACATTACACAACGATGACATATCAAAAAGAGCGAAAGAAAGCAAGAAATAAAAACGGAAAATAACCTAAAATTTGTTCAGTCATGCATTTGCATTTTTATACGCTGTCATGCCGACACTTACCGTAAGGACACAAGCACTGATAGGAATTGCCCTCATGTCCTTGCGACAAATCTACACAGATGCCATTGTTGGTACACGGACTTGGTGTGCAGGCATCGATTTCCTCACAATGTGGCCCAGCAAAGCCGCTGCAACACTGGCACTCATATTCCTCCATGCTGGGATTGGAGAAGCAAACACCTTTGGCGGAACAGTCGGCATTTTCGCCGCAATTGTCGGTCTTGGTGGTGACCTTGAGGCGTATGCACTGAGCTCCCCAGAGCTCGGAAACAACTGCAGGAGTAGAGAAGAGAGAGAGAGAGAGAGAGATAAGAAAAACCAACAATGAAAAATGACCACATTTTAAAAAAGACGCTATTTAAATAAGAAGAAAAAAAATTAAAAAAATAATAAAGCATATTATATGACAGTAGTGGTTGAAATAAACAGCAATTAGTTACAAGAGCTGCTTAATTATGTTAATTAGTTGTAGAGAGAAAAGATCAAGCATCATGCAATAGGATATGGTTAACATAATAAAAGGGCTAACAATTTGGCTAAAGTGTCAAGTAATTTTTTTTCGCTGTTAAAATTTTTGGTTTTGTTGCTGCGGCAGCGTTGCTTATTGCAACAAATACTAAGTGTCAAAGCAACGAGCAGCAGCAGCAGCTGAACACTAACAGCACAGGATCAGCGTCAAGCGTACAACTTCCGTTGCCAAGCTCAAACAGTTTGTTTGTGCTTGTTTATAGTTGGTTTCGTTGTTGTTGTTGTTGGTGTTGTTGTTTACACTTACCAATTAGCAGGTTCACGCCCTCGGTAAGGTCTTTATCATAGAGTGTCACCAGTTTTCTGCCATCTACCACAAGCGGTGTTATATCCAGTAGGATACCCTCGGTGACATCGCAGTGCTCGTGTCCAGAACGTGTTACCTGATAAACCTGCGTCATGTGTGCGCTGTGAGTAGAGAAAAGAGAAAGAAAAAAAAATTAAATGTAGAAAAATTGTTCAAAAAACGTTCTGTCGGAATTGAATGCAGCAAAGCAGCAAAAAAATTTAGTTTGTTGCAGCAAAAACAAGGGACATTTTTTAAGCGTCTGCATGCAGCACAGACTGGACACCCACACAATAACGAATTTACCGAGTCAAGTCCATTAAAAACAGCGCCAGCCTTAAGCACGATCTCGCTGGGCTAGCGCCCAGGGCTCTCGATGTTAGGCGCGCCCCAATCAAACACTTTGCTAACATAATTTACCAACAACATTTTACAACATGTTTTCGTAACTCTAAAGAAGCAAATCTTAGTGGTGAAGTTTTTTGTCTGTTTAAATATTACAGGAATAAGGAATTTTCGGTACGATTGATATGACTTTAATTTTTCATAGATAAGCTAAGGTTTGTTGAATAGCACAAGTAACTGAGGTTGAAGCACTCAACATTATTGGTCTTATTTGAATTAATATCTAAGTATTTTTACAAGAAAAGGTCCTCGGTGTCACTCTCCAATTTTAATGAGCTTTGGATATATGATAGAGGACAAAAATCTAAGGTTGAGATATTTTTTATATATGCTGAGTTCAACGTTAGGGCTTTCCAAATGGCGGTCAAAAATTTATAACAAATTCGTTTTTTCGCAATAACTTCAATATAACGTATTGAACCCTACACAAATTCATGCATCAAATGAAAGGTATTAAAATTTCACGTCATCTGGCATACATTTTGAAAAATTTGTTGTTGTTGTGGTTTTTTGTTGATGTTGATTTTAACAAATTATTGCTCATATTTTAATGTTTATGTAACCGTTTTTTACTAAACTTGCGTATGCGATTCCTCATATAATTAACTTAGTTACCTTTTTTTGGTTTTTTTTTTTATAATTTTAAGTTTTTTAATTAAAAATTAATTTTTAAAAAATGCACAATTTGTGTAAATATTGATTGTTAAAATGTAATTATTAATTTTAAATTTTGTATTATTCTTAGAGTTAACATTTTGTATTCAAATTTATTCAAATTGCATTCAATTTGTATTCAATAAAATACCTTAAATTTTTTTCTAAATCTCCATATAACTATTGTTAACATAATTTATGATAGCAAATATCATTTAAATACATTTTCTGAACTTTTTTCCAAAACTTATAAATTTTATTTTTTTTTTACGAAAAATCAGAAAAATCTAGCCTAAAATCAAAATGATAACTATGTAAGTGTATAAATCTTTCAATATCTGATTACCTCCATTTAAATTTTAAAAAAACTTTATTTAAGGTGGGACATAAAATTCGCGGCAGAGAAAACAGACCTTTTTTTAAAAATTCATAACTCAGTCAAAAACAAACATTTTTTCAAAATTTGTTTTTATTATTGTACAGAATTGAACAAATTACAAGAAAAAAATTCAAAAAAATGTATTTTTCACTCCAACACGGTTTTATAGAGCTTCAAACTGGCGGCAGAGAAAGAAACGGGGTCTCGTCGTGGTTGCAGCACTGGGAGTCGCAAAAATTGTCCAATCTGGAAAAAAATTACTTTTTTAAATATAAACAAAATTGGTTATCGTATGACAGGAGATTTTTTTTAAAAATTTATTTTTCAATTTTTGGTAATGTTCCAAATTTCAAAGTGTGTCTTTTCGAAAAAAATATTGACTTTAAAAATTCATAAAAAATCAAAAGAAAAAAAATTTAAAAAAGCTCGTGTCATACGATAGCGAATCAAGTTTAAAAAAAAGAATTTCATCAAAAAATGAACCCGCTAGTGCCGCAACCAATACGAAAAACATGGTTTCGAGATAAACGCGTTCAAAGTTTGTAAACAAAGAAAAATGGAAAGAAATATAAAAATGCGCTCTCACTTATCCGGCTGTAACTTTTGAACCCGTTAGAGTTTTTCCAAGAAATTTTTTTTTTAGAATCTTAAATTATAAAAAAATTGATTTAAAAAGACGGTCAATGTCATGTTCCCTCTTAATTTATATTCAAAATGTATCGTTTTTTTTCTTTTTTTTATAACTCTACGTATATATTTTTTTTTTTCTTAAATAAGCTTATAAATTATACAATTTTCTCAAAAACTAGTACTATTTAAAATTTTTTATAAATTTTATTGTAATTAAAAATTTACTACAAAAAGAAATTTAGTTTTTCTTACTGGAAGAAATGCATACGGCATCATCATAGATGGAAGCAGGCACTCGTTTTGGCTCAGTACTTCTAAGAAACGGTATTTGATAAGTGGTTTAAATGTTTGCATATGACACTTTTATTCAGCCGATTATCTTCACTGATGAAAAGATTATTTTTTAATTTGACAAATTATTTTAAAAAAGGAAAATAAATAAATTTTTGAATTAGTGTAAAGGATGACAAGAGTTATTAAAAATATGTCAATTTTTTGAAGAGCCTTAAAATTTGGTTTGACCTTGCGTCCCTACATGACTTCAGACGGCCCTGACTAAAAATTGCTGTGAGTTGTTAGTAATTATTTTCCTGTCTACTCAAATTTTTAACAGCAACGAAATCCGACCCGTAGACGACGACAACCAGCAGCATATCCTGCAGGTTGGGTTTTTTTTTGTTGCCTTAGCAGTTGTTGTTGTTGTTTTTGTTGTTTTGCTGACACTTTCAATAAAATTGCATGGAAATCAGTAACGGAAATGTTGCCGGGATTGATTAAATGAATACCAAACAAGCTTGATTTGTTGTTCTTTTGTTTGTTGTTGTTTTTGTTATTGTATTGAAAGCTTTTTCTTCTCATTTTTGTTTAAAGTAGCAGCATCAACAAAATACAAAAACAACAAAAAACAGTTAAAAAACAAACAAAAAATCAACATCAAACCAAACGACATATGAGCTGAGAGCGCAAAAATGTCATGCGAGAAAAAAGTGAACTTATGTGAAGTTTCAAGCATTTTTTGTGTGCTTTTGAGTGGAAGTGTGAAGTTTTTGCAACAGCAGAACAAATAAAAGAAAAAAAAAAATAAAGAGAAAAGTTTTATTTGATTATTATTTTTATTATGTATATTATGTTGTTGTTGTTCGGTGCGCTGTGGCAGAGTAGTTAAAATGTGTTTTCTTTAAAATTTTTTTCTTACTTTTATGTTGAAGAAGTATGGCGGTACACGCTTGTTTGTGTGCTTGTTTGAGGTGTGTACTTTTGGAGTAGTTTGTTTATGTGTGAGTGTGTGTGAGTGTAGATGTGTGCGTGTGTAAGTTGAGCCGTCATTAAATCAATCGGCAAAAAATCTTAATGTGCAAGCTTATTTTTATGTTGCTGCCAATTTGCCCCAACCAAACAACCAATATATTTTTTTTTTTGCCGTTGCCAATTTAAGGCTTTCTCTCCTGCCACACATGCCTGTGGTTTATATATGACTGGCAATTTTTTAGTGCTTTTCAAAAAGTTTCCCTTTGAATGTGGCTGAAATTTTGTGTTTGCTGTTTTTATGTTTGGTTTTGTTTTGTACATTTTGTTTTCCACCCACATACAAACGCGTATACACTCATACATGCACAAAATAAAGTGGCTGCGCAAATCAAGGATATCATTAGCTAAAATATAAACAACTTTGTGTTTAATTTTTTTAAGAGATATTATATGAAAAAGCGCTTTAATACCCGCATAATTAAGCCATGTTTTGCCGCATGAAAAGTTTTAGTTTTTTTTTGTTTTGGTTTCAAATTAATAAACATAGCGGTTCATTGTTTGTAAAAACATGTTTTTGATGTTTGATTTTTTGTTTGTCAAAGGAATATGCGTTGGCAGATTTTATGTTTTATGCTGCTAGGAAGAAAAAAAAAAATAAACCCCTAGAATGTAGAGTATTGTTGCTTCGGACAATATAATGCGGTATACCTCAAACTTTGCCCCTGTTGTGTTTTTCTTTTGATATGAATATCAAAAGTAGGCACATAATAAGCACAAAATAAAAGAAAAAAAAAATCAGCAAAGCATAAATTTCTTGTTTTTCTTTGTTAATCCAAGATTTATTTATACCCTAAGAAATTAAGAAAATAAATTTTATCCGGAATATTTCTGCGAATTTTTAGAATACTGTTCTTCTTTTATTTTTTATTTTTTAACTTCAAACATGCCCAAATAAATTTTGGGCATTCTGTGCAGAAATTTTAATATTTATAATTCACAGAAAATTGCATGAATTACGTTAAGTATAAATTTCAGTGCTATTGTGCGTGTGGAGTAGGCTAACATGTAATACAATTTCAAACACGATATAAATAAGATCGAACACATGTCAGATTTCTATGCACTGCACCCAAAAAGTACACAATAATTATGAATTTTTATTCATGAATTTCGGTCTAGTAACCAACAACATGAGTTACATGATCTAAACATGATATCAATGTTCGAAATACACAAAATTTAAAAACACGAGAAAAAGAATATTTCATATTTCTAGTGCTTAAAGTTCATAAAGTGTGTGTACGAGACACATGAACCAATAAATGCATAAATATAATGTTTGTAAACAACTTATAACTATTTTAAGAGTTAATATTTAATGTTAATGTTTAAAATGCGTATAAGTGAATATAAAATAAGATATTATTTTGAAAAATAGCACATATATTTTAAGGTAAAATTTAATAATTAAACAAAAAACAAAAAATTTTTTGTTTAAAATTTTTTTCAATCACATTTAAATTTAAACATTAACATTATAAATTCCGTGGCATTTAACCTAAACGTATATTAAAACATTAAAAAAATTTCCTGTAAAAATTGCTCTGTTTCGCACCCTTATAAAGATAACCTGTGTTTTCTTACTAACTTAATTTTTTAAACTCAATATTTTCATAAAGTGTGACCTTTTCTGGTATTACAAATGCGTTCCGTTATTTTCAAAAAACAAAAAAAAAAAAAAAACAAATTGGCCATTTCAGCCCTTGAAAGGACTTTGACCGCGAAACTTTTCGCCACGGCTGGGGATCGAACCCGGGCTCCGAGCATGCAAAGCCACACACTTAACCTGCATGCCACGGTCACCTTATTTTCACCTCTCTTAATAACCCATAAAAATTTGTTGGTGTTTTTTTTATTTATCCCACTCTACTTACGAAACATTCTGTTTTTCTAGAGTTTGGAATTGTTTAAGGTTGATGTTTTCTTACAGTGTAACCACTGAACATTTGCGTCCCGTTATTATCCCGCAAACTCCGTGTAAATTGCTATTTTTTGCTTGTCTCGTTTCATTTTTGGGGTTTCCCTTTTTTTCTGGTGTTTTTGATAACGTATGACTTCCCAACCTATGCGTTCCGTTCTTTTTATCCCTTTTTTGTGCGTAAAATTATTAATTTTTTTTTTTACATTTACATTTTACATTTATTTAGACAATATTAGTACAATAAGATGCAATAAGATCTTTTAATAGTACAATAACAATGGAGATTTATAATCAACAAATTACATATTCAATATTTTTTAGAGCTTAAATAAAAAACTAAAGCTAAATAGTATTAGAAAAAAATAAAAATAAAAACTTAATAACTTAAGATTAAATTTAATTTGAGAATCAATATTAAGGAAAAAGAGCTTAACTTATAAAAGAAATTATATGAAAAGTATAGTAAGATTAAGAATATGAAGTGTAAAACAAATAGTTAGTGGAAGTTAGATGTTTGAATAGTAGGACATAAGAGATTGCTTAAAGTGATTCGAGTTAATGGTTGATTTTATTCCATATGGTAGTGAATTCCATAGTTTAATGGCGTTGACGAAAAATAACCGTTTAGAGTGCAGAGTCTTAAATTTAGGTATTATAAGGTTTCCAGTTCGATTTGAAACACAAAAGCGTAATTTATCATAGAGATAAGATGGAGTCCGATTGTATATTAATTTATGTAAGAATAAACAATTTCTTGCGTTTAGATAGTTAATAATGCTACATCCTAGAATTTCTTTACTTTTTATTGAAACATGCTCAAATCGTCTTAATCCAAATACATATCTTGCTACATCATTGAATGCAACCTGAATTTTATGCGTAGAGTGACAGTCAAGATTACTATAGACTAACTCAGAATAAGTTATTAGTGGTACTATTAATTGAACAGCAAGTCTTTTCTTAGTCTCAATGGGAACAAATTGTGAAGATAGTCGCAGGCATCGTAATGTGTAATAAACGCGTTTAATAACATAATTAATATGGTCAGAACTGGAGAGTTTACAATTGACATAAAATCCTAAGTTTTTAACCTTAAAAACAATTTGTAGACTATTGTCGTTTAAAATTATTGGCGGGATTTGTAGGTGGTCTATCTTATCCTTATAAATTGGGAGAATATACGATTTTGTAGTATTCAGACAGAGATCATTATCGAATGCCCACTTGGAAATAGCTTTAAGATCATCATTAATTCTGTAACATAAATCCTCAACTAAACCAATGCGGTTAGAGGAATATAATTGGATGTCATCTGCATAAGCATGCATAGTTACGTCATTGCAAACTGTAAAGATGTCATTTATAAAAATACTAAATAACAGAGGACCAAGAATCGATCCTTGAGGAACACCCATTTTGGTTTCCTTGTAGGCAGAAAATAAGTCTCCAATCTTAACCCTCTGCATTCTACCCTCAAGATAATTTGCTATTAAGGACACAGCATCATTATTAAAGCCAAAAAGTAGTTTAAGTTTTTGAACTAAGATAGAGTGATTAACACGATCGAATGCTTTCGAAAAGTCCAATAGACAAAGAAGTGTAAGATGTCCTTCATCGTATGATGTTCGAATATCATCAATGACTTTCAGCATTGCAGTTGCGCAGCTATGGCCGGTACGAAAGCCAGATTGGTGCGGTGACAGGAGTTTATGCCTTAAAAGATATTGATTAATTTGATTGGCCATAAGGGACTCACAAATCTTGGAAAAAGAAGATAGAATACTAATTGGTCTGAAATCACTCATCGTTGTTGGACGAGTAACTTTAGCAATAGGAATTACAGAAGCTAGTTTCCACGATTTAGGAAAAGAGGAGGTAGTAAAGCAGTGATTTACAATATGTGTCAATGGTGCTATTATATATGGTAAGATTAGTTTAACGAATTTTAAAGAAATACCGTCTTCGCCAATAGCATTTGATTTAATTTTCATGATGGATTTTATTACATCATTTTCAGCTACATTAGAAAAAGAGAACTTATTAGCATTACAAAACTGACGACCACTACATTGAAAGTTATTATTGCAGACAGAATTACTAGAAACAAAAAAATCATTTAAAAGGTTGGGGTCAATATCACAGCTTTGGTCATTATTATTACAAACTCCAAGACTTCGAATATTCTTCCACAATTGCTTGGAAGGAAGAGAGCAATTTAATTTTCGATGAAAATATCTTTTTTTTGACTGCCTAACTACTGAAACAACGTGATTACGTGCAATCTTAAATTGCTTCCAGTTAGCATCACTACGATGCTTCTTCCATCTATTGTATAATTTGTTTCTGTTTTTAATAACAACTATATGTTGACCTATGTTGTTTCGTTTGCAGGATATCTCGATTTTTTTTGGTTGTTTTTTAATTTTTTAAGGTTGGTATTTTCATTTCGTGCAACAATTTATCTTTGCGTCCCCTTATTTTTATTCCACTGAGGCATCTATACAAATTGTTATTTCTAGTCTATATCACTCCGCTTTCGAGATATCCCGTTTTTTTTTGTGTTTTGCATCTATCCAGGATAATATTATCAGGTAGTATTTATCTGTGCGTCCGGTTATGTTTATGTCTCTTAGGAATTCTTAGAAAAGTTGTTAATTTGTGCCTATCTTATTCCGCTTTTGAGATATACTGCAAGAAAATAGCGCTTCATTTGGTATGGTTTTGGCCTTGTTTGACAAAAATGCCCAATAAAAGCAGCGATATCTTTTAAAAATATTCCAAACTGTTAAACGAAACCGTGTTTTTCTAGATTCCCGGCCTAAAATCAAACTCTAATTTTTAAGTCAGTTATTTTCGAACGGAAAAGAAAACGAAATGAAACACTTCGAAATGAAATTGTTTTTCAGACTTCTATTTTCAGTTAAAAAACTAGTAAGGTATATCTTCGACTTGGCCGAAGTTAAAATACCCCCACGGGCTATTCGCAATGGTACAAAATCTTAAATTGCAGCTCTATTTATATGAGATTTCAAAAAATTTTACTATTTTGATGATGTCTAAAATACATTGATGTCAATACATATGATGTCTAAAATACATTCATATCAAATTGTTTTCCTGCAAAGTAAAAACAAGCCTTTTTATAAAGTTTTCAATTAGGGGTTTTATGGGAGGTGGGTGTGTTCTTGAGTGGTTTATGCCAATTTTTCTAACATGCCTCAATTTTGATAAAATATGCACAAACACACAATTTAAGGTCTGTAGCTTAAATATTAGCCTATTTATAGATTTTCCAATAAACATGGGTATGAACACCGGTGGGCGTGTTCATCGGTGGATGACGCCCATTTTTCTAACACATCTTAGTTTTATTATAAAAAGAATAAATATCTAATTTTACTTCTGTAGCTTCGACAGAAGCCTATTTATAGAGTTTTCAATTTTGGGGTTGTATAGGAGGTGGGCGTGTTCGTGGATGGATTACGCTTATTTTTCTCTCACGTCTTAATTTTTATATACAAATTATAAATATTTAATTTCACTTTTATAGCTTCGACAAAAGCCTCTAGATATAGGTTTCAATAATAGGGTTGTATGGGAGGTGGGCGTGTTAGTTGGTGGATGACGCCCATTTTTCTAACACACCTAAGTTTTGTCATAGACTTTACAAATACCGAGTTTAAGTTCTGTAGCGTAAATATTTGTTTCTTTATGGAGTTTTCATCATTGGAGTTGTATGGGAGGTAGGCGTGGTTTTCATCCGATTTAGTCCATTCTCGAACTTGATCTTAGTTTTTTTAAAAAAAGCTCAAAAATTGAATTTCAGCTCGATAGCTTGAAAATTACGGCTGTAATCGTGTCCACAGACAGACGGACAGACAGACGGACAGACAGACGGATATGGCTAAATCAACTCAGATGGTGATGCTGAGCAAGAATATATATACTTTTCTATACCTGCCACGCCTCATTATGGGCGTTACACACGTCGTGACAAAATTAATATACCCCTTACACAGTAGGGGAGAGTGGTACTAGTTGTCACAAAATTTGAATGAACCGCTGTAACTCCCACAAATCAAGCAATAATGGCACTGCAAAACTTGTAAACATAAATTCAATCTATTATTCTTCAATCCTGATGTGAATAACATATATTATTTTAAAATAAATTAAAAAATTTAAATGATAAAAAATTTAACTCGTCTGTGACAAGTTACCCCACTCGTGGGGTAAGTTGTCCCAATGCGTAGTCCCTGTTGTCACACTTCTTAATCGTCATTTGTGCCACACTTCGAAACACAATTTAACCAGCAATGTATTAAACTATCACTTTCAATGCATTATGTGCACAACGTTTGCATTTTATACATTGACAACAACTGTTATTGGATTTGACGCTCGACAACAATCTACACATAGTGAATCCACGTTATCTTCATTGATATTAGCTGTATTCGGCTTGCATCATGATATCTGAAGATGTCCGACCTTGGTTTGTAAGACATTTGCGATTTCTTGCCATATTTCCTTAATTTCAAGTAAATCATAGAATACTTTCAAAATAGTTATATGAAATTATATGTGACAACAAGCCCCACAAGCGCTGTGACAACCTGTACCATTTGGAAAAAAATGTTAACAATGTTCTGTAAATTTAAATATAAAGTTTTGTCTTAAAATTCATAAGTATTTGCAAAATATAATATTAATTGTATTAGAAATTTATTAAAAGTTGAATATAACACACTTCTATTTGTTTAATTACAAAATTTAAAAAAATATAAAAATGCACAAATCCAACTTAGTTTCTTAAATTTCTTTTAATTTTTGCAAAACAAAACTAACGGCACTTAAACTTTCTTGGGATGCTAGACATTGCTATAGCGTATAGATGGCATTGATATTCCATTCGATAACGTGTTGAATCAAAAGATATCGGCGTTGTGACAACTAGTACTTGAGACAACGGGGACGAGTCTCCCCTACGCTTGGGGGTATAAAAATCATTCGCGAATTTTTATTTTTTCTTACGAAAATCAAAATTATGTTTGTGTATTTCTGAAATAACGCTATTAAAATTTTTTAAATAACAATTATTTCGAAATTTTAGTTTTCCTGTTTAAAACACAAGCAATCTTGGACCTTTATTTTGTAAATATCGTACTTAAACCTGAAAGGTTTCTAACGCATAGAACGAAGTGAGTCCGGTATGGAAAAGTATATTTATTCTTGATAAGGGTCATCTCATGAGTCGTGCTATCCATGTCCGTTCGTCCGTCCATCTTTCCGTCTGTGTGTTGTCCGTAAACACAGGATAAGAAGAAGGAGTTGAGATAATAAGATGATACAGATGAACACATGAATCCAAGGTTCTGCACTATTGATTATTTTTGGAATCCGCCCATGGACACGCCTACCTCCCAAACAACGCAAAAATTAAAAACTACACAAATAAGCTCATAGTTAACCTACAGCAATAAAATTGTGTATGTATGTATTTTATATCAAAACAAAGATGTTTTCGAAAAATGGGTTGCATCCGTTCCCTGACACGCTCACCTCCCATACAATGCAAAAATTTAAAACTCAATGAATAAGCTTATGTTTAACCTATACAAATAAATTTTGGTATGCATGTATTTTATATCAAACCAAAGATGATTTAGAAAAATGGGTGCCACCCGCCTACAGACATGCCCACCTCCCATATAACCCAAAAATCTAAAACTCAATAAATAAGCCTATGTTTAACCAAGAAGGATACAATTTGGTTTGTAAGTTTTAAATAACAAAACAAAAATGTTTTCGAAAAATGGATGTCACCCGACCACGCACTCGCCCACCTGCCATACAATGAAAAAATTTAAATCAATAAATAAGCTTTTGTTTGCCTTACAGAGAGAAAAATTGGTTCGAAAAATGGAGATGTTTTGAAAAATAGGCGTTATCCACCCACGGACACGCCCACCTGCCAAACAATGAAAAACTTGAAAACTCAATAAATAAGCTTTTGGTTTTGTTTAACCAAAAAAACGAAGTGTTCAAAATTGGGCGTAATCCGTCCATGAACACGCCTACCTACTATATAACCCACAATAGTGAAAACACTATTTAAGCATTAACATGTGAGCTACAAAAATTAAACTTGGTATGTGTAAAATTTTTCATCAAAATTCAAATGCATATAATGTATGGGCTTCATCCGCCCACGGACATGCTCATTAGACCGGATCATTCTTATATGGATACAAAAAATGTCAACCGGTCGGGGTCTCAAAAGTTAGAGGAACTCATTTAAATGATTTCTACATACTTTTTTTTCAAATCGGAGAAAAACCGGCGAAGCAATTTTGATTCTCCTGAAGGTCCTTTTTGGTAAAAAAAACATGTTTTTTGCTTATAACTTTTTATTTTGCACAGAACGCATACCCAAATCTTCTTAAATGTTAAATTTCTTTCTCATACTAACATTTTGACATAAAAAAATTGTTAAAATTTTGTTTCATTATAACTCTTATTTACCATCAAAAATTGAATTTTTTGATATTTTTAAAAAGGCATTTTTTTTAAACCACTGTAAAAGATACATTTTTTATTAGATATACGTGGAATTGTTATTTTTGGAAAGGTATTAAGTTCTTCTTTCGTTCTGTGTATCGTTTTAATCAAAGCTATGTGATTAAAAAAAAAATTTATCGAAAACTGGACGATAAAGCAGTGAACAAATTAAATTAATTTTTTGTATGAATAAGAAATGTTTCATTTTATCAGTTTTTTAAAGTCGATTTCTCACATTCTGTCAGTTTTCGCACACAGCTTTGATTAAAGCGATACACAGAAAGAAAGAAGAATTTAATACCTTTCCAACAATAATAATTTCACGTAAATCTAATAAAAAAATGTGTCTTTTACAGCGGTTTTAAAAAAATGCCTTTTTAAAAATAGCAAAAAGTTCAATTTTTGATGGTCAATAAGAGTTATAATGAAACAAAATTTTAACAAGTTTTTTATGTCAAAATGTTAGTATGAGTAAAAAGTTTAACATTTAAGAAGATTTAGGTATGCGTTCTGTAAAAAATAAAAAGTTACAAGCAAAAAACATGTTTTTTTTACCAAAAAGGACCTTCAGGAGAATCAAAATTGCTTCGGCGGTTTTTTTCCGATTTGAAAAAAAAGTATGCAGAAATCATTTTAATGAGTTCCTCTAACTTTTGAGACCCCGACCGGCGGAATCTAAATTTCGATCCGGTCTAATGCTCATGTTCAATAATGTTATTGTAGTTTGAAAAAGTAGGTTTAGAGTATTTCATAGTCGGACAAGACAGACTTTAGACTTTCTTTACTAGTTTTTTTTAATTTTTTTTTGCAAAAAAATACTGTCTTAAAGATACTGAAAACTTTTGAAGTTAGCTATTTTTTAAATTTTTTTCTAATACTAGCTGACAGATAAGAGAAATTATGCCGTGATCCGGCGAAATGATTATGTTATATCGGTTTCATATAAAAAACCACGTATCACTAAGTTTGTACAAGATATTCTACGAAACCACAAAACCATTTTCAATGAAACTTTGTGAAACTCTTTGGTAGGTGTCAGCTTAACTAAGAAATAGGATAATTTAGAATCCAATATGTGGCGCTGTTGTAGCCAATAATGCAAACATATTAAAGATGAAATTTTTCACAATGAACGTATACAGTGTGTTTAAAAACATAATGACAATTTTGGAATATGATTCAATATTCATTTCACCTTTTTCAATATTTATTAAAAATTTAAAATTTTGTTAAATTCAGTCAAAAATCTTAATCTATAACTAATCACGTCCTAACTCACACAAACGTGGTACTTTCAAACATAAAAAATAAAAATCTGTAGTCAAAAAATGAGTTAACGTTAACTTTAAAGACGAAATCTGTCAATAAATAAAAACAAATTCAATCTTACTCGAACTCTACCATCTATAGAACAATAAACTCCAATATATTGGAAAATCTTTTGTCAAGAAAGTCATTCACATATACATGGATTTCGAAAAATGTTCGAGTTTGATATGCAACTCCTTCATTGAAAAGCAACTAAAAACTACAAAAACAATTAAGTCTTCAAATGCTGCAAATAAAGTGAACTATAGCCAAACCATTTCTGTAATAACACAAACAAACAAATAAATATAGAAAAAAATAGATTATAAAAATAAGAATTTTGATTAACTACCAGTCAATTTCAGGAAAATAACAAATAAACATCTCCATAAAACTTAAATTTTAGTTTCAGCTTTTCACTCCCTCTCTCTCTTTCTCTCTCTTTTTCTATCACTCTATATCTCTCTGTCGCTCTATCTCTCTTATTAAATAACAAACAAAAGTCTGAAATGCTTATAAATCAAAATGTTCAAAATAATACTTCCAGCTTTCTTAAGCTAGACTGACTGAACTTACGTCACTCAGCTTGAATACATCTATACTATATAAATAACAAGACATCCTTACCAGTGCAGAACGCACTGAACCGACAACAATATCCAACACATTGAGAACAATAATATAATAAAACTTTTCCCTGTTGTTTTAGCTTTTGTTATTGTTCTTCTTATAGTTGTTATTGTATAGTTGTTGCTTTTGTTTGTATAGTCGTTTTAATGTTGGTAGTGTTGGTGTGAAGCGTAGTAAATGTGTAAATGTGGCAATTTAAAAATAAAAATTGCCATAAAAGTAAAATTTATGTTCACACTCTGAGAGAACATTTAGAAATAGAAAAATAAAACCACAAAAACAAAATAAAGTGAATAAAAGAGCAAAACAACAACACACCATTTAATATAGAGTTAACGAGGGTGCCCTAAAAATGACTCGTGACTTGGCTGTGGAAGTACTTTGTTTGGAGTTAGTGAAGGTTTTTGGTTTTTGTTGATGTTTGGTTAAATTGTTAGAAATCAATAAATTCTAGGTATAGGGTTGGCAGCAAAGTTTTCATTGAAGCTATATTAAAGTGCTGTTGGCACTTGATGTAACATTAAACAAAATATATTGTTCTATCGATAAGTCGAATGTTATAAATATGTTTATCGCGTTTATTGATACTTATGGATGGGTTCATGTAAGGCAGTCAACAAAAATAATCGTCATGGCAATACTTAAATCTTGTGACTGCATCACACTTTATGAACTTCATAACATGTTGATCTGAGGCTGAGAATAATAAAAAAAAAATAAGAGCTCTTTTATGCTCATGCTTACCTATTTGTTTTATTTTTATCGCTTATCGTTAGTAATGCGTCGTTAATCTCCACTATAAGAATATCACCGGACTGTATTTCCGCTTCACCCTCCCAGGAGATAAGCATGGGTAAACAGTCGTCACCGATTTTGCAGTTTTGTGGTACCTAGAAGAAGAAGGAGAAGAAAAGAAGAAGAATGAGAAAGTGTAAAGGAAGTTATTATGCAGTTATTTATGTTTTATTATTTCATCTTTATGGCTTTACAGAATTTTATAGATATACAAACCCTTGACTAAAAATATTAAAAAAAAAAATATTTTGAAGCAATTCTTGTTGGAAAAGCTGGAAATCGAAAAACGAATTTTTTAAAAATTTTAGTAAAAAATAAATTAAAATATTTGAAAATTTGTTTGTTCATGTATAAGTTTTATTTATAAAATGAAATACCCTACAGTATTTGGCACTAGTACAGAACTAGCGATTTCACTAGCCCCTAGGTAGCCAGTACTAGTTCTACTTCAATCTACTTTCTTTGTATTCAACTGGCGAATTTAACGTGAAGATGTCATAGGAAGGAGTCAATTGCTACCTTTTACATTGCCATTCTCTAGCCACTTCACTAGTGCTATAGGGCAAACTTATTTGCTAGTCAGAAATATAAAAAAACAAAAAACCTAACCTTTGAGAAATCAATCCTCAGTTCATTTTTTTTTGTTTTATTACAATTTTGTATTTACGTTGTTCAATGAAATTGGAAAGCTTCATATATCATGTTTTATCCGAAATAGTTCCTTTGAATTATAACAGTAATTTTCATGAGAGAAAGACGTAAAAAACATAAACAATAAGCAGTACGAGTTTGAAGTTGATTCAACTGAACCGTCTATGCATTACCTAGGGTCAGAAAAGTAGCTAGTACGAATAGAACTAGTAAAATAGCTAGTGATAAGTAGACAATTGGCTACTCTCAATACTGGCGGGTAATGTGTCGATTCGACAGTTGAGTATAACAGTGTAATGTTTGTAGCCAAATGAATTCATTTCATTTTCCTTTTCGATCAGAAATAAAAGTAAAAATTTTTTCTATAAAATATTACTGTTAAAATGCAAACTTTATTTCTTGGTCACACTTTATCACACACAGACGTTTTGTTGCACGAGGGCTTTTCGAGTAGCTTATCATAGATGTTAGGTCTTAATGTGGAAATTCCAACATCTTAGATGATAAATGTAATATGGGAGATGTGAAAATAAAAAAACCATGCTTAAAACATTATATATATACATCTATTCCATACTTATAACCATTAAAAATAAACGTAAAAACAATAGCGAATTAGCTAGGACTTTCACTTGGTTTGTGATTTTTTTTAAAGTTCATTTTTCATTTTTTTGCAATCCAATCAACCAATCTACTAATATGTTTATTTATCATTATACTTATAATTTCGTAGAGGTCAACAATATCAACCCATGAACAGTCACACATCATTTTCCTAACAAAAATCGTAAAAAGGTTCTAATGATAATGACATGGAAGAAAGACATACGAGTTTCTTTCATTTCAAATATCGTTAATTCTTGCAAGTCATATTATTTGACTCAAATCGTGACGATAGCTCATACAATGGAAACACATCGTCATATGATTCTAGTGAAGTTCACGATGAAGAAAGTGATAGTAATAAATTCTGACACAACGATACACCAGCTTGTGTTACATATCATCGACTTTTCATAAAGTTTTGGTTCATGGCGGTGACATGATTAAACATGCATGTAATTTTACAAATTGGCTTGCATATTTTTAATTTATTTTAATCTAGAAAAAATTTTAGGATCAACTTTTACTAGCTTGCAACGTGAAATCTTAATTAAATAACTGCCAAAGAAAAAGAATGACACCTAGGCGTATGAGTGACATTAATTTTCTTGTATGAAATAATTAATATTAAGGAATACTAAAAGATTATTTACAGGAATGATAGCCAACGCAGTTCAAAAGCACAGCACTAAAAATTTAATTATTTCGTGGCAAATTATCGAAAAGAACGAATTGAACAGTTAATATGACTGACATATTTAATAGTTTTGTGATTACTTCGGAAAGAAATGAAATGGCCAATGGCCAATGAAATGGCCAATTTGTTTTTTTTTCCTCGCCTTTGTTCATTGCCATTAATTTATAATTTTCATCATCTTATAGAATGTGATCCTGACGTTATTCTCATTGAATCGAAACTTTAGTTTCAAATTATAATTTTCAAAAATGAACTGATTTTGATATATTTTGGGTGAAGGTATGGCAAATAAATAGTCTGCTGTGCCTACCATATAGCTCATCATCGAAGGAGATTTTGATGAGGAACTAAATTTGAAATGAGGAAGAAAACTACATTGGTGCTAGGTATAGAGCAATGTTTACTAACTTTCTGTGTTCAGAGCTCAACAACATCGATATATCCGAGAAGTAGTTCCAATAAGACGGCGATACATGTCAGATAAGCAATGCTAGAAGTGGTGAAGAACAAATTTGGCGACTACGCTAACAAGTCAAATACTTTGACCTATCTTAAGGTCAACATTGCTGGAATAACAACACATATATTGGACCAGAGCATCAAAAACTGCACCAACCCATAATACATCGTGTAGTGGTCAAAAATTCTAAAATGTTATTGTAGTGAAACCAAACAAAATGAGTATCAAGATAAAAGAAATAATCTAAATTAAATAATACCAAATTATCAGTTTAAAAATGCAAGACATGTGCTATATATAACTCAATATTCAAAGGGTAATAGTTCGACAATACATCATAATGCAATCTAAATAGCGATGTTAAGGAAAAACATTTCTGTTTTTTTTTATATAGTAAAAAGTTTTTAATATGTTAAAAAGAAGAAACATCATGTTTGAGTTCAGTGGAACTGTAAACGTCATCACTGTCAATAGAAGTTGACCCCAAGTAAGAGCCTTGAGCGTCAACTAGTACTCGAAAAGCTGAATAACATTAGTCAAAAGTGGTTCTGCCACACGAACTTTGATAGTTACTACTGTTTAAGCGTTGACACCACGTTATGAAAGTGCATATTTGTTTTTTACGACTTTGATCGTATTTTTATGCTCTGGAGCCCAACCCATTTAACGCAGAGCAGTAACTTTAAACCCTGAAAAAGCCATACAAGTACCGTTTTCTAGAAAGGGGCTCTTACGTCTCACAAAACCCAATTGAGGTCAAGGACATAGGAATGACTTTTGACCAGAAACTTGCTTGGAACATTCTCTTGATTAATTCACCTGTCAACACTTTCCTGGAAAATTGGGGTCACAAGCCAGAAATGATATATTGAACTTTGGTGTATTACTTGGACTGTCTCCTTTCACAAAAGCGATCGCAAAGGAGGCATGTCTAAGCGCACTGAGGTTGGAGGAAAGAAGTGATAACAGAGCAGGAAATTTTCAAAGGCATGTAAACATTCAGCAAACATTCGAAAATTATCCCTTTCTAAAAGTAATTGAAATCTAGAGACATAATAGATTCAAACCTGAAACAGGCTCACTGTTATGGTACACTCATGGTTCCAAACTAGAAAATGGAGAAACATGAGAAAAGGTCTATGGTATCAGATTCCACAAAGCCTTTCCAATGGATTATACTTCAATCATATTCAAAGTAGTAATATATGCTATTAAAGTATGTGTCCGGGAATGTCTCCGTAGGGAAAATATTAGGTCAATATATATATACTCTCAGACAGTCCAGCGGCGTTAACGGTTCTTCAAGCATACGAGCTTGATTCAAAACAAGTTTTTGACTGTGACAAATCACTGAATGCATTGGGACGAAACGATAATATAGAATTATGTTGGCTACCAGGACATGAAGGGTTTAAAGGTCTCGAAAAATTTCTATATTTCTAATTGACCCAGAACCATTTTGTAGGCTATCAAATGACTACCTTTTGGAACAGTTAAGGACCTGAGAAAATTCAAAGTTTCTGTGCCACTGGAAAAATTGTGCACGGAGAGAAATTTGAGCTGAAAACAATCCCAAACCAATTAATTTTGGAAGTGATTCTGAGCTTAGGCATAGTATTCTTGATATCAAGCCCTTATGTGATTGTTTATCAAAAAATATGCCCATGCGTTTATAATGTATGTCATTTTTGCATAATTTATCCAAAAATTAATATGCTCACTTGTGTCCAATTTATGACATTTTAGTATTGTTTATTAAATAAATAACATGCTCATTTGTATCCAATACTTGCCATATTTTGATTTTTAATAAAAAAAAAACATGAATGTGCTCTCATATGCCTTAACTAAACAAGTAAAGAAAGTCTAAAGTCGGTCTAGGCCGACTATAAAATACCCTAAACCCACTTTTCAAAAACAAAAAAATTTTTATTGTCCGTGGGTGCATGAAGCCTATATTTTATATGCATTTAAATGTTGATGAAAAATTTACACATACCAAGTTTTATTCCTGCAGCTCACAGTTAATACCTTTATTGTGCTTTCGCTATGGGAGGTGGGCGAGTTTATGGACGGATTACTCCCAATTTTTGTACACACCTTAGGTTTGGTATAAAATACATACATACCAAATTTAAGTCCTCTATGACAAACACAACCTTATTTATTGAGTTTTAAAGTTTTTGGGTTCTATGGTAGGCAGGCGTGTCCGTAGGCGGATGACGTCCATTTTTCAAAACCATCTTTTTCTTGTCATAAAAAACATATGTGCCAAATTTTAGCTCTTTAGGTGAAACACAGGCTTATTTATTGCGTTTTCAATTTTTGGGTTGTATGGGAGGTGTGCGTGTCCTTGAGCGGATGACGTCCATTTTTCGAAAACATCTTTGTCTTGTCATAAAAAACATATGTGCCAAATTTTAGCTCTTTAGGTGAAACACAGGCTTATTTATTGCGTTTTCAATTTTTGGGTTGTATGGGAGGTGGGCGTGTCCGTGAGCGAATGACGTCCATTTTTCGAAAACGTCTTTGTGTTGAAAAAGAATACATACACACCAAATTTTGTTGTTGTAGGTTAATTATAAGCTGAGTTATGCAGTTTTCAATTTTTGCATTGTATGGGAGGTAGGCGTGTTCGTCGGCGGATTCCAAAAATATTCAATAGTGCAGATCCCTGGGTTCATGTGATCATGTGTACCAGTTTCATCCAATTATCTCAACTCCTTCTTCTTATCCTGTGTATACGGACAATACACAGACGGACGGACGGACGGACGGACATGAATAGCTCGACTCACGTGGTGACGCTGATCAAGAATATATATACTTTTCTATACCGGACTTGCTTCGTTCTATGCGTTACAAACGTTTGCACAAATTTAATATACCCTGACCTTTCAGGTTAAGGGTATAAAAAATGTAATTTAAATATTTAGATTGTTTGGGAACCGTTTGGAAAACACGATGATAAGCAAATTTAAAACTTTTTTTTCATTGTCCAAAGTAGGTGTATATAATCCAATTTGGGCAGGAAAATTTAATTTTTTTTAATTTATTTTCTGCATTTTCATACATTTTTATACTAACAGGAACAAAAACCAACTGAAAATCACTGCGTTCGATTCCTCATGTTTTTGATGTACAAAAAAAAAAAACAACAAAAAAATTAATTTTTTTACAAACAAGTCCAAGATTAGAATTTTTAAGCACAAATTAACGTGTTTATCAAAAAAATTTTCAAGACCAAATCTGGCATAAACTGCGAACGTAAATAGCACGTTCTGGTATGGTTTTGATCTCTATTGAGCTGATTTCAGTTAGGAACGCTTTGAGCTTGATTTTAGCCCATTTTCTCCCATCTCTCCGTGCAATAGACAGAGGCAAGCAAGGGAATTTATTACTGTAAATAGAGCTTAATCAAAGATTCTGCTCGAGCTAACTTGATCCAACCTGCAACTTCTAACAGGTATTATACAGAACACTGTGCTCTTAGATACCATTTAAATAATATGTATCTATCTGAATCAGATAACAGATAGTATCAGATATATCTGCATACTATTTGGAAAAATAGACTACAGAACACGTTCTTCAAAGTCTGGTCTAACAAGGCAGAGACAGGGCTAAAATTTGTAAAAACCCTACATATAGAAAATTAATAACAAAGAAGGACTTGCATAATAGATCCCAACATTGTTTTATTAGGTCACGTTGCATATGGGTCAAATTAAAAATTAACATTATAGGTAACATTATATAATCTTTTGAAATCGCGTTTGTTCAATTTCATTGTTGTAGAGTTTATTGGTTTTGTCAAGGAAAGAATATTTAGGTCAACACCTTTTCCAAAATATCACAACAATTTTGGCTATGGTTTTTATAAAACTTTTCAGAAACAACCGTTTTCATTATTTTGAGGAAAAAATAAATTATATTTTCTCAGGATTTTGAAAATTTGACCATTTTCAATAATGGATATTTTGAAAATTATCTAATTACCTCAGTCAAATAAGAAAATTCCCACCTAGTCACGTATTCGAAGTAACAAATTTCATAGTAATTTGTAATTTCATAGTAAATTTCATTAATAATTTCAATTATTATTGTCTTGCAGTACCTTTATACATACATTCACCGAATTTAACCGATTCTTTGTGAAATATAATTTTTGCAAAATGTTTCAAGGTTCAATAATATAGGTTCAAGGAAGATATGTATATCTATTGCTATATTTTCCTGGACTTCTGACCTACTTTTGCCCGGCTTATCTTTGTATGTATTTCCCATACAAAATCATGTTAAAAATTAATATTGATAAGGTTTAAGATTGATTGTTTAAGATTGATTAGTTTAAAAACTCTCAATAACTTTTGGTACACAACTATTAATTTATTTTTTTAACATTCTTACCGAAATTTACTAAGATCGGTCGACCTATGTATTCAACTTTCATACAAAATCATTTGAAATATTAATATAGCGTGAAAAGACGTAACCCTAAAAACTGACCGATTTTAACTATTCTCAACATTTTTCTTTAATAGCTTAAACTAACAAGATTATAAAATTTCATTATAATTCGCGCACAGTGACTTTATTTCTTCAACTTTTGTAGGGCTCAGTCTTCTCAAATTTTTTTCCTATTTCTTATCCTATTTATCTGGTCACCTTGTATTAAAAAAATTTGTTGCAGTCGTCGTAAATGTGTCATTATTGATAAATATTAAATAAATTTTGAGTGCATACTTTTAGGCTCACATTTGTTCTTATAAGAAAAGCACTATAATAGCAAGAATGAGCAGTTTGAGCGATATTAGGTGCAGATCGTGATACTTTCGTTTTATAAACTGATTGTAAGAATATCATAAGGCAAAATATAGAACAAATACATAGAATACAGAACATATTCTTAAATAAAAATTTAAAATAAAAATATTTGAAAAACGGGGCTTGCAGCCCAAAAACTACTATCGGATACCGAAGCTTTAAACATAAAAAGTGACATTAAGGTTAAAAAAGATTTTCAATGTGCTCTCTTAATTCACTTTATGACGATGATGTACTGTACATAATTCAGTTTAAACACACTAAAATGGTTTAAATAATATTTATTATTAAAACAGTTATTTTCACAGAAATATAAAAAAAGTTTCATGAAATTATTCTTACACTCGCTATAAATTCAACTTTTGATTTCAGCGAAGTTCTTTACACTTCGTTTCAAATTTAGTTATAAAAATAACATCTTTGCCAGTGCTGCCACACTAAGTAAATTTATAGTTGATCAAATCTTTGCCTTGACAAACTTTTTGCAAAAGTCACTTCCTTTTGCTGTTCTGAGTTCAAACATTTTGCATTTGCCTACATCCGCAAAAAAAAACTTTCCTTACCTCTACATAGACGCATCCTTCCACCTAATGCTGCCCGAACATTTGAAATTTATGAAAATGTAGTAACCACAGGATTTGCCTACAAAACAGCAGGATATTGATAAAATTTATATGACACATGCGGTCGTCGGAAATCCTTTTTAACATTTGAGTTTTATTAATTTAGGATAAGCAAGTCACACACACATGTCAGCCAGCAGTAGTCAAAGGACACGAAACCTCACTCATTCATCTCACTAACACACAGCGAAGTGTGTTTCGTGGTCTGTTGAATGGACAAGCTGTAAATAGGAGACAAATTTATGTCATGCTGTTGTGTTCTCTGGTTTTTTGTTTATTTTTATTTTTTTTTGTTTTTCTTGCAAAACACTAAAAAAGGATTTGCTGCAGTAACCACAACAGCGAGCTGCTCAAAATGAGAGATACCTTTTTTGTTATTTTTTTTTTTTTTTACTTTAGCGTTAGGCACTAGATAATAACTTAAATTCTGGCTTGCATCAGATAGCAGCAGAGTGTAAGCCATGATTTGCCCAAATTTATTGCTTACTTTTCTGCGTATCGCTAGCCGACATACGGAAAAAACTTTAAGCCTTAAATAAGCTATAAATGCCAAAGCGTTGCTTAACTTTAGAGCATATCATCCATACATTTTGCACCCCTCCCCCCCGTGTTCGTAAGTCTACTGAGATATGCTTCGTCTGTTTTTCGTAGAAAATAATTTGCTGAATTTGCATAAAAGTTTTTCAATATCCTTTGAATGTATCCTTTAACTTGGCGTTCACTCTTAATAGAAAACAAACTGACCGGAAATTCGTTTCAAGTTTGAAATGGTTTGTTTTATTTTTTTCTCTTTTATTGTTGTTTTCTGTTTTCGGGTTTTTGGTTGTTGGTGATGATAATTTTCCGTTTTTTTTTGTTAGGTTTTACATTTCCAGCTGTTTAACTGGCTCACATAAGCTGAAAGGGTTCAATTTTTTTATAGCTTTAGTTGCTATATAGAAGCTTATGAAAAAAAACAGAAGGGAAAACAACACTGAAAATCTGTGCATTTAGAAATATTGTTCGTGTGTTTTGGTCGCTGTTAATTTTTGTTCTTATTCCGGAAGTTGATGATGAACAACAACATGTTGTTGCTTATTTACCAAAATAACCTTTATGTGTGTCCATTTTGCTTGAATAGCTTGAAGATTTTGTAATATATTGTAGCTAAAAATATGTTCTGTCGTGAGCATATCCTGAAGTGATGTTGTTGTTGTTATTGTTATATTCGTAATATTTTCGTAAATATTTAAAATTTTATGTTATAATCATCTTGATGTTAATTGAAAGTGTGTATGGCATGGCTTATGTAGAGCTTTAAGCTATGGGTCAAAGCCATAGGAACAGCTGATTTTCTGCATAACTCATTGTCTATTCCATGGCTGATCTATTTCGCACATTAAGGCTTTTATTCAGAACTAGTTATTGTGAGCGAAATGCAAAATTTCTTTCTTAGTAGTACATGACTTCCTGTACCTATTTATGAAATCCCCTTCCTAGATTTTGTAGACAAGTTATAAGTTATAAGTTAAATTTGACCTCGGAAGTCGAGTGGTAAGCATACTTCACTGCCAACCCAGAGGTCCAGGGTTCGAATCTGGGGCAGTTCTTGTCTTTTACCTTTCTTCAAGTCTTTTTTAATTTCTAATCAACTGAATTTAGTTGCCTCAGCTTTAAATTCACATGTTGATATTCACTTGATTTCCCTTTCTTTTAAGTAGGAAATACTTATCTCTTACTCCGTTTTCGAAAAAAAAGGCAGACTTGACTCTATAGATATGACATCAGAAATCCTTGTTTCAAAGCTAAAAAAACCCTTAGTTCTCAAATGAACTGCATAAAACTACCGTGCGAAAATATGAATTTCACCTTCAAATGAATAACAACTGTCTTAATAAAATTTTTTTTAAAAGCTGCACATAATTTCAAGTCAACGCCTTGAGAGTAAAATATGGGCTTTAAACCGAAAATAATTTTTTTGAGACTTACAGAAATATATTGCTTTCATGATAACCACAGTTTAAGCAACGATCATCCGCTACTATCCTCAACAAGCTGCAAGGATACCTGTGTATGTGAATCACTGAAACAATGAAACTGAAATGTTCTGTAGCTCTGGGTGTATTAATTGGATTACCACATGCTTGAAAGCTAACTATTGGAAAAGAAGCGTGTCTCAACTCTCATTGTTCTCAAAAATATTAGGGAGATTTATGGGTCATATGACGGTTCTTCCAGTTTTCGCAAATCATAATTTACTACAAATTTTCGAAAACTAAAGATACTTTCGGCAAATGTGACGTTTTGATGGGTTCATAGCTGACCAAGTTTTACAGTTATGTTATACTAATGGGTCTAATATTCGGCGTAGGAACGCAATTTCAATCATGTTTCAAACGAAAATATTTACATGCCATTGTGGGTGATTTTGACGTAGAATTTACAAATTTTTTCAAGTCCATGAAACGTTTTGACGAATACTTTAGGGTATACCTACAGCCTTTAATACTCATCGTTCAAAGATAATATTTATACTAAAATATCAGATATATCCTGCGCTAAATGAATATGTAATTTTGGATTTTGTTACTATTATATTAAAGTCACAAAATAGTAAAATATAATAAGAAAAATCTAGATTTTTATATAACAAAATTCAATCATTAGATGCTTGCATGTTGTGACTACGGCTTCTTTGTTTTTATTTCGTTGTTTTTGCTTGTGTTGGTTTTGTTTTATACGAACTTGGTTCTCTACTCCACGTTAAGAGGGTGATCCTATTCGATATTAATTAACTTATTAATTTTCGGAAGGTAAATAATAAATGTGTGGATAATAGACAAAACAATCGGACTAAAGAGATAAAGCAGAAAAGGTTACTAGTTAAAAGAAATTCTGCGTCTACACTTACGATACTATCGAAACTGTTTTTTTTATAGAAAAACACAAGCAAAACTTTGCAGCTTCGTGTAGCGTTATAGCGTTATACATATCGCATCGCTTATAGCGTTCACTCTGACATCAGCCTAAATGTTATTTTGATACTAAAAAGTCGTGACTGTCAGACAGAACCTACGAAAAAAACTTTTTAACAAAAAAAAAAAAACACATTTGATCATTTATTTATATTCATTATTTTATTGGAAATCTTATGATTTACGATTTACGCCGACTTCGAAGCTTTTATTATCATAAAAAGTTAATATATTTATGATAAAAATAAAAAAAATTCAGAATAATTGATATCATAAGATTTCCAATATAATAATGAATATAAATAAATGATCAAATTTGACCAAGAAATAAATAGTAAAAGTAATTTAAAATTATTTTCTACTTTGTAGTGATTTTGAAGTAGGTTTTTTTTTTTTATTAAAAAGTTTTTATTTCTTTCTTTTTAGAGAAAATGAAATATTTTCAAAAAGTGTATAAATTAATTAAACACCAATTATTTATGCTCATAATATGGAAAATGCTTTTCTGTCGTTTCTTATTCTGTTCTTTGTCAGTATGTTTATCAGTACCTGCTCTTGTATTTTTATCAGTACCCCAATGTCAATATTGACTGCAATATAGTGTGTTTATAATAGTGACACACCTCTTTGTCGAGAATATCACACTCTTTGTCATAGTGTTTTCAATAGTTCTACCCATTCTAACAATGAATTTGATCACCCTTAAGTCAATATTATGCAGTTTTTTTACACACTGCCACATCCCTTAGTCGAATAACGCCCAATTCCTCGGTAGTAATTTGTACTAATTGTGCCTACGTCTGTACTTTTTCAGTAAGTAGTGTCAGTATTCGATTTAGTGTTTTCTAACACTCCCCTTTGTCGAATGATGCCCACTTTATTGACAATAACTTGTTATAAGTGTTATAAGTGTATAGTACCTCTGTACTAAATATAAGTACTCTAGTGTCAACATTATTCGAGATACAGTGTGTTTTAAATATTGCCACACCCCTTTATCAAACAACGCCCACTTAATTGAAATTAATTTTTTATAATTGTGTTTACCTCTGTAGTAAACTTTAGTACTCTAGTGTCAATATTATTCGATATACAGTGTGTTTCATATATTGCCACACCCCTTTATTAAACAACGCCCACTTTATTGAAATTAATTTTTTAATATTGTGTTTACCTCTGTAGTAAACTTTAGTACTCTAGTGACAATATTATTCGATATACAGTGTGTTTCATATATTGCCACACCCCTTTATTAAACAACGCCCACTTTATTGAAATTAATTTTTTATAATTGTGCCTACCTCTGTAGTTAACTTTATTACTCTAGTGTCAATATTATTCGAGATACAGAGTTTTTCTAATACTGCCACACCTCTTTGTCGACTAACGCCCACTTAATTGACCGTTATTTTTTATAATTGTACCTACCCTTGCATTTTTGCTGTGAGTTTTATTGACTCTAGTACTCTAGTGTCAATATTAACTGGGATACAGTGTTTTTCTTATAGTGACACGCCCATTTATCGAATACCGCCCACACTACTGGCAGTTTTTTTTTTATATTTGTACCTACCTTTGTACTGAATTTTCCCCTTCAGTACCTCCCTCCCCTTCTGGAATAACGCCCATTTTTTTTTTACAAAAATTTGTAGTAATTTTTCCTACCCTTGTAATAAATTTCTGTACCCTAGTATCAATAATATTCGAGACACAGTAATTCTCTTATATTGCCACACCCCGTTGTCGAATAACGCCCACTTTTTTATAGTAATTTTCAATAATTGTGCCTACCTCTGTACTTAATTTCAGTACTCTAGTGTCTATTTTCTTCGAGATACAGAGTTTTTTTAATATTGCCACACCCTTTTTTAGAATTACGCCCACTTAAGTGATCGTCATTTTTAATATTTGTGCTTGCCCTTGTAATTTTACTTTCAATTTTATTACCGTTGTGTCAATATTTACTGAGATACAGTGTTTTTCTTATATAGACACGCCCCTTTGCCGAATACCGCCCACTTTCATAGACGGGTACCTCCGCGTTGATAGTCTCTATATGTTGACAAAAAATTACGGCAATCGTGCAAGTACTTCAGGAGTAATCGATGTACATACATTCACAAAAAAAAAAAAAAACAGAGAAACCAACCAACTTGAGAACCTCCTCCTTTTTGAAGTCGGTTAAAAATAAGACATGTCTCTTGTTCATTGTCAAAAGAAGCTCCGTAGATTCTTGCCAAAAGATTATAACCTTTGCCTTAGGAATTGAAGAGATGAATTACCCCGTAGTAGCAGTTTCATACAAAATAATGTATGGCGTTTGAAAACGAAGCGTCATGATCACCGAATCTAAAAGTTTGTGCCAAAAATCTATCTTTAAATGATCGCTTTTCCTGGTGGTTTGAACTTGTGAGCTAGCTTTTGATATTGGAGTAAGCAGAGAGAGACCATTTGTATTACCTTTAATTTCACATTTGAATTGTCTTTATGGTCGGTTTTTCACTGTTAACAATGGATGTAATACACTTTTTAGAAAATAATTTGAGAATAACCTGTTCTTTTTTGCAATAATATTTAACCCTCCGTTACTCTTACTTACTTACTTACTTAGATGGCGCTTACAACCGTTGGTCGGTTTTGGCCTGGTCTAAGAATTTTCGCCAGCCTCTTTTGTCGTGCGCTTGCTGGCGCCAGTTGGAAACTCCAAGCGTTGTCAGGTTATCCAATGCCTGGTCTTTCCAACGGAGATGCGGTCTTCCTCGTCTGCGTTGGCCACCGCTGGGTACCGAATCCAATATCTTTTTCGCTGGAGCTTCGTCGTTCATTCTCTCGACATGACCTAGCCAGCGAAGCCGCTCAATTTAATACGCTTGACTATATCGATGTCGGCATATAGCTCATACAGCTCATGGTTCCATCGTATTCGGTACTCGCCATTGACGCAGATTGGACCATAGATCTTGCGAAGGATTTTTCTCTCGAACGCTCCCAAAGTCCTTTCATCAGAGCTGCTCAACGTCCAGGTTTGTGATGCGTATAGTCCCTCCGTTACTCACGCACCTGTTTTGGGACGCCGTCACTCGCGGGATGTTTCATGCAAAAGATTAAACTTAAATAGTTCTTAAAACCAAAATTATTTTTAATAAATTAACATAGGACTTTATTAAACAAAACAAAAAAAAAATTGTTCCCAAAATAATTAATATTGTGTACAAAAAATGCATATAAAACATAATACAAATTCGACAAAATAACGCTAAACCATTATTTTTATTGGATTACAGCAAATAAATAGAATTTTTTGTAGAGAGGAAAAAAATCTACCACTTTTTTTCCTAATCTACCACTCTTTTTGAGCACATTCTACCACTATTTAAAATTTTCAAGTGACAGCACTGAGTACAATACACCAAATCAGCAGAATAAAAAACAAAATATTAACAAACAAGCAGAACAAAAAAACAACTGGTATTATACTTCTGGATATAGAAAAGGCATTTGATACAGTCTGGCATAATGGTCTTATTTTCAAGCTGGTGTCCATGAATATGCCCAAGTATCTATGTAAACTAGTCTTCGATTTTCTACTTACCAGAACGTTTTCGGTATCGGTGAACAACTTTCTCTCTTCTCCCAGAAGTATTCTAGCTGGTCTGCCTCAGGGTTCAATACTTTCTCCGCTATTAAATGTGCTTTATACTGCAGATTTTAAGGCCCCAAAGTTAATGGATGTAGCTTATTATGCCAACGCACACAGCTCTGATCACAACAAGTAAACTAACAAGCGCGCTTTTGAAAAAAATGGAAAAAAAGTCTCGAGTCCTGCAGCAAATATTGTTCAAAATGGAAGATCCAAATAAATCAAGATAAAACACAAGCTATTATATTTCCATATAATAAATCACCAAAAGGATAACCAATGCGCCAATTAAATTTTAATAATGTTGTTATAAAGACTCAAACCGAAGTAAAGTATCTCGGTGTCATACTTGACCAAAAACTGTTATGCCGCAAACATATAGAGGCAGCCTGTGAAAAAGCAGTTAAATCATTAAGATAATTATGGCCTTTGTTGAACAGACGCTCAAAGCTCGACTTTCGAAACAAAAATTTACTTTTCAAATGCGTCATAAGACCGATTTTGTCGTATGCTTCTGCTGTATGGTATAAATCAGCAAAATGCCACCTCATCAAAATGCAAATTATACAAAACAAATGTCTAAAAATGATAAATAACAAGGACTGGAGGTATTCCACACTAGCGCTGCATAATGAATCGGGTTATAAATTGTTCGCAGATTTCATCAGAAGACAAAATCTATATAATTAATAGGCTAAGGTTTTTTTTTGTGACTTCAACTCCTCCCAGACCAATGAACTGAATTTATCGATTCAGATGTCATTAAATCAGGTTTAGGCTGTAGATGTGCAAACCACTTTTAAAAATTGTGATTTCGCTTCAGGGGGTTCCCAACCTTTTAAAATAGAAATTTAAATTTTTGTACAAAAATCGGCTATTTAATCAATTTCAAATTTAGTTTGAGTAGAGCTTATGAATTGGTCGATTTTGAATTTTTTTCAAAACTAAAAATTTTTAACCAAAATTATTTTTTATGCATTCCTCAAATGTCAATTGTCCGAAAAATGCAGTTCCAAAATCAAAAATTCCACTTTCTGAGCAAACAACTCAGTCAAAGTTCAACGGTTTTCCAAAATTTTTTTTGTTTTTTTAAATGTTTGTTTAATTTTCTTTGAAATATGTTGGCAATTCTGGTAATTATTGAGCCAAATGTATTTTTAATGAATTTTCTTAAAATTGACTTTAGTTGTTTTACGTGTATTTTTATTAAAGGCCAAGGCAGAGAAAAAAACTGTCTGAAATTTAAAGTTATTTATTTGGAAGCGAATATCTCTGCCAATTTTTAAAAAATTTAATTTTTTTCTTTTTTGTATTTAATTGCAATTAATTGACGTTAAAAAAATAACAAAGTTTTTACCGTTACTTAATTATTTATATTTTAACCATTGCCTTTAAAAAGAGTCTAATAAAATGAATGTTTTCTCAAAAAATGTATTAAAAATTGTTTTTGTTGTAAAAATAAAAAAATTTAAAATTTGCATATTTGAATTTCTTTCATTGTATATGGTTTATTTAAGACAAATTTGTTTTTGTTTGACAGAAAAATTTATAAATACTATGTGTCATCGAAAAAACAAGGCTACCCCCTATGGTTTTTTGTTCGAAATTTTTTTTTTTTTAGATGTTGTTCTTATATTTTTTAAATCTTCAACAAGCTTCAAAAATAATATATTTGAAAAAAATTTCATTATAGCTACAACCAATTAAAAGTTATAGCCACGAATCTGTTTTAATCATCCTGCTTATCTATATAATTAATAGGCTAAGGTTTTTTTTGTGACTTCAACTCCTCCCAGACCAATGGACCGATTCTATCGATTAAGATGTCATTAAATCAGGTTTAGGCTGTATATGTGCAAACCACTTTTAAAAATTGTGATTTCACTTCAGGGGGTTCCCAACCTTTTAAAACAGAAATAAAATTTTTGTACAAAAATCCGTTATTTTATCGATTTGAAATTTAGTTTGAGAAGAGCTTATGAGTTGATCGAATTTGAATTTTTTTCAAAACTAAAAATTTTTAACCAAAATTATCTTTTATGCATTCCTCAAATGTCAATTGTCCGAAAAATGCAGTTCCAAAATCAAAAATTCCACTTTCCGAGCAAACAACTCAGTCAAATTTCAACGGTTTTAAAAAAAATTTTTTTTTTTCGGTTTTTTGGCGTTTTTTCATCTAAAGGTCGAATCATCATCGACAGGTTAATCGATGTTGTAAGTGTTCTGTAAGTACCTTTTATTAATTTCTGAAATATCTCTTAGTATTATGTCTTAAATCTATTTTTCACTGCGTTTTTTGTTTTTTAAATTAGTTATGTTTTATAGCTGGAAGAGTTGAGCTGCAATGTTTTCGAATAGTAATAATGTTTGTCTGAGTAGTAATATAAGTGTAAGTCCGTCTTCGTATTTTGACAGTTACATTAAAAAATTTAGTGTCAGATCATACATTTAAGTCAAACCATTCAGATAATGATCTTTTAAATCATTATTGAGACTGAATATATCGTTATTGAGTATTATAACTTCTTGAATAGAATATCATATATTAAACATCTATAATGTTTTTAACACTTAATTTTTATTGAATTGTTCGAATTCGGGCAACAGGTTTACTAGTTATAATTATTTTACTAGAATAAGGAACTCTTCTTATGCTTTATTAAGAGATTGCTTGGAAATAACATAATTTATAACTATGTACACTTGAAATTTACCAAAAATTAAAAAACTCTTGTTATGTAGCGACTATTTTTTGAAAATATTCTAACTGTATGCAATTAAGTTTTCAGATATTGTTGTCTCTTTTTTTATTTTTTTTGAAATAAAGGTCTTTTACCCCATTTTTGCCTTTAAGAAGTAATTGATTTTTATAAATCATTGCGTTAATCGCACTAAATATAAGTAAAATTTGTTGTAATATCTTTGATAGATCTCATAAATAATATTTTAATATAAGCACTGTATAAATAGATATATTGGTTGAATAAATTGAAATTGAAAAAAAAAAATTCCAAAATAGTTCGTGTTAAGATAAGCAGAGCATAATTTACCTTTATCGATGACTTTCCAGTACGACATAGATTCTAAAACTTCTTCAAGAAACTATCGGTCTAATATCAAAACCCTGCTCCCGCCGAGAAACATTAAAATTAGAATTCGAAAAGTTTTAAAACCAGCATAATTTTATTAAGAAATGCAGTAATATTGATATTTTTATCGGGATATTTTAGAATATTTTCCAAATTTTAATGTCACCCGGCAGGAGCTAGGTTTTATTTTTTCTTCCACTGTCTCTTGGGGAAGAATTCTTTCTAAATGCTATTTGACAAAACCAAATGACCCAGTCTAATACATAAACTCATCTTTTGAATATCTTTTGTGAAATAAGTTGTCAAAAAGCAATAAAAGGTTTTTGCCTTATCCGAATCTTATACAAAACTTGTATCTATAAATGTTGTTTTTAAGAAATTTGCTATACATATTCTCAAAATGATTTAAGAAGAAAAAGTGTAACTTGAATGCAACTCTTAGTCTACTCGTATAACAAATTTACTGAAAACTTTGTCTTATCCGCTCAAAACTCCTTAACAGGTCAAACTTATATTTACTAGCTTTCAATATAAATAGCTGCCGTACATAAAAGCTTTTAAAAATTATTTAATGTTGCCAATTTATTTATGTGTACTCACCACTATGGGTAACATTAGCTCATGTGTTTCATTGCCACGCCACAAATGCGAATCCTGTGGCACAGTCTGGATTTCGCATTCAAGCGAATTGATTTTCTCCTGCAGGCGACTGAGAATGCGTGGTCGCGCGATTGGCTTCAAGGATGTTTTAGTTGGGTTTGTGGCGCGTCGCTCGGTAAAAGTAGCAGTGGTCGTAGTTGATGGGGCATTAATTTTGACAGTGCCAACAACTATTGTCGTTGATGCAGCAGCAGCATGAGGAGGCAATATGTTGTCTGTGACAGTAGTCGTTGTTGGTGAGTTTGTGGACGTTGCTGGCGGTGTTGTTGATGGCGTCAAAAGCTGAATCTCTTTTGCGGTGGCAAAAGTTACAGATTCGTCAGAAATTTTCGTAGCAGCAGCAGGAGTAAATGTCGCTGTTGCTTGAGCTTCTGGCAATGCTGGTGATGATGATGTTCTTGTTCTTGTTGTTGTTGATGTTGATGTTGCTGCTGTTGATGTTGTTGTTGTGGGTGCTGTGGTGGATGCTAGCATTGATAGAGTTTTCAATAGTAGCTTAGCGCGTTTTAATTCCTTTTGAAACTTTTTGGGTTGCACGTTTGGCTGTACGTTTGCAGTTGCTGCAACTTGCATGGTTGAAATAGTTGTTGCATTATTTGTGGCTATCATGGCGGGCGTGTGTGTTACTGGTGCTGTTATAGCCTCTGTTGTTGTTGGTGTTGTTGTTGTTGTTGAAGTGCTGTCGAGCAGCTGATTGACATCTATTGGTCGCGATGATTTGATGCCTGCCAATTGTTGTTGTTCCTTAAGTTGACGTATTTTCTCCTTGTGTAGCTGCAACAATTGACTATAAAGTTCTTTGCTGTTGTAGAATTTGGTCGTAGAGAATTCAGGATGTGAAACGGATGATGTTGTTTTGTCGATGCCCTCCAAGTTGGCACCATTTTTGGCCACATTAGCTTTGGGGTCAGTGTTGAACTTGGTGTTGGCAAAGTCCACGTGTGGCAAAGCAATGGCATCGCTTGCAGCGCGATGCATGGGAAAGTCAAAACTTTTCTTGACACGCCGATCAATAAAATCATGGCTTGCAAGCGTCTTGTGATTAACACTGTAGATGGTAGGACGTTGTTTGACAAGCAGGCTGGGTGTAGCCAGTTTTTCATCACTCATTGCTGTGTTTGTTGTTGTCGTTTCGGTTTTATCCGTTGTGCTGGTGCTTGCATCAGTTGCCGCAAACTCACTGAGACGGAATTTTTGCTCAATTTCTGTGATGACACCATCCTGCTCGGCAAGCAGTTTCCCGGTAAAATCGCTGATGTTATCGCCTCCAAACGAGTGAGTGTTGCCGGGCTTGTTTGCAGTTCTCACTGCAACTGCCACCAGATGATTAACGGTGTGTTTGCCTGACAATGCTGCATTATTATTGGCACCTACTTTTAAAGCAGCAACAGCCGGAGCTACATTTGCTAATGCAATCTCAGCATCCTGATCCACTTCCACCTCATTTGGCATCAGATTTTGTCGATGTTCTGCGGCATCCTCTTTCGAGAATATTGTGCGTTCCCGCAGCAGTTTCGCATTGGAATCACGTATAATTGGATTGAAGTCTTCGATTTTCATGGGATACAAGTCGACGATGTTGATTTTGCTGCCAGTTGTTGTTGGTGCTGCTGTTGCTGGATTTGTGGATTCAGCTAGTATTTTCGTAGCTGTCTGCGTGGATGTGGCAATTTTGGCATCTTCTTTAGCAGCTCCATTGAACTCATCTGTGACAATCTCAGCTAGCTTGATGCGGTAGAGCCCGTTCTTGAGTTGACGTTCAATATGAATGTCAGGATGTGGTCGTGGTGACTTCGTTGGGTGGTTGTCTTCCGTTGCACTTCCTGCGTCTTCTTGTGGCTTTCCTGCAATGGCGGATGTCACCCTCACGTTCTTGCTGCTTTGATGGGCATTCGGTTCATTTGTTTTTTCTGCTGCTTGCAACTTCGACTTCATTGCTTGGTTAGCTGCAGCAACGATGTCTAGTCTTGCAGTTTCCAGCACATTTCCTGCTGCATCGACTGCATTTAGTGTGTTCGTTAGTGCTGCTGCCGTTGTTGTTTGTGTTATTGTTGGCATTGTAAGTTGCTCCTTTGCATAGTTGATTTGTGTGATTTTCAGTGCATTTCCTTTGTTGCTGGCTACGTTTTCCGTTAGCTTGTCATGCTCGAAATATGATTTAGTGGCTGCATTTTGCTCTTCTTCCGTCACCTGCTCTGTTGCAGAGTTGCCAGAACTTATCGCTGCTGCTGCTGTTGTTGCTGTTGCCACAAACTGAACTTCATCATTTTGCTTGGAAGTCATGGTTGTGGCACTCGTTGCCGTCGCCGTCGTTGTTTCGTCCGGCAGCTGCTTTAGTCCAGCATCGTTTGTTATTGTTGCTGGTGCATTTGATGAGGCCAGTGTTGTTGTTGTTGTAACTGCCTCTAACTCAGTTTCCAACTCGGCCGCCGGTTTTATGGTGACCAAAGTTAATGCTGGCAATTCAGTGAAACCGTTCGCATGGCCAAGCATTAAAAATGGCGTAATTAAAATGGCTAAAATGGCAACGCTTTGATTTTTGGAAAACATTTTGAAGTGGTCGTGGTCTCTGTCGTCGTCGTTGTTGTTGTTTCTCTTTTTGTTGGACTGTCACTGTGGCGATGGTGGTTGTGCTGCAACTGCTTGTTGACGGTTTATCTACTCAAAGCTGTTGTCATATTTTAGTTTTTTGCTGTTGCTCTGTAAAAACAAAGAAGAGTTTTTAGAATAAGTTTTGGAAAAATTTTAAAAGAGCAAAAAATATGTGGTTTTAAAACTGAGTTGACTGTAAAAATTATTAAAAAAGTACTTTTGGTTTATGTTTCTTGCTTCGATTAACATCGAGGACTTGTGAATTAAAAGGAAATTTTTTAAGTTAAAAGTAATTAATTGATGGATTTTCCATAACTTTTAAGTAAAAATGTCGACATGTCGGAGTCGGCATAAAAAATGTAGGTCCAGTTCTCGGTCAATTGTGTGCAAACATTTAATAACACACACAACACAATTGATCATAAGAAGCTCGGCCAAAGTCCTTTCAAGGGCTGAAATGGCCAATTTGTTTTGTTTTTTTTTTTTAACAAAAACAGAAGTGAAAAGTTAAATTATATTTTATTAGGGTTTTACATCAAAATCTTCTGATTTAATTGAAGAATTTAATTGAAGAAATGGAATTGCAGTTTCAAAACCATAAATTGGCGATCACCCGCATAGTGAAAAAAATTACTATTCCGGTTTTAACTATTTTGTACCTAAAATTTTTCGGGAGTATAATTATAGAAAAGATTTATTTTTAAAAACCAATTCTTTCTGGAAAAGTTCACAGTAATTCGAGCCTGCGGATTTTCAATGAATTTCGTCTTACATATTAAAAAATTACATAAAAAATTATAAATTTTTCTGAAAGACTTTAAAAGTCATGAAAATATTTACATTTCATTAATTAGTAATGAAAATTGCAGACATGGAAAATACTGTGTAGAAAAAAGCATTAAAAAAAAAAAATTAAAAAATCGTTTTATGGGGCTAAAGAAATACCTGGGTCCTTAATACCTGGTTTTTATCAAACCTATAAAGTTAACAACAAATCTGAGATCATTTTTGAGCTCAGCCCTTAAATTTTTTATAGCATCAAATTTTATCAGTAGCAAAATTGCATTGAGTGGTACTTTTTTAAAGATCTATCAAATATATAACGTTTTTTTTTCAAAAACCATATCAAAACGAATTTAAGCCGAAAAGCTCTTTGAAGGACGTGGATTTATTTTAAAATAAATGTTTTTTATTATAAAATTTAAATAAAAAAAATTATTTTCATATCTGATGAGTTGTTATTCATTCACAAAGTTGAGGTTTTGAAATTAGAAGAAGATTTTTTTGATTTTTCCTGCTAAAAATCAAAAAAATTTTTTTTAAAGAAATATGAGAAAATGTATTCCATTTCTTTTGCATATCGTAAAAATGTCCATATTTGCTACTTTGGATGATTAAAACAATGGTTTACTGGTACGATGAGACTTACAAGAAAAAAGCACACATTTTGTATGGAAGCCTTATGAAATGTCAACTTTTCCGATAAAATATTTAAACATGAGAGTAAACGATAAAAAATAAAATTTTTGATACCCATATTGAGTACTTTTAATGTAAGGAAATTTTTTTCTGTAAGGAAAATAAATGCATTTCAATAAAACAAAAGTTTTATTATAAACAGTAACAAATTTAAAAAAAAACAAAAAAAACAGGGTTAGTTTACAAATTGCCTTACGTCCAACACAAATTAATATGAAATAATTGTGTCAACATACTTCTTTGATATTGACTAAACATTACTTAAAATTACAACAACAAAATTCCAACAAAATTTTCTCATAAAAAGCTGATGCCATCGTGTGTGGATTTGTAAGAGCTTTCGTTTGGTATCAAATTTGTAAATGTTTCCATGGAAAATAGCGAAATTATAGCAAAACAACGAAATTTTCTCTGATTTTTGAAATCGAGTTTAAAACCCTAAACCTTCGATTGAGCACGTATAAAAAAAAAACGTCGACCTTAGATTTTTGTCATCTATCACATATCCGAAAATCATTCAAATTGCAGACTGTCGCGGACCTTTCCTTATAATTCCACCTTCTATCTATGAACATTTTTTTGAAATTTGTATTTTTTTGTTAAACAAGCAAACAATTTATCAAAATTTCAAGTAAATCTAATGAGTAGTTTTTTTGGAAACATTTTTTGTGTTAACAAGTCAGGCTAAAAAGCATTTATCTTATTTATTTTGGCTATGAGGGTTTATTATATAGCTAAAACCACTTTTTCGAGATTTGTTGTAATAAGGAGTTATCGAAAAATTGATCCGATTTGAATAAGTTTTGCATCACATACTTTGAACCACAGACATTTTTGTCTGTACCTGAATTATAGGGGTTGCTTCAAAAACAACGGAACTGGCCCATTTTTTAGTCCTAAAAAAACCCTGTTTTTGTAAATTTTGGATATTTGGTGCAATAATTCCGTTATTTCTTGAACAATCCTTTTTATTCTAGTCACAACGATAACGGCATTAATTTTCAACATATATACGTTTTTCTTCAAATGATGCACCAAATATTTTGTGATTACAACCAGCAGTGTATCTTGTTTTTAAAGTTGGCCTACTTTAATATGACATGTTAAAACAATAACAACCACAACAACAAGAACAATAATTGTTAAATCTAGTTTGATATTTTTCCTACTTAAGGGTGGCCTTAAATTTCTTATTTCATATACTTATAAATATAATTTATTTTATTTTTCTAAACTTGTATCGTATTAATAAATGTTGTGCCCTTCTTCTCAGCACAACTGAATATTGCAAATAAATACTTTAAAACCACTTCATTAAAATATATGCACATGTACGCTAGCAGATATAAAATATTCTAACTGCAACCTTTTAATATACATACTTTAAACGTAAAGAATAATAATTTTAATTAGTTTTTTGTTTAATATATTTTTTTTTCTTATTATTTTCCTATTGAAATTAATTAAATAGTTTGTTCTTCGTATATTTTTTTTTTCAATTTTATTAAAACATATCCTTCCCCTCAGCTGTGTAGCTTAATTAATATGTTCTGTTCATTATGTTCTTTACAGTATTCTTAAATTGATTTTTTTTTCATTTTATTTTTACACTTTCATTATCCTGCATCTAATAATGCAATGATATGAATGTACAACAACAACAGAAGCAAAGAGCAGCAACAATATTCGAACGCTTTAGTTTGTCACTAGCTTGTCTTTTATTTGTTGCCTTGAACGTTGTACATTAGAGCAGCTCGTATGACAGCGTTTGAAGCTATTATTAGGGTAGAGATTTATGAAGGATCTCCGGTCTTGTATGCCAGTGGCATTGAATTGATGCACATTGACACTGTAGGGTAGTGGTGTACAAAACGATGGAAGTAGTGAGAAAAAAAAAATAAATAGAACTGTTAATAGAACATTTTAAGTAAACGTTTCTAAAACCCATCAAGTATGTGAAGTATGCGTTGCGTTTAATTGGCACGATATTGTATTTTGAGGACTTTTAAGGACAGTGTTAAATTTCAATAAAAAGCTTTGCTGATGCAATTTGCTTTGCCATACAATTCTTTCAAAGGGAGATCAAGGTTATTTATAAGACATTTGCAGAAACTTGGAATAGTTCAGATAAATAATATTGTTATGAAATTTTTGAAGCATAGCTTTTCTAACTGTTTACTTAAACAGAACTAAAAAATAGGGAGTTAAACAGATGTAATGTTAATTATTTGGTAGTCACTTTCACTGTAAACAATCTTGGCTGGCAAAAATTGTTTAAACTGGCTTTCGAAAAATTTGCATCTATCAAAACAAGTTTTTATTTTTATTTATGGATTCGAAACACTTTTATTAAAAGCAAACTGCATCTTCTTTTCTACTAAAAGCTTACCTCAGTGCTTTTTATCTCAGTATGAAAACAAGTGTTGCCACTGACTACCTTTTGAGCTTCAAAAAATTTCTTACATCGCACATTTTGACAGTTATTTAAGCGTTCTTCAACCCTTCAACGACCATCATACCACCACGGCAAGTTAATTATCCTGTAAGCAATAATCAATACCGTTTAAGTTGTTGTTTTTGTAATTTTTGAAATTGAAATATGTACCATACTACATAGTACGGTGGTGCCTGAGTGCACGTCCTGATGCTTGTGCCAATTTTTGGCAATGTTGCCAACTTATGCATGGAGTCCTCTTGAACACCACATTGTATGTATTTAAGTGCAGCAGTAGTAGTAGTAGTAGTAGTAATAGTAGTTGTTGTTGTTTTTGTGCACTTAATGTTTAAAGCTCTTCTACACACAAGTTGACTTCACTTTGAGCTAGTTACATTCACTCATAACGGTTTCCTTTATCGATGTCTATTGCGGATAAAATTCAGGAAATTCCCTGCATTTGTGCAGAGCATGCATTTAATTAATGAAAACGCACGCACACAACCACCGCACTAAAATGTCTTCTCAACTTTTGACAGGAAATCGTAAATATTTACATAAGTAGTGCACTGATTACACAGATACCAATATTACTATTATTATTATTAGGTATAGATAGGAGCTGTGAGTGTTTGGGTGCAATAAATCACAATCACGTTATTCTATTCCTTCGTGTAAAGCGTGCAGCATTTCATTATTGTGTTGTTTTATGCAAGTAAGTGTGTATGTATAGGTCTGATAGGCTTTATGTATTCAATTATTTATACTTGTATCCGATATACAACAACAAAGTCAATTGAAATAAATTGAAATAATTGAAAATTAATTAATGTACGGCAACAATGTTTCTTTGTGTTGATTATGTTGTAGTCATTGACCAAGGTCAAAAATTGCTACATAAGCTTTTTGTTGCATAAGCGATGCATGTTTACAATGTAAATAAAATAAAAAAATAAAATAAGAAACAATCTCACTTTCCCATTTTAGATACAGGATGTGCTAGGAAGATTAAAAAAAAATCGACCTTCCATGCAATATCTTGGTCGAATTTTAACGGTTTTAAATTTTAAAATTTTTTCTGAAATACCTGCTAAATTTTCTTTCAAATGTGATAATAATCACTATGAAATTCTTACCAAAAGTATTTGTTAAGAAGCTTCTGGGACTTTTATTGAACTTAGCAAACAACTTCCGTAGGATTGGTGCGTGCTTGCTTATAAAAGCTTTTTACAGCTTATATGTATTTCTTATAAACTTCGGAAAGTTACCTGCAGAAAACTGTTCCAAACTTAATGATGTAAGCTTTGCCGAAACAAAAAAATTAACAAAATATTTGCAAGAAATAATGCAGTAGTTTTATAATTTTTTTTATAAATTTATACCTTACTTTATCTTAATTTTAAACATAAATGTTTTCATTTAATTATATTTTTATATTTACTAAAAATTTAATAAAATTGTTCTTATGCATTCATGGGATTCGAACCCGTTACCTGCCGCATGCTAGATCGGAGGGATATTTTCGATATTTAGAGTTGTATGGGAGACACAACTTAGTTTTTGCGGCTTATAGCAATTTATAAGCAGTACATATTTCTTATTGTGCAATCAAAAATTATAATAGCACTTTTCCGCAAAAAGGCCAAAATTTGGCATTTACCTGACTTGAGAAACATATTATTTTTAGAAAGCAAGACTTCAAAGGATTTCGGATCAGCCTAGAGCAGGTTGGAATCGTCTTTTGCATTTAATTTCTGTATATTTTCATATCGTCTGCATAAATTAGCAGACGAGAGTGTTCAAAAAGCTGTGTGGCATAATTAATTGCTAAAATAACACTGTTCAACACAAAAACAATAAAACAGGGTTCTGTCTTCGAATTCTGGTAGAGAGAACAAAACAAAAAAAAAATAGACGTGTTTTGTAATTTTGAAAGTTTAGGTCTGAGTTTTATTTTAGGTGGATTTTTAATTTTCCCATTTTAGATACAGGATGTGCTAGGAAGATTAAAAAAAAAATCGACCTTCCATGCAATATCTTGGTCGAATTTTAACGGTTTTAAATTTTAAAATTTTTTCTGAAATACCTGCTAAATTTTCTTTCAAATGTGATAATAATCACTATAAAATTCTTACCAAAAGTATTTGTAATGATTTTTGTTATAATATTGTGGTTAGTTACAGGGTTGTCAACTCATTTTTTGGTTTTCCCCGCGACGTTCTCAAAATTCCCAGATTTTACATGAAATTCCCCACCAAAAAAAAAATTTATTAATTAATTAATATGCTTTTTAATTGAACATATACGTACACCAAGAAAAATACTTCACAAATCTTATTTTAGTTTACCTAAGGTTTTAGACAATTTGGTGCTTTTTTTATTTCACTACTGTGTTTTCTTTCGGTGTAACAATAATTAAGGAAAAACGAGAGTGTGGAAGGAAAAGTGAGAAAGAAAATATATTAAATATTAACCTTCATCGTTCCCTCAGACCCATTACCCTAAAAGGTTCTTAATGTATGCGCGCGCATACATACTAAAAACATCTAAAAGAAATAAAAACACCACAAATTTTATGAATAAAATTTTAAGATTATTTATTCCTTTAATGAATTAAGTTATGGAAAAAAGCTATTTGCCAAAAACTCATGACAATTGGTTAAGGTTTAATATCTTCTTTACAAAATTTAATTTTGAATTTGTATGCGCGCGCATACAAAGGACCGATGAGGGTTAAAAGTTTATGTTTTGAAGCTACAATATTGCAATGGCTCGATTCTAAAGTATGCTAAGTCGAGTTAGTAGATTTTGCTATTGAAATTTTAGTCCTTGTATCAAATTTTGTTTTACAAACATTTATTAAATTTTAACAAAAAAATTTTATGAAATAATTTGAAGAACTCAGAGGTCTCCTTAAAAAACTAAAATCTTATCAGTTCACATAACGAATTAATAAATATTTTAACGTTACTTTTTTTGTTTTTATATAAAAATTATTCCTTTTAAAAAGAGACCACAAAATTTAATAATTTCTCGGTATATGAAGTACAATTTTTTTTATTGTGAAATAAGAAGAACTCAAATTTTCATTCTTGATTTTCTTTAAAAGTCTTTAGCGTATTTCAAGTGATTTTATTTTGTCTTGGCACTAAATTAAAAACCGTGCGTGATGTTTTTGACAAAACTTATTTTTTTTTTAAAATGGTGTTTTTATATTTTTTAAAAAACTTAATAGTCATGTTTTTTATTTTCACTGATTCTGAGAAGAATTGATTGTGGAAGCTGCTCAACAATATTTAGTTGGGTGATAAAAACGCTTTAGAAATGCTTATGTAGATGAGGGCTCCAAGTTAAGGTAAGGTCACTGAATATATCTTGAAGCAACTTTGAATGCTTCAAATGACTAAAGTAATATTTAGTTTTAACATTTAAACAATACTTAAAGGAATTTCTTTCCTCTTCTTTCCTTTTCTTGAAAACGATTTGATATGAAAAATCATTTTTAAAAGAAAGATGAGTTATGGTTTCAAGAGGGTTTTAAGTAGAGATGGGTGCGTACCACGTATTTTGACGTGACACGACGTGTCACGACGAATCACGTCGTGATCGTCAGCGAACCAATAAAAAAATCACGAAAAATTCGAGATCGTGCGTGATTAAATTTTTATCGTGCGTGTCTTAAATTTATTCGTGTCACGACTTGTGTACCAAAATTTTTCAAACCTGTGCCAAATTTCGTAATGATGTTTTCTTACGCTTTTGCTACCAATTGCATACAAAATGCAACACTCACCACTTCTAAAGAAGCGACAACAACTAATTTTGCTCTCTTTACTTATTTTGCGAAACGTCAGCGCCAACTTGAAGCAATTTTGGTAATTTTAAATACAAATAATAAGCTGAGAAATTTTATCAATTTTCTTTTTATAGTGCCTGTATCTACTTCTCTGTTGCTTCTGCTGCTTCCTGTATGCTGGTTTTACCAGACGTACTCTTAATACACTAAATACACTTTTAATAAAAACTTATGCGTATTATTCTTTCTATAAAACCTAATCGTGAGAACTCGTGAGTAAAATATGTCATGTCAATATGAGCGTGCGTGATTAGAAGAAATTACATCGTGATCGTGCGAGATCGTGATCCAAAAAAATTATTTTTGATCGTGAGCTTGCGTGATTAGACGAAATCACATTGTGGGTGTGCGTGATCGTGACTAAAAATCACTCCCGCGCCCATCTCTTGTCTGAAGCTTCTAGAGGCCCTGCTCTCCCCTCTCATAGATCATGGTACCATACGATATTTGTGTACTTTTCGAGTAATTTTACGTTATTGAATTCCAGGGTCGTTCGTTCACCTTGGGCAAGACATATTATTTTTTTTTTCATATATCTCGTGCATCAATAATGGTAATGCTTCGGCAAAGAACATTGTTTTTGTAGCAACATTTGTAGCAATTCTTAAAAAAAATGGTTTTTAAGAGTTATAATCTAAAAATAAACAATTGAAATGCCACAATTTAATAAAAAAAAAAATGGTAATTTGAATAAAATAATATTCACTTAATTTTTATTCGAATTCTTAAATGAAAAGAAACGGTCATACATTTTAGGAAAATTATTGACTTGTTGTGCTTCAGTTTCTAATGTTATTTAGCAGACCTTCATAACTTTTTCTCTCTACTTTTGTGAAAAGACTTGATAATTGATCAGTCTTGATAGTTAATCAGCTGATAGGTTTTTTTAAAAACAATGTATAATTAATTTTTGAACTTATTTAAAACAAAATAATAAAGTTTGATTAATTTATCGAGCACTGTTTATAACTGAAGTTTTAAAAATGTTTGTTTTAGTCAAACGTTGTATCTCTATATTGCAAACGACCTCCAGTATTTTAATGGGTGAACTTTTCTGGACTTTAAGCCATTTTGGCCCATTATATCTTTTTCTTTCCTTTACACTTATAGACTAGTATAGAAGCCCGACATACGACGGGTTGTATTCAAAAAAATTAAATAGCAGACGATATGACCACATTTTTACATTCACCTCAAATGTTGTTTTGTTCCAGTCGTCGTCAATGTGTCCTAACTGATAAACATCAAATTAATTTTCTGTGCATACTTTTAGGCTTTTTCATATAAAAAATCACTGTAATAGTAAGATTGTAAGAGCAAAACTGGTTCTGGTTCAGGCTAAACATGTTTAAAGAATCATATCAATAAAAACTATATACAGTTTGAGTGATATAGAACACGGAAAAGGATGCTTGTCTTATATATATTAAGATACTCAATAAAAATTCTTGTCGTCCTGCTAATAAGCATTCAGAACTTTGAAATTCTGTAGTCACAAAGGAGTGGTGTAGAACAATAATACTTATATTTCTCAAAAGTATGTTTTGAATCTGCCAAAAATAAATATAACAATGTATTCCCAAATTTGAAAACTAAAGCACAACATTTAGAATCAAAATTATTAAAATACCAACTGTATATGAACAACAACAACGTCAAGTGGGTGATGAACTCGACTTGTTCTCCGCACAAAAACAAAGTTTCAGTGCGTAGTTTTCAACATACTTTCAAGCACCATATAACACACACACATTATAGTTCTTTCAGCATTACACCTCTTTTACGCTCACTAGAAAAGAATTAAAAACAATTTGTGTGAGTTTTGAGTAAAGTCGTTGCTGAAAGGCAACCGCATCCTTAACAGAATCAACGCGTAAATAAAAATAAATCTCGCACATTTATAAAAAGTTTTTCCTCCACTTTAACTTTGAAGGAAAGAACAAAAGTAATATAAAAACACAGACCGTAATTTAAAATGTGGCGAAGCGTAAGAAAAATAATAAAAAATAAACAAGAAATAAAAGCAAAAATATATAAAAACAAAACGACAACAACAACAATAACAAAAACAAAAACAACAGAATAACAAAACTACATTTAAGCGTAAATAAACCCAACCACTTTCAAGAGCGATGTTGGTATAACTTGCAGCGCTATCACCACCACCACCACCACCCCCACCACACAATAACCAACCAACCCCCATCATCAGACAAACGTAAAACAAAAATTGCAAAAAGCGCCACATGAACTCACATTTATATCTATTTTATTTTGTGCCACCACACAATGGTGCAGGCAAGAGAAAGCGCGGCTGATGAGCTAAGGGCGCCCCGGAGTAATCCACAATATGCTGGTGTTGTTGTTGTTGTTGTTGTATATTTTATTCCAATTTGAACTGCAGTCGTCGTAATCCGAAAAGAACAAAATTGAGACAATGTTGGAGACACGCTGAGGCCAACAGCTGCCACTGTCTCTAGTCACTGTCTGACCCGAAGGATGCGGCAGAAAAATAGCACAAAGAAAGCAAATACCAAAATAAAACAAAAAAAAAAATATAACTTAACTATGCACAGTTTTCTTTGTTTGCTTGCCGAAATTTAGCGTATGCGAGAAAAAAACTTTTTATATTGTTTTATTTCAAACAGGACCTTTATAGCAGCTTTTATTAAATTATTTATGCATTGTTTTGCTTAAGCTTTTTCAATATTTAACAGTAGTTTTTCTTTTTGACCAATAAATAATATGTCGATTTATTTTTTATAGACCATAAAACTAGGCGTATTCCACAGAAACACGTGCTGTAGCTAAAGCTTTTAGTGAACAAAAACAAAAAGCTTTAAAAATGCACACACTTTGTTTAAGTTTTAGGCAGAAAAACTTTTGCTTTTATTGCTTTTTTTTAAGCTTAAGTGAACTATAAATTTTATCAGTAAATTTAAGACATCAGATTTTAATGTTTTGCTTTTTCTTAATACTCTGCTTTACGAGTAGCTTTTGCTCCGAACCGTACCGCTCCAAGTATGCTCAATAACTGATTTGCCAAAGGATGCTGCGGAATTTCATCTGGCTGCAAAAGCTTTTTGCGTACATTTTCAACGCAAAATCTTAGAGTCTGCAAAACTGGGAACAAATTCAAAAACATCTGTCATAATGGGATATTTTGGTATATTTTATACAGCTGCATGCTTCTGCAAGTTTGAAAAAAATCCCAAAACAAACCCTTGTCTCACATATTTTCACACTTTTCCGCTCGCACGTAAAAGCTTTTCATTGATTTTCAATCTTATGTGGAATGGTTTGCTGTCGGATTGCCCACATGATGATGCTCCATCAGATGCTACTGTCAGGGTATGGGTTTGTTTACATCCGTTTCGATGAAAGAGAATTTTGTGCGCTGTCTGCACCACATTCTTTACTATTGGCATGGTAAGGGTGCGACGCATGGCTGCCTTTGTTGGCTGATGGTGGGGTAGAGGTTGTTGATGGGTTAAGGTTGCGTCTTTTTTTTGTAATTTTTTTTTTTGTATTTTTTTTGTTTATTGCATATTTTTTTTCATGTTTTGAAAGCATGTCGCCACTCACAACGGTTACCTAGTACAAGTACTGCTGTATAGCCAGCGTGTTCTTTACTGTAGATGGCATCATTATCGGTAATTTTGCTCTCATCTCGGCACATGAAATAATTATACGCATGTGAAGCATTTAATGGTAAAGCAAGGACATTAGGAGGCTGTTTCGTTCGTTTCGTTCGACTGGGCTGCGAGACGCAAGTGAAACATCGTGTTGATTCTACAACGAGACAATTAAAGCCTGCCCTAGAATTATGCTGTTGCAGATGATTATTAAAATTAAGCTGACTTGGAATTAATTTAAGCAGAACAATTTTACTAACTTAATCTGGATATAATTAAAATTTAATGCTTGACTGCGTTAGCGAAAAATTTCATCATTAATAGGCGAAAATTTGTTTGTGGTAATGATGATATTAAATGTGCTATATTAACTGCAGTTTTTAGTTTAATGGTGTGCGTTAATGTACTACTACTTTTCGAAATTTAACCTAAGCTACAGCTTATTTATATTCCTAAGCTGCGACATAAATAAGACGTCATTACTTAAATTAAATTTTATACGTTCTTTTAAATATCATCATATTAGTTATGAGCCTTAAAATAAATATAAGCATGAAATTAAGTAGAAAAATGTGTGGCAAATGAACTCTGTTGACATGTCTGGCAGAGGACTTCAATTAATCTGATCGAAATGTTTCGATGAACATTAATTCTGAAATGTTCTTGAAGATTTCTACAAAATTTTCGAGGATAAAATACATGTTTAGGATTGAGGGATTCTATGCGAAATACTAAAATTTCAATTTGAGAGGCAAAAATAAGTTCAAGTTTTTCGCAGGAAAACTTTATAAATTACAAAATTTAAAAAATACATTTTTCAAAAAAAGCTTTTTTGAATTATTTTTCAAAAAAAAGCTTAATTTATTTAGTAAGTCGACATCGAGGTCAGTTTGTGACGGAAGCAAATGGGTTGGTGAAAAATTATTTTCAGATTCAAAGGCAATTCATAAACCAAAGAAAAAATTTTGGTTTTAAGAAAAGAAAAGGACGGCTAATCTTGTTGCACTATATTAAGGATCGTTTTTTAATTTTAAGTTCAGAAAATAATCGAACTTAATTTAGAAATTCTATTTTTAATACCGAAAAAATCAACTGAAATTCCAAAATTCCATTTCAAATTTAGAAATATTATTTGAAATTCAGAAAACATCAGCTTATCAGCAAATATCAATCACAATTAAAAAACATCAATTCAAATTCAGAAAAGATTTATTTAAATTCAGAAATTCCATTTCAAACTTAGAAATACAATTTCAAATTCACCAACCGTCAACTTATAAAAATAGATAAATCGAAATTAGGAAATTTAATTTGAAATTAAAAAATATATTCATGAATACACAGAAAATATCATCTGAAATTCAGAAAACAGCAAATGATATTCACAAAAGATGAACTGAAATTCAGATATTTCATTTGAAATTAAAAAAATTTTCATGAAAACTCAAAAAATATCATCTGAAATTCAGAAAAGATCAATTGAGATTCAGATATTCTATTCAAAACTTCAGAAAAGATCGATTGATATAGTGAAATTACATTTGAAATTCAGAAAAATAAAATTGAAATTTAGAAATTTTTATTTAAAATTTAGAATTACATCAAATATTATAAATGAATTTAAAAAATGAACAATTACTACTCAATATTCATGAATACACAAAAAATATCATCTGAAATTCAGACAACAGCAAATGATATTCACAAAAGATGAACTGACATTCTATTCGAAATTCTATTCGAAACTTCAGAAAAGATCGATTGATAGAGTGAAATTCCATTTGAAATTTAGAAAACTATAATTGAAATTTAAAAACTTCATTTAAAATTCAGAATTACATCAAAAATTTCATTTGAATTTAAAAAGTTAACAATTTCTACTCAGAAATGATCATCTGAAATTCAGAAAACAGCAAATGATATTCACAAAAGATGAACTGACATTCAGAAATTTCATTTGAAATTCAAAAAATATTAATTAAGACTCACAAAATATCAACTTGTATTCAGAAAAGATCAATTGATATTCAGAAATTCTGTTCTATTCGAAACTTCACTTAAGTCCAAGATATATAGTGAAATTCCATTTGAAATTCAGAAAACTAAAATTGAAATTTAAAAACTTCATTTAAAATTTAAAATTACATCAAAAATTATTTATGAATTTAAAAAATTAACAATTACTAGTCACAAATCATCATCTGAAATTCAGACAACAGCAAATAATATTCACAAAAGATGAACTGACATTCAGAAATATCATTTGAAATTCAAAAAATATTAATTAAGACTGACAAAATATCAACTTGTAATCAGAAAAGATCAATTGATATTCAGAAATTCTATTCGAAACTTCACTTAAGTCCAAGATATATAGTGAAATTTCATTTGAAATTCAGAAAACTAAAATTGAAATTTAGAAATTGTATTTAAAATTTAGAATTAAATCAAAAATTTCATATGAATTTAAAAAGTTAACAATTACTACACAGAAATGATCATCTGAAATTCAGAAAATAGCAAATAATATTCGGAAAAGATAAACTGAAATTCAGAAATTTCATTTGAAAATCAAACAATATTTATTAAAACTTAGAAAATATCAACTGAAATTCAGAAAACATCATCTTGTTTTCAGAAAATTCAATTGAGATTCAGAAATTCTATTCGCAAGTTCAGAAAAGATCAATTATAGTGAAATTTCATTTGAAATTCAGAAAACTAAAACTGATAAATAAAAATTTAATTTTAAGTTCAGAATAACATCAAAAATTTCACTTGAATTTAAAAACATAACAATTACTACTCAGAAATCATCATCTGAAATTCAGAAAACATTAATTAATATTCAGAAAAGATCAACGGGAATTCTGAAATTTCATTTGAAATTCAAAAAATATAAAGTGATACTCAGAAAAGATCAATCGAAATTCAGAAAATATCACTTGAAATTCATAAAAAATTAATTGAAATTCAGAAATTTCATTTGAAATTTAAAAAAAAATAATCAGAAATTTCATTTGAATTTCAGAAAAAATGCTACTTCGGTAAAATAGGTATGAAGACAAAATCGAAGTTAGGGTTAAAAATCAAAATTCAATACAAACTGTGGCCTTTAATATCTGCAACCGGCTTTCAGATAAGAGCTGTCTATCTTTCATATAAAGGGTGGTTACATGTAAAGGGACGATGTTGAATGTAAACCACAACTAAACGTCAAGTTTTTTCTGTATTTCATTTGAAATTTCTCCATTTCTGACTAATTCAATATGAACCCTGGAAAGAAACACAATCGAGCAACGCGTTAAAGTTATTCGGGCTTATTATGAAAATGGGCGTTCAAATTAAAATGCATATCGTGCACTTTTTACCTCATGATGAGGCACATTTTCACCCCAGTGGATTCGTCAATAAGCAGAATTTCCGCATTTGGGCGAATTATAATCCAAGCGTGATTGTCGAAAATCCAGCGCACCCACAAAGAGTGACTGTTTGGTGCGGTTTATGGGCTGGCGGCATCATCGGGCCGTATTTTTTCCGAAATGAGGTCGGTCAGGCAGTTACTGTGAATGATGTTCGCTATCGTGAGATGATAACGAACTTTTTATGGCCCGAATTGGTAGATATGGATGTGGACAATATTTCAACAGGACGGTGCCACTTGCCACACAGCCAAAACAACAATGGCTCTTTTGCGCGACAAATTCAAAGGCCGTGTAATCTCACGTGGTGGCAATGTCATTTGGCCGTCAAGATCATGTGATTTAACACCGTTGGACTTCTTTCTTTGGGGTAATTTGAAAGAAACGGTGTACGACGATAAGCCAGCAACAATTCAAGAGCTAAAGGATGAGATAATTCGGCAAATTAACGGCATAGAACCTTAATTATGCCTCAGCATCATCAAAAATTTGGGCCATCAGATGGAGGAGTGCCGCCGAGGTCGCGGCGGCCATTTGGGCGATATTTTGTTCCATACATAATTGATAAAATACAATATATACATTGATACCATACAAATACCAATATTATCATAATAATAAGAAATTACAATAATTTCCTAAATAATTTGTGTTTTATTAAAAATCAACATCGGCCCATAAAATTTAACCACCCTTTAGAAGGAGACGCTCACCTGCGCTGAGCAAAAGATATATGAGGGATCAAAGCACTTCGCGAGCATACCACGCTTCGCGCCTTCAACCTCGCAGCTCACGAACAAGGTCCAAGAACAGGTACCTTAAGATCCCCAGAGATCGGATAACGAAAAGGTCATATCACCGGAAAGCAAGCGGTAAAAACAAATACCGATCCCACAGAAAAACCGTGACCCACAGCTGAGGTGAAAAACAAGGCAATTGATGTGGCTTAATGACATCTGATCGTGGCCAAATCAGATGTCATCCAAATTTGAAAGTGTGTTTTTTCGAAAAAAATATGGACTTTAAAATTTCATAAAAAATCGTAAAAAAATTTAAAAAAAGCTTGTGTCATACGAACTAAGTTTAAAAAAATAGCAACTAGTACGAAAAACATGGTTTCGAGATAAACGCGTTCAAAATAAATGAACAAAATAAAATGCAAAGAAAAATAAAAATGCGCTCTCACTAATCCGGCTGGTACTTTTGAACCCGTAAGAATTTTTCCATGAAATCTTAGAATCTTAAGAATATTTACTAAAATACAAAATTATAAATTAAATCGATTTTAAAAAACGGCCAATGTCATATCCCCCTTTAAAGGCTCAAAACATGTAGGCTAAGTTTTCGATCACTTGTTTTGAAAAACGTTGAAAAAAATTTATAAACACACACACAACACTATTTGACATGTTGCAGAAAAACTCTCTCATGAACGATTAAAAATTCAATCTTCTCATGAGAACTAATTTTCATCATGCTAAATGCTTAAGAAATCCAGCGTCCAGGAAAACATTGTCATCATGTTCTCTTATGAGAGATTAAATGCACTTAAGCTTTGCAACTACTAACGAACGTAAGCACGTAACGTTTGGTAAGCGCGCTCATGACAAATGAGCATTCATAAAATCACTGCATGTTAACTCTATCTGAAGTTTTTATCATTATAAAATACTATCGAAAAATGAGTTATCATGAGAAGATTGAATTTATTATCGCTCGTGAGCATATTTTTCAAACTTCAGGTAAAAGAAAGAAGTGCAGGTAGAAGAAATCATCAAGCAGTTACATGCAATTGATGACTGAAATTATTTTGTTGAACTTTCTTTGGTTAATTTGAAATGTGAGCAGAATAAAAAATTGCGAAAAACTTGTTTCTTACTCTGAGAGAAACATGTGTTAAAATTAAATGAAATTGTGTTCATATCAAACGAATTTGTTTTTGAAAAAAGCTTGAAACAAATTCGTTTAATATAAACAGAACTGTATTTAAATTTAAATTCAAAACAAAAGTTTTGGTTTTAAAAACAATGTTTTTAAAAATAAATTTGAGACAAAATTTTAATTTTAAAATTTAAAAGAAATATTTTTAAGCATATATTTTTCGATGGCATTTTTTGAGCTTTTCCGAGTTTTTGGCATCAGATTAATAATCTGCTTCCCTCAGGACCCTACGATTATCAAATGCCAACTCCATTGAATGAAGTTTGCATTTTAAATATTTTAAATATTGAAATAATGACTTAATTTTTATTTTATCTTATGATCGATGTATGTCAAACCAATTCAATTAATTCCAAAATTTTCAAATTATTCAGACAGCTATTTTGTTTAGTAAGAAAATAAAAAAGAAAAAAGTTTATAGTTGAAATAAAGTTTAGTTTATAGTTTAGTTTTTTTTTTATATAGTTAAAATTTAAACACACTTGTTTTAAATTTTGTTTTCTAGAGACGCAAAGCTGTTAAATTTCTACTTAAAATTTTTTTGTTTAATTTTAAAGTATGTTTTTTTTTCTCATTGTATAAGAGAAACTAATTAATCGAAGGACCTTTCTGTGAAAAAAAAAAACTTATAAAGTAATAATTTTTTTATATTGTATTACTTGAAGTATTACTTGTTATATATAATTTTTTTTTTTACCTGTACTGCTTTTTGAATTAAAAGCAATTTATCACTGTAAAATGTGCTCACATTCGATTAAGATTCAATCTTCAAAATATTAGTTATTCATTGAGTATTCAAAAGAACGTTCCCAACACAACCAACGAATAAGTGATATTTGCGAACATTACTTTTGCTTATGAGGAATCGTTAAAGCTTTTGTTTGAGCTGTAATTTTTTCATTCATGGGAAATTGAATGCAGAAAATTATAAATGACGATTAGTTGTTGGAACAATCGTATTTTGATCGTTTTCCGAACTGTGCTATTTGATCTTAAGAAGTTCGGTCAAAGTCCTTTTTAAGGGCTGAAAAGGCAATTTTTTTAAAAATCTACATTACTATTCCAGATCAAAGGTTTTGAGCTTTTCTTAAATTAAACTATTCAAGGCTTAAAGGTTTCTTTACTGACAGGTAACGTTTCTGAAGACAGTGTAAAAAAAGTTCAGATCAGCTAGGAAGAGCAATAAAGAGAGCATTAGTGCTCAAATGATAGACTAAAAAATATATTTTGGGATCTTTTCGCCAAATCTATATGTTAGACCGGATCAAAATTTAGATTTCACCGGTCGGGGTCTCAAAAGCTTGAGGAACTCATTAAAATGATTTCTGCATACTTTTTTTTCAAATCGGAGAAAAACCGCCGAAGCAATTTTATTCTCCGGAAGGTACTTTTTGGTAAAAAACCATGTTTTTTGATTGTAACTTTTTATTTTTCACAGAACGCATACCCACAACTGCTAAAATATCAAATTTCTGAAATCATTTTAATGAGTTCCTCTAACTTTTGAGACCCCGACCGGTTGAAATTCTTTTTATCCATATAAGAATGATCCGGTCTACTATATATGTTCGGAATTTTCCGAATTTCATTTCTATTGGAATGCAGAGTATGGCCACATTTTTGTTTTTCCAAATTTTAATTTTATTTCCAATCTCAAAAAACAAACCACATTTCCAATCCACTGTGAAGGTCTATCAAGGAACAAAATCTGACAAAATTTGTTCGCAAATGGTATGCATTTTTTTTAATCTAAGCAAATGGTATGCATTTTTTTTTAAAAACCGGTTATGTCGATACTGTATTACTTGAGTAACGAAGAACTGTAAACAACACCCATACGCAACCGTTAGTTTGGCGGAAGTCTTCGCCATGGTCCATCATGACAATGTGAGCTTCCACACATCAATTCAAAGAAACCAGTTTTTGAGCATTCTAAACATGAAATTAATGGGTCATCCACCTTGGAGTTCCCAAATTGGCACTCAATGACTTCGACTTGGTTCCTTAAATTAAGAAAAATATGTGAGGAGAGCATTTTTCTACGTGCGAAAAGCCTGTTGATACCTGGTTTCGGTGGTACGGAGGTACTGAGTGGCAAAAATGTTTCGAAAACTGGTTCAGCGGAACGAAAAAGAGAACAAATAGATCATATTGGAGAATATTTTTTAAAAGTATTACATGATTTTCGCTTATAAACCGGGGTTTTTTTAGTTTCTTTTTTTTAGAATTGTTTAGTCATAAATAATTTTTTAAAAAAATGAAACGGAATGGTTTTAAAAAATTTAACCTCGAATCTCTAGTTTTGTCAAAATCCTGAAGTGGTGAAGAAATTTGACTGTCAGATTCGTGTTCAGCAAGAAACCTTCAATCAAATAAATAAAGTTGTCAGTTTCTTAAGTTGTCAGTTTCTTAAAAAAAATATTGTCGTCTTTTGATGTACAAATTTATAATGGTAAAAAAAAATATTTAAAAGTAACCCTATTAATATTAAGTTGTCACACACAATACAAATTTACATGCCCATATGAACATATACATACATAAATTCTGGTCTGTCAACCATGGATAAGAAAAGGATACCATGTTTTTCCAACATACTTCATTATTACTTCATCTATTTCTTTGGTAACATTAAAATCTTATTAAATTTTTCAGTTAACAAAAGAATCATGAAGAAAGAATTTCTAAGCAAATAGAATTTTTTCTGGCTCTTTGTCAAAGTAGAAAAAGGTAAGCTTGCCGGCGAAAAATAGAAAAAAAAATCTTAAGCATAATATATTCTTCTGAATCATGATGAGAATTATATTTTATTATAACTTTTTTTATTGCTATAAGAATAACAAAAATATAGAAAAAAGAAATAAAATAAATACAATAAAAATGAAAATAAACAGGATATTAAAATTTCTTACCTACGGATATTTTATGGGAAAAACTCTTTTACTTGCTGGCATGAATTTTTTTTTTTGTTCGTTTTGTATGGAGCTTAAGCTGCAGTGGAAATGTCATGACAGGCAGGAATATAAAATGACATTTTGTTACCTAGCTCAAATTTTGTGAAAACCTAATAGAATGTTGTTATTTTTTTTTTTTGTTGCTGTGGTTGTGAGTTTGCTGTATTACTGCAGAATATGCCAACCGCTATATTATAAAATTTCATTTAATTAAAACTTTTTCACTAAAAAGTTTTTAACGTCTTTTTTTTTATTTATTTTTTTTTGTGTGTGTGCGCTCATAACCTGAGGCTACTAGTTGTTATCGTTGTTGGCTGTTGGTCGAAAATATGTCATGAAACTCGATTAGTCTAAGGATACACATGAACATAGTACTATAAAAGGAAAAATAAAAAAACCGAAAAAACAAATTCAAAAAATAACTCAACATATAATTTGTAAACAAACATAAAAATTTTCCTTCAAAAAGCTTATTAAAATATGCACACTACAGCTGTTTTTAAAGCGTTTTAATTAAAAGAACACGTGTGTGTGTGTTTGTGTATATGTATGTGTGTGCAAAAGTTTCTTATTTTAACGCTTCTTGAGTTTATGAGCATCTATTAAGCACACAGCAAGAATAAGAACCAAAACAAGAACAGGAACATCCTTGTTTGTTACTCAGTATTTAATTGTAATCTGTTATGTCATAAAAGATGCGTAAGCTTTTTTTTATGAGCTGTGTGGTTAGCGTAAAAATTACCCATAATAAAGTTAGGTGTGTATGTGTAAAGCACAGTAGCGTAGATGAAAATAATGTCTTAAGGCGTTATGAGTATTGTTTTTGGGTTTTATTGGTAAGTTATGAACTTTGTCTTAGCTTCCTTTGAAAATATTAAGTTTTTTTGGATCAGACCGCGATTATCTAATTTTGTTGAAGATGCGTGAAAATTCCCTCAAAATGGGCTTTAACTGGAACAGTCAAAGTCTGTCTTTCACATGACTTTATTTAAAATCTCTGGCATCAGGTCAATGAAGTAAGCTTTCCTAAATAGGAAAGGCAGGTTTTATTAACCTTTAAAGTTTCGTATCGATAAGCTTATGATAAGCATATGATTTAAAAACATGACAGATATTGGGTGTTGTTTAGAAACCCTCTTAATAACATAGGCCGGGAAATATTAATTATATGTTTGTTTTTTTTGGATTTTATAGAGGTCTGATAATGAAGGTTTGAAAAATCTTTATTACAAATACGAGCTCTGTTATTTTTCATAACATCAGGAATTTTGTGTTATTGAAAGAATATTGTTTTTGGGGGGTTTCTCTTAAAGCTTTGTTCATAACTCAATCTTCAGTTCCATGAAACAATTTGGTGAGGAATCAGCCTTTCGATAAATTTTACGAGAAACATTTTCATAAATCCTTTTACGACTTTATACTTCTAAAGGTAATTTTTTTAAGATATTTTGCAAGACTTTTGATATTTTAAGCACGTCATTTATTTTCATATTATATTACCTGACCTTTCAGAATCTGATAATGGATGTAAATATAAGTGTGTTTTAGCAAGACAATAATTTTTTTTACAATTTGTTTTTTCTCTATTGTTAAGAATTATTGCACTGAGAAAAAAAATCTTTCGCCATCTTTCGGAAGTCCTTTTAATTTTTTATATATTATGTTTTATCTTGAGTGCAATTTAACGTTCATACCAAATTTCATTGCAATCGGTTTGAGCGTTTAGAAGTTATTGAGTCTTAAAAACGAACTACTTAAAGCGCCCCCTTACGGAAATCTTTGGAATTTTTTATAGCCTATGTTATCTTACGCGCAGTCGAACCTTCATACCAAATTTCACTAAAATCGGTCCAGATGTTGAGGAGTTATTATAGAGTGCCACGCCCACATACATCCGCCCACTTTTTTTACCTTTGCTTTAAATTGGTTGCAGTTGAACCATCACACCAAATTTCATTGAAATCGGTCCAGGCGTTTAGGAGTTATTGAGTCTTAAAAATGCACTGCTTAAAGCGCCTTCCTGCGGAAGTATTTGGAATTTTTTATAGCCTATGTTTTAATTTGAGAGCAGTTGAACCATCATACAAAATTTCATTGAAATCGGTCCAGGCGTTTAGAAGTTATTATAGAGTGCCACGCCCACATACTTCCGCCCACTTTTTTACACACCCTATGTTCTTTCTCACTATGAAAGGTACTCGGTGTCCAAATTTCAGCTCAATCGGATAAACGGTGCGCGAGCCTATACGGAACAGACAGACAGACAGACAGACAAACATTTGATTTTATATATTAGAAGATTTTTAGGAACGAATTTAACATTTATACAACAAAAATGCTAAGAATCATCCAAAATTATCGACATTTATTTATTTCAAATTGGAAACTTTTTGAAATTTTGGGGCAGTTTTGTACAAAGTTACAAATATTTGGGGCCTCGGTAGTCGAGTGGACCAGTCTAGCCTTGGTCCTACACTTGTACCTTTCTTTAATTCTTTCCTCATTTCTAATCAACTGAAATTAAAAATTCATCAATATATACGACTTTGGAAGTTGTAGTTGGTGGTAGAGATGTTTTTGGAATGAGATTGCTTAATAACTCGAATTGACTGAGGTAAAGGCATAACACTTGCTTCAGATTCAAATTTGCATGTTGATATAAGCTCTCCGCCACACATTCAACATTAAACACTTGTTTCTCAATGTAATTTCACTTTCTCTCCTACTTATCTATCTCTCCATTTTCCAAACCAAGGCAGACTTGAATCAATAGGTTTGACACTTAAAATCCTTGGTTCAAAGATAAAAAAAAAAAAATTAACATTATCTTAATACATTAAAGACAAGCGTCCTGCTCCGTGCTCTATATCACTTAAACTGTTTAGTTGTTATTGCTGTGTATAGGCTGAACATGTTAGCCTGGACCAGAACCTGTTTCGCTATTACAGTGCTTTTTATATGAAAAAATTGTTAGCCTAAAAGTATGCACACAAAATTTATTTGATATTAACCAGTAAGAGGACACATTGACGACGACTTTAACAAAACAATATTTGAGGTGAATTAAAAATGTCATATCGTCTGGTAATTAATTATTTTGAATACGACCCGTCGTATGACGGGCTTCTATACTAGTTTTACAATAAAAGAGCTTTTGTTGGACATTATGGCTTGGAAATGTCGGACACTGAATTTTAATCTGAATTTTATAAAATTTCCAGTTATGATTGACGAAGATCCAACAAATTCCTAAGTTTTTAAGTGACTATGAAGAAGCTAATTGGAAGTGTGAATTAAAAAAATGCATATGTTGGAGCAAATGAAGAAAAAGTCACTATGAACAAGATTAATAAAAAAAGGAAGCATGTGGGAAATTTTTATCTTTTTAACGTTACACTCGAACGCAAATTTGTACATATATATTGAAAATATTCCATGAAACCAATAAATTTGATGTGAACACACTTTTCTACTAACTTTGTTGTTTTGAATATATAACCAGTTTTATGTGATCTTTAACGTTACTTTTTTTGAAGAGAGTTTCAAATGTAGGTTTGCATTTTTAAAAATTACCTGAAATCGGCAATAAAATAAAATAAATTAAATGACCATATCGGAGAAGAGGCATCAAAGAAATGAATAAAATCGAAATAATGATAATAAAATGTTGTCTTGCACTTCTAGGAGCCAAAATTTGTGGTCCTTAACGTTACACTTTCAAATCTGTTTATATATTTGAATTTTGAAGTGAAACTTCTTTGGCGGCGAGTGAAATTTCAAGGTCTCTTATTCGTGACGCTAGGCTAGCGTTTTCTATTCATATGAACTTTTTAAAAAAGTTATTGCCGCAAGCAAGAATTGAACCCAGACTTTCGTTACTAAGCATCACATAAGAATCGGATACGCTAACATTGTGCCAAATAGGCACATAATATATTTAATATTTACCAAGTTGAACGGGTGAACAAAATATAATTAATGTTGATCTAGTATATCACAGACACAAACCATGTCTTAAGAACGTGTTTTGTTCCGTAACGTTTCATTTTCATCTTAAGAGTATGCAGGGAAAACTTATTTGTTTAAGTTTGGAATGCTGTACCTTACATTACATAATATAACAACTGTGTGGAGAAAAAGCAACAGGGTGACAGAGACATCTTTCATTGCTGCAATATAACAACTGTTATAAATGCTTTAATAACATTAATAAACTTATAATTTTATTGCAACACTTACTGCATATTTTGACGTAGAATTACGTTTTACAGCGCGGTTTGTATGGGGTCGTTTTAACAGATTTTTTCAAGGTCATTCGGCAACGTTTTTGGCGAATAGTTTGGGTATACCTACAGCCTTTAATACTCTTCGTTCAAAGATAATATATATACTAAAATATCAGATATATCCTGCGCTGAATGAGTATTTAACTTTGGATTTTGTCACTATTATATTAAAGTCACAAAATAGTAAACTAAAAGAAGAAAAATGCATGTTTTTATATAAGAACATCAATCATCAACTGCTTATGTGCCTGCTGCTTTCTTTGTTTTTCTTTCGTTGTTTATGCTTGTATGCTTTGGTTTTAAACGAACTGATTGAATCGCTTTGGCAGCATTGTAAGCATTAGTTCGCATTGGGTTTATGTATGCACTACTGTTCTAGTATACTATGTTGAAACCAGAGGTCATGAACATCTTTTTTCAACTCAATCAATGAACTCAATCTGTCAAATTTAACGAAATGGTTCTGTGATCCGGTTAGATTTAACTCTTATGAGAAAAACGTGTTGGATCATATTTCTTTTTATGCTTTTACCCAATAGATGGCGTAAAATTTTAATTTTTGTTTTTAATGCAAATTAATTTGGATTCCACATCCCACTAGCATCAGCGAGTTTAGTTTGCAAACTATACATCGAACAGAAAGTGTAGCTATCAAACTAAATATCAGACAGAGACGAGGGGAAAGGACATGTGTTCAGCGTGAAATATAGTAACTATGCGATTTTTTAAAAATCGGGGTCTTAATTTTAATTTGAAATTAGTAGTTGTCAGTTTGACTGACTATAGCTCGCAAATTATATATCGGGCAGAGACGAAAGTGGCACGAATGGAAAGTGCATTTGCTTCGCCTTCTTTTCAACTAAGTCAATGAACTCAACCTGTCAAACTTAACAAAATGATCGAAAAAATTTGAAATTTTGCTTGTTTCTTTTTGCTTGCTCATTTAATCATACTTACTTTTTAACTTTTTCTTTGTTTCGGCCTCGATAAGTAGTCCATAATTGAGTGTTATTCATTTATTTGTTAATTGTTGGAAGATCAATAAAAATACGTGTAAAATGAACAAAACAATCGGACCAAAGAGACAAAGTAAAAGAGGTTACAACTTAAACGGAATTCTACGTCTACACTTACGATACTATCGAAACTATTTCTTCTTTTTTGTTAAATATAAAATCCTAGCGAAAAAAATTCGATTTCCTGTTCACTACATTCTGAGCTTAACGCTTTATTTGAAAGAACATTCATCAAGTTGGTTGTTATCAAAAACCTTGCAGATGATTGAAAACATGCAAAACAGTTAATACAATAGGAGTACTATGCAAATAAATGCAATCTAGTATTCAAAAAGTGACAAAGTTGAGAAAACATTCGAAAGCAACTAAAATATCAACTGAACGCGATGTAAACAGGGATCGAAAATAACTGTTATTTTACAATTTTCAAATCAAAGAGACGTAGTGAAAAAATTGTCGTAGGACTTTTTCAAGTATACCATTTTGGTACAAATGTCCTCAGCCTCACGAATATAAAGTGCCCTTTAAATTTTCTGACCGTGGTGACAGTGGTGACCGTGGCATGCAGGTTAAGTGTGTGGCTTAGCATGCTCGGAGCCCGGGTTCGATCCCCAGCGGTGGCGAAAAGTTTTTTCAATAAAAAATTTTTTGATCGATCACCACCTCTCTGCAGACAATGGCAAACCTCAGAGAGTAAATAATGCCATGTAAAGCTTCTTGAGAACATGAGCCGTTCGGAGTCGGCATAAAACATGTAGGTCCAGTTCTCGGTCAATTGTGTGCAAACACACACAACACAATCGATCCTTTGATGCTCGGTCAAAGTCCTTTCAAGGGCTGAAATGGCCAATTTGTTTTTTGTTTTTTTTTTTAAATTTTCGACTGATTTTTTAAAAGTTCAAAGTTAACTGTTATTTTTTGCCTTGTATTTATTCGGGGAAAAGTAAACGTTACTTTTGACTTTTATTTTATCGTTTAAAAATAACAGTTATTTTGTGATTTTTATTTTTTTGGTCAAATATATCAAAGATACCGCTTAACAGATTGAACCATGAGTAAATGTCTTACCGAAGGGATGAAAGTAATAGTTTTTTAGTCGGTAAAATGACCTTTGAAAAAATACAAATTGCCTGAAATTTTTGACCTAAAAAATAAACGGCAGAAAATAACCGTTTGTTTTTCCGATAAAATAAAAGTCAAAAGTAACTGTTATTTTTGCCCACAAAAATATAAGGCACCAAATAATTTTTATTTTTGTCGAAAAAAAAAAGGTTAATATGTGACTTTTTCGATAAAAACCATAATCGGTATGGTCCCTGGATGCATTGAAATATTGAACAAACAGAATATTATTCCATTTCGTATTGATTGAATTTCTTTTCATATATTTTCCCTCTCTTTTTTACACTAAAATCTCTCTTATTTTTTACTGTTTAAGAAGTTTCACTTCTGCCACGAGTACGTGGCTACACGCGAGTTTTTTTTTTCTGTGTGCAGATTCAAATCAGTTTTCAACTGCCCATTACCTACCATAAACCGTTGGCTTGTACCTAACTCTAAATACATTTTTCATCCCCAACATTTTTTAATAAAATAATTCTATAAGTCATTTTGTACTTCTATCGCTATAATGATTTCATTATTTGCCCAACCCTCACTTATTTATTATAAAACAAAAATATTCGTAAGTCCGAATGCGATGTGATACATTGGTTTGTTAGATATTTTATTGGCATAGTTATGATATCGATTTGAACAATTATTTCCCTCATTGAAATTGAAGAGGCAGAGAGCCCATGTACTGGTCTCCTTAAACGTATTTAAAGAATATTTTTCAACTTAATGAAATACACCCTTCAATAACGTTACCAAATTTGTTGGCTGTATCCTTTCTGGTATTGCAAATAGGAACCAAATGACTAAGGTACTAAACACCCAGCCTGATTCACCAACAGGTTAAATTTGTTCTCTCCTTTAACGATTGGTATAGTTCGGCTTCCTTTGCAACTTTGATTTTCCTTTGATTCGGGTCGACGGCATACTTTTAGTAACTTGTTTTTTTTTCCACATGTTAGAGTTTTTAGCGTAAGTAATGAAAAATTTTAATTCTTTTATTACAGTAAAATTTAATGAAATTTTATAGAGAACATTTTAATAGAATATTTTAACCTTCTACAGCAATTGCAAAATGCATTTTGGAAATTTTTTTTTTTAATAAATGCGCAATTATTTTTTTTTCTTTCGCCAGCATCCATTAAACGAACCATTACTTTTGAAAAAGTTTAAAGTTGTTCCAAAGTGTATCCGCCATTAAGTTCATTCATTCAATCAATCCATTGCCTCAGCGCTCCATCCAATCCAGACCATTCAGGTTTTATAAAGCTTTTCTTTTAACAATAAAAGTAATTAAAGACGATTTAAATTTTACGATTGTGAAATCTGCTTCACGATTGGATGAACAACAACGTAGTCTCTTAACAAATCTAACCATTAAAAATATTAAAAAACAATTAAATATTTGAATATCAATTTGGCAGTAAATGTTTTTTTTTAAGGGTGTTTCTCGAGTGTCTGCCAAATGTTTTCTTTTGCGCACATAAAATTACTTTTATTTTTCTTAATGTTGCCATTTAATTTTTTGTTATTTTTGCAGCGTCATTTCTATTGTTTAATGTTTTTTTTTGTGCTTCATACAATTTAGCAAAACGAACATTCATTTATTCATTCGTAAGAATAACAAAAAAGTTTTTCTTCCCTCGTTTTCTTTCTCTTTGTACAGCTGCGTAAAGAAAAAGTGCAATGCCTAAGGATACACAATCTCGTTTTGTTTACCATTTTTGTCTAGCGTAACGTTGTTATTTTTAAGTTTTCGCATTTTTGTGTAGTTTTTGTAAAATGTTGGTTTTATTAAGTTAAAGTTTTGTGCATCAAGGATATGAGCCAGGGAGTGAGTGTGGAAGGAGGTATTATTGTTAGCAAAGAAGATGATAATGCTGATGAAGAGTACCTTGTTGTAGGTAGTGTTGTGTGTGGTAGAGAATAGTTTAGTGCAGTTAAGTTGGCTGTAAACTGGCAACGTGTATTCTTTTAAACACAAATATTGTGAAACACATCAAGTTGGAATATTCAAATTTTAAGACTTTGGAATTAAATGTATTTTTGAATGCCTCAAAAACTGAAGAAAAATCAACAAATATTAAAAAAATTTTTTAAAAAATTATGTGATCGGTAGTTTGGAATACACACACTCAGAAAAAAACACACACATATCTTTCTCCGGTAAAAAATTTTTCTATTTTCGATAAAAGCAATTTTCTCCTTTTCAAATAAAATTTTCTTCAATTATAATAAATATTCACATTTTCGAAGAAGTATTTCTTCACTTCCAGGAAATGAAAATATTTCAATGTCTCTAATAATGATAAGTATTTTTCTCGCACAAAAAAATTCTCATTTATAGAGAAAATTTATTGAAAATGAAAAATGTTTCTTATACATATATTGAATAAAAAGTATTTTCTTCAATAAAAACAAATATTTTCTCAAAAATAAAAACGATATATTTTTATACATATCTCTTTTTCCATAAAAGTTTTTTTATAATTTTTAGAGCAAAGTCTACACCATTTCTCTCAAAATATGATGCCTTTTTTACAATATTTCGAGAAACTTTTTTCTGAGTGCAGTATGTGTTTTAATATGACTAGCAAATCCTTACATCACAAATTCACTTCTTATCGTAGTCCACATCTTGTTCTTGTTCTAGTGAATATACAAACTCTCATTCAAATTCTAGAGCATAAAAACTAAATAAAAAAACGATTAATACTTGCTTTCTTCTTCGTCCCAATGAATATTAAAATACTTCTTCAAATTTATAAAAAAAACTTATATATGACCTCATCAGTACTTGTCTTCTTCTTTGTACTAATGCAGGTCTTAATCCTTTTTCAAATTTATAAAAAATATTAATATTTGAACTAAACCTTGCATGTCCAAATCTATGTTAATTTGTAAAAAAATTAAAAAAAAGTTAATATTTGACCTCTTCCTTGTCCAATTTTGTTCAATCTTTGTTCAAATACATACAAAAAAAAAATTGGACCTTATCCTTGTCGGAAACATTTTCAAAACTTTTATCCAAATTTTTGTTCAAGCATCTGTCAAAATCTTCTCGATTTTGATTTTGATTTTGATTTTGATTTTGATTTTGATTTTGATTTTGATTTTGATTGTGATTTTGATTTTGATTTTGATTTTGATTTTGATTTTGATTTTGATTTTGATTTTGATTTTGATTTTGATTTTGATTTTGATTTTGATTTTGATTTTGATTTTGATTTTGATTTTGATTTTGATTTTGATTTTGATTTTGATTTTGATTTTGATTTTGATTTTGATTTTGATTTTGATTTTGATTTTGATTTTGATTTTGATTTTGATTTTGATTTTGATTTTGATTTTGATTTTGATTTTGATTTTGATTTTGATTTTGATTTTGATTTTGATTTTGATTTTGATTTTGATTTTGATTTTGATTTTGATTTTGATTTTGATTTTGATTTTGATTTTGATTTTGATTTTGATTTTGATTTTGATTTTGATTTTGATTTTGATTTTGATTTTGATTTTGATTTTGATTTTGATTTTGATTTTGATTTTGATTTTGATTTTGATTTTGATTTTGATTTTGATTTTGATTTTGATTTTGATTTTGATTTTGATTTTGATTTTGATTTTGATTTTGATTTTGATTTTGATTTTGATTTTGATTTTGATTTTGATTTTGATTTTGATTTTGATTTTGATTTTGATTTTGATTTTGATTTTGATTTTGATTTTGATTTTGATTTTGATTTTGATTTTGATTTTGATTTTGATTTTGATTTTGATTTTGATTTTGATTTTGATTTTGATTTTGATTTTGATTTTGATTTTGATTTTGATTTTGATTTTGATTTTGATTTTGATTTTGATTTTGATTTTGATTTTGATTTTGATTTTGATTTTGATTTTGATTTTGATTTTGATTTTGATTTTGATTTTGATTTTGATTTTGATTATGATTTTGATTATGATTTTGATTATGTCTGTTTTGTCTTTTTGGTCTCTTTTTGTCTTTTTTGTCTGTTTTGTTTTTTTTGTCTTTTTTGTCTCTTTTGTCTGTTTTGTCTTTTTTTTTGTTTTTTGTCTTATGTCTTTTCTGTCTTTTTTGTCTTTTTTGTCCTTTTTTTGTCTTTTTTGTTTTTTTTTGTTTTCTTTTTTGTCTTTTTTGTCTTTTTTGTGTTTCTTTTTGTGTTTTTTGTCTTTTTTTTGTCTTTTTTGTCGTTTTTATCCTTTTTTATGTTTTTTTTTTGGTGTTTTTTTTTTATGTTTATTTGGTCTATTTCGTATCTTTTGCCTTTTTTGCTTTTCTTATCTCTTCTATAATTTCTTAATTTATTAATAATTTTTTTGTGTTTTCTGAAGGAATAATTTTCCTTAACACAACCCTTTCAAACATGCTTTAATGGACGAAAAATTCACAATCATTTTATCATCTAATATCTATTCACGCTCTGATGATATGCAAATTATTTCTACACAGCCATAAGTATCCAACTAGCACTTATAGATGAGCGTTCTTGTTACTCACGTCCCACATCTTATCACATGTTGTAAAATTTTGTACCGGAAGTTAAGCTATTTTAGGTTGTATAAAATAAGCAATTAAGATTTAATACTTATTTGTATTGCTTCATAAAATATGTCAAACTCAGGTTGCCACAATTTGCTGAAAAGTGTGTGTGTGTGTGTTGTACACGCATCAGGCACTAAATAAGCACACCTGAGACTCTTTAAAGTGGTGTGAGTGTAACGCATGCTTTTGATATTCTAAATGTCGTTAAGCCTTTAACTCGAACAATAAATAATATGTGTGGATAAAAGTGAATTTTTATGATTTTTAAAATATGTCACACAAATGCGTGCCTTAAAACATGAAAGCAACTCATTACCGGGCAAAACCGGCGGCAGACATTTTAATGAGGTCGCTAAATACGCCTTAAATAACAGCAAAACTGAACAGCAACCAACACTCATTAGAGCCGTAATATAAACGTTGGCTCACACAAACATACACACTCACACACACATACACACACGCACACATGTAAATGTAATAGCACAGTATTTGTTCTGCCTCCGTGTTTTTCTTCTACACAGCAAAGCTGGTTTTGAAAAGGATAATCGTTGGAAAAGCGGCTTGCTTATTTTTGTTGTTATTGCTGTTGTTGTTGTTGTTGTTGTTGGTAGCTTAAAGTTAGCTCAGTTTAAACTACCAGACGATAAAAGCATGTTGATGTCAGAGCCTTAGGTTGACCTTGTTGATGGCTTCGCCACATCGCTATATATCGGTTCATCGATGTGCTGTGCAGCATTCAATCCGGCAACATTGATCACAGTACGTTGCCAGACGTTGGTTTTTATTACGCGTGTTGGCTTTTATACCAATCATTAAATGAGTTAAGTTCAAGTTGGCTGTAATTATTGTGAATGTTATCGCAGCAACGACCGGAACATGCTGTCGCAATATTCGATGACGAATACATCCGTTTGGCATGTTCACAACCGGAAGCGGAAATGTTCAAAAGGAATTAGTGCGGCAATGATGCCCGTGTAGTGCTCTGGATAAAGATGAAAATATAGTTGTAGTTGTTTTAATTGTTGTTGTTGTTGTTGTTGTCGTTACTTTTGCTGCCGTTGTGATTGTTGTTGTATTTGATGTTGAAGGCAAAACTTTTGCAGCTGCAATTAATGGAAATGGTTAAAGTGCAGGGAAGTCAATAACGACATGTGGCAAAAGTTGTGCTCGCCGCCAATTCGAGCGTTGTGAAAGTGAATGTTGGCAATGGTGTTATGGTTGGTGTTGGTTTTCGTGTTGGTGGTGCAAAAGTTTTATTAAATTAGAGTTCGAATTGAATGCATGCAGTGAGATTTAAGTTCATTTCCTGGCTTGAGGCCATGAAAGTTTGTCTCTTTAAATGGCGCAAATATTGGCACTTAAGTAATCCTTAAGTTCGCTACGTATTCTCAGGAGAAGCACAAGTTCTGACATGCTGTGGAACAATTTAGAGGTCATATGGGTAGCGTTATTGCATTAGATGAAAGTTTGTTAGTCGGTTTCGAAGTCTGTTTAAGTGACAAATAGTTTTGCAGATATCCTTATTTATATGTATTTATTTTTTTTGTAAAATTGATATAGAACTTTTTATGTTGATCCATGCCAAGCAACAAAGAAGTTTTGACTACCTTTAAAAACTGAGGACTTGAATTTGAATTTATTAATCTTATTTTATGTACGTGTGTAATTTAAGTTGCTCTCAACTTAATTATATTTATTTTTTAAAAAACAAAATAATATTTGAACATTTTTTGTTGTTATCGAATGGTTGACCAAAACTAACAGCCAACAATTTTCATGAAAATTCATGAAGATTATTCGGTTTTTTTGTCTAAATTTTCTTGTTCACATTGCTTATTACTATTTTCTTTCCTCATTAAATAATTATTATTTAAAATTAAATTATAAATTGCTTTGAATTTATTGTTTTGAACCTACATGACAGCCTGTTAGAAATGGTCTACAGCAGCAAAAACTATTTTCAAAACAGTTAAAGCTAATTGAATATCATCATTAAATATAATAGAAGAGAAACCAAGTGCAAAAAGCAACAACAAACACTGTGTCATGCATTTCAATTTAAAACTTTAACTAATTTCACAAACGTGCAGCAGCTGTTCTTATGTAAACGCACCCTACTGTACCTGAATGGCACGCAGTGTTGCCAAGTAATGGCAAAACATGGTTAACAGCTGCTGTCTTACTAGCTCTAGTATTGTTTTGCGGTTAACCGTGGCGGCAGGAGTAACATGGGTCCTAGCCCACAACAGCAGTTGGTTTGGGGTATCGAAAACTATTATAACAATAAAATTCACTTAAAAGAAGAGTGTTGCATACTCTCAAGTTTTTGCCTTTTGCCCCGCTTAGCAGCATTTTCAACAGCAGCTTCAGTTTTATTTTTATATATTTTTTTGGTTTCTCAGCATTTTGCGGTTAGATTTAAATTTTTATTGGTTTTTGGTTTTTTTTTCTTTTTATTGTTTGCTGTTGTTGTTTTGCTAACTGTTTTATTTAAACAACGCTATGGTTGTCAACTTAAGCGAAGCTTGTCATGCATAAATCATGGACTTATTCGTCCTTGACATTTGCTTTGAATTGCTAACAAGGTGGTTGGTTGGTGGTGACCTGTGTTGGCTGGCTGCTGTTTGGTGGGCGTGTGTTGTTATTGTTGTTTTTGTTGCTGCAGCTATCCTTGTTATTGGCTGCTTTGTGGCATTTTAAATCAATTTCTCAAGGGTACCAGCAAATAAATCCAACCGTACCAGATCAATGACTGCATGACTGAGTGCATCACGAGCATATACTTCGACAGGTTCTCGGGCAGGATTTACTTTATTGACGCACAAATGAAACTAATCAAGTACACAAGTTGATACAGCATATCGTATAAAGCGGCGAAGTGAAGCAAATTCGATTTGATTAGATTGGATTGGATTGAATTCATCTCTATTGCCATTGAATTTTTACTTATTTTTTGCAATACTTGTCACATATATTCAATGCCATTCGATCGCAAAAATGTTGCATACATAAGTTTCAGCTTCCTAACAAGATTGGAGCAAAGACAAAAAAAAAAAAACAAAAAAATCCCTACAACAACAACGTGCTGTTATTTCGTTCCATCTTCTACAATTGCGCTTCAATTGCGAATTAAGAAATTATAATAAAAATTCCTGCGCGTTGCTGGTATTGGTTGTGGCGCACAGCGTACCGTAATAAAATTAAATTTAAGTGTCATAAATGACACAGCGATGTGATGTTAAGCAATGACTGTCGTTTGTTTAGCTTAATGAGTGTTTTCAAAGCAATTAATTTTGCTTAATTGTAATTAGCTGTAGAATTTTCTTAATAAGTTTAAGAGCAAGAACATTTTTCCAACACTTTTCCATTTAAGAAACTATTTAAGAACATTTTAAGGATATGATGTTTTCAAAAATTCTATGACATATAATAACTATATTATTTTTGAAAACCTTATATTCTTTAACATATAACAATAAAATTTTTGAAAATGTCTTATCTTTTAAGAAAATATGGAACTTTTTCGTTGCATATATTGCAATTTCAAAAGACTTTTCTTAATTATCTTGATGCAAGTTGAGCTACAGGAATTGGTATTGAAATTCTATATATATGACACTAGCAATACCCGGCGCGCGTTGCTACGCCTTAGGCCACGTGCATAGTAAACGCCGATTCAGACTGCCTGCCTGTGTCCGCAGAGTGTGTGAAAAAGCGAGAGAGATAGATATTTGTATCTCATTTGTTCACACAGATTTCAGCTTGCCTGTCTGTCTGAATCGGCGTTGAAAATGCACGCAGCCTTAGACAAACACATGTACTTCATCTGTGACTTCAGAACCTATTCGATCAAAAATGTAGCTTGTAGGGGAAGGTGCACCCACTTGACCAAAGCTCAGACCAGTTTTCTATTAGAAGGACATTACCAAATGGCAACTCCATTCGGAATTTCACTGATCAGCGATTTTTATTTCCAATGCTATTTGCTATTAAAAATTTGGCTTGTATGGGTGGATTCACACCCCGTTTTCCAATGCCCGTGCTATATTTCTTGTCGAAAGACATTTCCAAAAATTAAATTTATACTGAGTTTAAATATTATGAAACAATAAGTACCACAGCTATTCGATATTAAACATTTAAACTATGTTGATGGTGTCACGACCCAATTTCCAATGCTTGCTGAATTTTTCCAGTGGATGGACACGACTAAATGTTATATTCCTTCCGAGTTTCACAAATTTGTGACTTATGTTTCTTAAATTATACTGAAAAGTTTGAATGCCTTAAAAGTGTCACGCCCCTTCTGCAACGGCTTTAAAATTTTACCAGTAAAACAGCACGTGAAAATTGAGGTCAAATACAGAATTTTGGAGCTGTGCAACATGTAATTCTAAAGCTATTCGATATCGATGCCAAACTTCACAGGAGCGCTCTGCAGACTTTGCTAGAGTTTCCCTGAAAATTTCATAACAATTGGTTTAGCGGTTTTGAAGTCTACTAGTACATACAATCATTTTAATATACAAAGAAGATGTTAACAGCTTGTTTAAAATATGCTTAACTTACGCATCCTTTAAACACTAAAATATGCGTCAAACATACGTTTTCGATGCGTTTTACATGCGCTGCGTAGCTATAAAAAAACAGAGAAACCAACCAACTTGAGACCCTCCTCCTTTTTGAAATCGGTTAAAAATAAAAATATGCTCCAATCACAATAACTCTTTTAATGTGCAACATTTATTAACACGCGAAATAAAAAACTTTGAGGCTTCTGTTTAAGTTATATTGGTATTCCTCTACATTTATGGTCATCATTTTGTTACAACTTCATTTCATAGTACCAACCTATTTGATTTTAAAAAAGACGTTGCAAAATAAAAACAAAAATTATTTTCTGATGCGTCCAATATAAACCTATTGAAAAGTTTAAAGGAAATCTATTTTATAAGGTTGTATGCATGAACATAATTTCTGCGCAGATGAACACAAACAATGGCATATCAATGCGACATTTCAGATCGTACTGAGATCCTCTGAGAAGCATTTGAGCATATGCAATGGAATATTTGTATACTGAAATAACTACAACAATAAAAAATTTCATCCCCCATTTCATGGTAAGATTTTAATATATTTATATTTCTCTCTGAGCAAGAAGTTGACTGGAAATAAAGTAGCTAGTGTTGCCATAAAAACAAATTTTAAATCTGAACTATTGTATAAAGCTTTCAATCCGTCGAGATTGTGTTATTGTCGATGAATAACATTTGCAATAAATAACAAAATAATAATTTGGTTATATATCAGGCATAAGAGGAAAAAGATTTTTTGACTGTAAATATGTATAAACAATTCAAGTCTAAAAACCATAACAAATACTATGTCAGATTGTTGGCAACACTGCTCAACAGACCAAACTGAGAGCAACTCCCGACACAACATGGCAGCCGTGCTGAGTTACTCTCACAGCCAGAGCTTAAGCATTGGTTTTCTGCTGCTTGTTGTGCTGCTTGTACAGCATTAGCATGAATTAAAAGACATGAATTCTTAAATAATTAAAGAAAAAGTTTTGTAAAAAACGTAGTACCCTATTTTAATTTCGCTTATCATAGCAATTGAATAGTGAAAAAATTATAAAAATCGGTTCAGCGGTTATTGAGAACACGTCGCCGCAAATCCGTGAGTCTCCTTTTATATAATAGTATAGAGTATAGATATAGATGTGAATACCAAATGTTATCTCTGTACGTTAAAGATGAGCCTATTTATTGAGTTTTTAATTTTTCGTTGTATGGGAGGTAGGCGTAGCCGAGGGTGGATGACATCCATTTTTCGAAGACGTCTTTGTGTTGATATAAAATACATACGTACCAAGTTTTATCGCTGTACGTTAAACATGAGTTTATTTATTGAGTTTTTAATTTTTGGCTGTAAGGCAGGTGGGCGTATCCATGGGCGCATGACACCAATTTTTCGAAGATATTTTTTTTTTTGATATAAAATACGTTCATACCTAATTTTATTGTTGTACGTTTATTATGAGCTGATTTATGCAGTTTTGAATTTTTGCGTTATAAGGGAGGTAGGCGTGTCCGTGAGCGGATTCCAAAAATATTCAATAGTGCAGATCCTTGGGTGCATGTGACCATGTGTACTGAGTTTCATTCAATTATCTCAACTCCTTCTTCTTATCCTGTGTATACGGACAACTCAGACACGGACAGACGGACGGACGGACACGGATAGCTCGACTCACAAGGTGACCCTGATCAAGAATATATACTTTTCTATACCGGACTCGCTTCGTTCTATGCGTTACAAACGTTTGCACAAGTTAATATACCCTGACCTTTCTGGTTTAGGGTATTATTAACACAGGTCCAAGTTATAACCCCATGAACTGATTGATTTCAAGCTTTTATAGAGCATATATTTTTTTTGTGCACCTCCTATACTAATCTTTGTCTAAAATTAATAAAGGTCTAAGTGTGGTACACCAGTAACTGACCGATTTCAAACATTTTCGAAACATATCTATAACACTATTTTTCTAGCATTGTAGATAATCTAGGGTCTTACCAATTTCAACCGTTTTGAGTTCTACTGTAGTTCATATATTACTCTTTTTGTCTATCCTTCTGACCAAAAACATGTAAAAAATTTATAGAGGTCCAAGGGAGGTACCCATAGAGCCTTAAAAAATTTTTATTATTTTCAGGGCACATTTTTTTAAGTCTATTTCCGTAACCTGCTGACCGAATTTCATTAGGATCGACCAACTTTTGTTAATACCTCCCATATAAAATCTTGTACAAAATTAATATAGGTTTAAGACAGGTACCCCTAAGGACAAACCAATTTATTTTTTAGAAACTAATGTATTCAAATGTGATTCAGTAAAATTCAAATAAAATTCTAAAATTCAATAAAATAAAATAAAATTCAAATTGAATTAAATCATTTGGAATTCAGAAAAGATCATTTGAAATTCAGAAAAGATTAATTGAAAATTAGAAATTCACAAAATCTTGATTGAAATACTGAAATTCTACTAGAAATTCAAAAATTTTTTTTTAAATTCATAACATATCAATTGAAACATCATGATGAAGCGACCCAGTTGGAATATGAATATGAAACAAAGACAAAGTCTTCAAAGCCGTCTCGAAGACCAAGTACGCATACTCAGAGCGAACGCTGACGATCTGAACGACAAGTCGGAACAAATAAATAAATTTTAAGCAAACAAATGAAATAACTCTCACAAAAAAAAAAATTACCATGCACGAAGAGCGTATGATTTTGTGTATACTAGGTATCCGTTCTGCAATACATGGACGCATGCCGTCCTTGAAGACATTTGAACAACATGTCTTGCAATCCAAAGTGGAATTTTGTTTGAAAATGTTTCAAAGACACCCATAGAAATGGATCAATCCATTTTGCAAGAAACTGACATGTCCCGAAGACGTCTTCGAAGACGGATCGAAGACGGATCATCGCCAAGCAATGAGTTTGACTTAAAAATAATTAATGAATCATTTAAAGTAAGTTAATTACGAAAGTGAATTTAACAGAATATATGGTCCTATTTATGTCAAATACTAATTGATGGATGGTATTAATGAACCATTAAACATTTGTGTTAGAGCAAGAAAGAATATCTTAACAACGACATTGTTACTGTTTGTAGTTGAGACCAGCTCAAGCAGTTCTTCGATACATATTTTTATTCCATCATGCATACTTCGAAAACACTTACTTTAAACGAATTGAAAAAATTTACCAAAAAACCGACTTCATATAAAGCTCCTCTCATCCTCTTATCCTCTTCATTCTCCAATTAACACTCATACTAAACATTTAAAATTTTTTCCACAATTTTTCTTACGCACCAATGGGTTAATATTCAGTCTAATGTTTGCGGAAATAACTGAAAAGCACTTAAAAACATTCCTCCCAACTACATAAATGAAAAAGAGTTCAAAGTACCCGTTGTAGTGAAATGCACTTCATTAGGGACAAGAGAAATTCTAACAAATGAAACAAGCTGCAAAAAGTAGAAGAATGAAAAAAAAAAATATAAAAGAAAAGCAACAAAGAGAACTGAATACGACTTGCACAAATTCCAAATTAATATCGGACTAAATACTTTGTGCAAATTAAGAGCCTGAAGTCATGTTATGCTTAAAACACAGTCTGGACATAGTCTATAGTATGTGGCTGTGGCAGGAGGGCGTTCAAAGACTGCAGTGAAAATATCAATTTTCAATGTTGAAATTCATTTCAATGTTTACAGCATAAGATAGAGTTTGGCTTCAACGGCTACTACTCCAGGCTACCTTACTACAATATAGCTTTTGATTTCAGCAGAAGCTGATAAATAAATTAATAAATAATGAAAAAAAAGGAACAAATAAAAAACCAACCCACTTAAATTTGGCATATTTCAAATTCTATTTGATGCTGTTGCTTGTATTGCCAAAAGAATTATGCAAATTAAACGAGCAAATATTTGAGAAATTTGCTCATTTGAAATTCTTTTTGTTAAAAATGCAAAAATGCGTTTGCAACAGCTTGAAGCTGGGATAACTAATAAATTAGGTGTTTTGCTTTTGTGGATTAATGCTTCATTTCTATGAAGCAACCTCTGCGTGTGTGTGGGTGTGCGTTATTGCTGCGATAATATTCTATTGCAAGTGGGTTAGTGCGGTAGATGAACGTTAAAGCGATGTGCTAAAATATAACGCCGCGAACACCACGCACATTAATTATGTGCAAAATGCCGGTAACAGTTTTTCACACCATTTAAGAAAATTTATATCCTTAATTATGTCCATTCTAAATGCAGAAAATAAGCCCAACGAAGCAACACCTTTTGTTAAAAGAAGATTTATAGACTTGTTAGGTGGAAGCAGGAGCAGCAGCAGCTTGTGCGTCAGGTGCAGGGTGTGAAAGTCAGTTGAGAAGTGCCAGTAAAAGTTGCTGAAATTTGAATAGCCGCTGTTGCTTGCATTTCTTAGTATAATATAAGAATATTTAGGTGTGTTAAGTGGGTACCCAATTCCATACCCTTACCACACATTCTTGAATATTAGCTTCTTTTGCATTACCCGGCCAGGTTTGAGTTATCAAACTGAAATGATGGCAATAAATAAAGTGCCCCAAAGAAAACATATTTGTAGGCTGGCACTTTCTTGGCATAAATATTGAATTTTTATGCTTGAAAAAAATATTAGCTTCATAAGTTTAGAAAACTCATGCGAACTCTGGACACATTTATTTTGTTAGCATATTAAATAAATAATGCATGGAAATGCTTGATATAAACACAAACTTTTGCGGTAAATATGGTAAGTATTTTAAGTGTTTTCTAACCAAGGCCCATATAAATTACTTTATTTTTTAAAGAAAAGCTTCTTAACGGGGGACATGACATTGGCTGTTTTTAGAAATCAACTTTTTTTTTATAATTTTGTATTTTAGTAAATATTCTTAAGATTCCAAGAAAAAATTTCATCGAAAAATTTTTATGGATTCAAAAGTTATAGTCGGATTAGTGAGAGCGCATTTTTATTTTTCTTTGCATTTTTCTTTGTTCACAAACTTTGAACGCGTTTATCTCGAAATTTTTTTTTTGTATTTTTTTAAACTTGATTCGGTATCCTATGACACGAGTTTTTTAATTTTTTTTATTTTTTATGAATTTTTAAAATCAATATTTTTTTCGAAAAAACTCACTTTCAAATTTGGAACATCACCAAAAATGAAGAAAAATTATAAAAAAGCTCCTCTCATACGATAACTAATTTTGTAAAGATTTAAAAAAGTCAGTTTTTTTTCCAGATCGGACAATTTTTGCGACTCCCAGCGCTGCAACCACGAGACCCCGTGTTTTCTCTGCCGCCAATTTTAAGCTCTATAAAACCATGTTGGAGCGAAATATATATTTTGTTGAATTTTTTTTCTTGAAATGTGTTCAATTCTCTACAATTATAAAAAAAATTTTGGAAAAATGTAATAATTAAATTGTATTTAAAAATGAATTTTTAAAAAAAGGTTTGTTTTCTCTGCCGCGAATGTTATGCTCTCCTTAAAAGTAAGCTAAGTCCGTAAATTCGATTTTTTGCTTACATAAAATATTTTTTTTTAAGTTTGTAGTATAAACCAGAAAAAGCTGGATATCTCGAAAACGGAAACTATTTCATTAAAAATTGTTAAAAAGTGGAAAAAATTAGATATTTCGAAACGTTCTTGCTTTTTAAGCATTTCTGTTCGTAGCAAAGAGCAAAACTTCAAGAGATAGTGATTCTGTTAGTGTTGCTGATATACTCAGGTGTAAGGAAAGTGTTTGTCCTTTTCGGGACATCTTTTTATACTAATCTATGTTTGTAATTTTTTCAAGCATTTTTGTAAACTTTATTTTGTCTTGGATCGGTGTTTTATACTTGCGTAATGGTCTTAAACACGGAGCTTCTGTGGTAAAAATAGTATGCTTCCATTGAGACAGGTTTCTGAAGAAGTCCTTGAAACGTTCCATACATTTCCAAAAAAATTTGAAAGTAATAAGGTCAGAAAGATGTCACGGCTTGCTTCGAATGAGGGTGTTTTTAATAGGTTTTTTTTTATGTTTGAATTAAGGATTGCTAGTGTTAAACCTATTCAGTCAAGTCTGCCTTGATTTTGAAAATGGGAGATAGTTTTTAGCTGGAGAGAAAGAGGTTGAATCTGAGGCAAGTGTTATGCCTTTATTCAGTCAATTCGAGTTAAAGAAAGGAAAAAGCGTCGAATCCCGGACAATGATTAGACCGGGATTCGAATTTGCTTTTGAAAATGGGAGATAGTTTTTAGTTGGAGAGAAAGAGAAACAAGTATGGAATGTTGTATTTTTGGTGGAGCGCTATATCAACATCCGATTTTGAATCTGAAGCAAGTGTTATGCCTTTACTTCAGTCAATTCGAGTTAAAGAAAGGTAAAAGCGTCGAATCCCGGACCATGATTAGACCGGGATTCGAACCTGGAACGTCTGGGTTGGCTGGCACTCAAGCACTTTAACCATTCGACCACCAAGGATCCTCGGTATGTTTATTGTGTGTACCTCAGCTTTATTATAAATAACATTAAAAAAGTAATTTACTTAGGTTTTAGAAAAGTTATCTGAAAAGTAACTTAGGGCCAGTTTTTAAGTACGGGCTTAAACTCTAGTCAAATTAAACCGAGGTTTACTCATCAAAATTGGACGTTTAAGCTCGGTTTAAGCAAAAAAAACACATCATATGATTATATAAGTCAATACAACTCAAACGAATGCTACAATATCTAGTTAAACAGAGTTTTAACGTTCCTTTTTGGTGAGTTAATCTCGGTTCAATTTGATTCTAATTTAAACCCGCACTAAAAAACTGGCCTTAATGGCCAATAATTTTAATTTCGAAGTTATTATAAAAGTTAGCATGTTCATGGCCGCCATTTTTTAGCCGTCATATTGACTTTCCAATAATTGACTTTAGATTCTTGATCAGCGATACCGAAAACATTCCAGACATAAAATTTGAACTACATAATATAGGTATTATAAAAGTTAGCATTTTGATGGCCGCCATTTTGAAATTTCTTAGACTAAACAATTCCTTGAGGTCTGATTAAACGATTCCCTTGGTTTCTTTTTATACCTTAAACCTGAAAGGTCAGGGTATATTAACTTTGTGCAAACGTTTGTAACGCATAGAACGAAGCGAGTCCGGTATAGAAAAGTATATATATTCTTGATCAGAGTCACCACGTGAGTCGATCTATTCATGTCCGTCCGTCCGTCCGTCCGTCTGTTCGTCTGTGTGTTGTCCGTATACACAGGATAAGAAGAAGAAGTTGAGATAATTATATGAAACTTGGTAAACATGGTGACATGAACCCAAGGATTTGCACTATTGAATATTTTTGGAATCCGCCCACGGAAACGCATAACTCAGCTCATAATTAGCCTACAACAATAAAATTTGTTGTGCACGTGTTTTATATCAACACAAAGATGTTTTTGAAAAATGGACGTCATCCGCTCATGGACACGTCCACCTCCCATACAACCCAAAAATTGAGAACGCAATAAATAAGCCTCTGTTTAATCTACAGAGCTAAAATTTGGCACATATGTTTTTTGTAACAAAACCAAGATGGTTTTGAAAAGTGGACATCATCCGCCCACGGAAACGCCTACCTCCCATACAACGCGAAAACTGAAAACTGCATAACCCAGCTCGTAATAAGCCTACAACAATAAAATTTGATATGTATGTGTTTTATACAAACACAAAGATGTCTTAGAAAAATGGACGTCATCCGCTCACGTACACGCCCACCTCCCATACAACCCAAAAATTGAAAACGCAATAAATAAGCCTCTGTTTAACCTACAGAGCTAAAATTTGGCACGTATGTTTTTTATGACAAGACAAAGATAGTTTTGAAAAATGGACGTCATCCATACAACCATACAACCCAAAAAGTTTTAAACTCAATAAATAAGGTTATGTTTGTCATAGAGAAATTAAATTTGGTATGGATGTATTTTATACCAAAACTAAGGTGTGTCCAAAAATTGGAAGTAATCCGTCCATGAACACGCCCAACTCCCATAGCGAAAGCACAATAAAGGCATTAACTGTGAGCTACAGGAATAAAACTTGGTATGTGTAAATTTTTCATCAACATTGAAATGCATAAAAATATAGGCTTCATCCGCCCTTGGAGGTGCCCATTTACAATAAAAATTTTTTGTTTTTGAAAATTGGGTTTAGGGTATTTCATAGTCGGCCTAGACCGACTTTAGACTTTCTTTACTTGTTTTAATTTGCTTCTTGTCATCTTTGTTTTCAGTTTCTTGGTTGCTTGAGCCACTTGTACAGTTTGAGCGGTCGTTGCACCTCTTCGAGTTCATTTTGAATGGGTTCTCGGTGAAGTTATTGCTGCTCGTAGGTATAACTGGTGCAGCGGCCGAGTGCACCACCCCTGCAGCTGTGTTGGGAGAAGAAATATGGGTTGGGACCTCCAGAATCTGTACCCGACCGTGGGAGTGGTCCCGGGTGGAATTCCACTATCGTGGCGGGCACCTGGAGTTATTATATTACTAACCGAAAATGTTAAAAAAAGGTTTCTTTTTAAGGTGATCTTGCCATATCTTTGTATACCTTCGGTTAAGTTGTAATACAGACGCATCTGGGCATCTCCCAGTGGCACGGACGCGACATTCGCACGGTTTTAATTACTCGAAAAACAAGAAAGAAACAAAATGAGCCGTTATGTATTTAAGTGTTCTAACGCGACGAAAGAGTGCTACATTTTATAAAAATAATGTCGAGATTTCGTACAAATAAGTACAAAGTAATAAGCAATCATTCAATGAAACGGACGCAACAAAAAATATAAGTTTTTTTAAGCTCGTATAGAAATATGCAAAATTTAGCTAATTATGAGAACTTTTTTTTAAATATAATATACATGTTAATGGAGGTCAAAGGATAACTATTCTTTGTAGACCCATGAAATATAAGAATAATCTCTTATCTTGTTGTAAATAGATATAGCACGAATACGGACGCGACATCATGGACGCGACCAATTTTTCCACAGTAGTAAAATACAGTAAAAATGTTCATAATAAATTTTAATAAAAATACATCATAATAAGTTGAATTCAAGTGACATAGCAGTAATACTAATCAAAAAAAAAAAAAAAAAATTAAGTTAAAAGCTGTTAGAGTGCTTTATTTTAATGTTTTTCTTCACTTTTGGTGGACCTTTTTTGGGAGATGCCCATCTGGGTTTTAATTTTTTTTTTAATAAATTTTAGTTTGAATTATAATTTTTTTTTAAATTTTTTTTAAATTAATGTATATTTTTAATATATTCTGAAATTATTTTGCTTCTTTTTTCTTAATTTTATTATTCCATTTTCTAGTTTTTCCTTTTATGCCTACGAACACGTACTAAACGACTGCTACGGTACAGACGCAGACTAAGGAGCCGCCCATTCTGGTACAGACGCGCCTGTTTTTGTTTGACTCGGCACCACGGGTTTGTTAAACCCAAAGGATCTCCAAATTTTTGATTCTGCCCTGCGGTGATGGTATGTATGGTATGTGTGGTATGGTTGGTATGTATGTTTTGGAAAAGCCAATCATTAAAAGCAAAAGGCAATAATTTGTGGAAAATTTTGCCATAATTTACGTCTTTAAGTTTAAAATTCCATCTCCTTAAAAAAAATGCTAACCTTAAAAATTCTGTTATCGATGATTTTAAGTGTATTCAAAGCCAAATAAAACCGATTTTGTGGCATTTTGAGCACAAAATAAGAATGCATAAATTTTGCAGAAACTGCTGCTGCATGTCGAGTCCACAGAATAATGCAATTCTTAAAATAAGTCATAATGGACCTATTGTTGTTGCTGTCAAATAAAATGTTGCACTGTCAGGCGATGGTCAACACATTCATGGCATTGTCGGTCAACAGACACTTGCAGCAAACGCACACGCACACATGCACACACTCATTCGATATTTCACAGCGTATACGTGCAGATATGGTGCTTCAAACGTAAAGAGTTTTCCTTTCCACCCACACACTCATACTAACAAACACTTAAATTTAGTTATTTCTGCTATCCTTCCTTCCATGCGCTGCATAAACTTTGCATAATAACCACAAGAAAGATACTTAGAAACATGAAAAATATTGTTTGAAGGCAGAAGTGAATTTAAGATAACAGTAATAACAACAACAACAGCAACAGCAAAAGCAACAGCAACAACAAACTAAGTGGCCGATTGTACATTTTCAACATCCTATTCGTTTTTCGTTTCGGACACATCAAAGGGTCAGGAGCAGCTAGTGCCAGTGTGAAGTTTTGTGTGTGTGTGCTGTTCGTTGCGGCAGTGGTTGGTGCAATCTTTCCGCTTTGCATTAGTGATGGCACTGCTTGTGTGGGAGTGTGTGTGTAGGCTGTATATCTGCTTTGAACCTTCCGTTACTTGCTTCCAGTCGCTTGTGCGGATGTTCGTTTGCATGTCCGTCTAACTCTATAGTTTATGTTTCGAAGCTTACTTATCAGTTGATTTTATGTCCTGCACACAAATACACACGCACACCTAAACACATACACACACTCACAGTCAAACTCATAAAAAATATAAAGCAACAAACTTGAAAATAACTTAATTTTAGGTCTAGCAAACATGTTTTCTAGCTTTTGCAAAATAAATATAAATTTTAATAAAATGCATGCAAATTGTGCGCCAAACGAGTCCTTAAAGTCTTTATGTTGGATATTTTATTGAATTTCCTAGTGTACCAGTGCAACAGCAACCAGAGCAAGAGTAAGAGCAACAATATTCACAAAAGCTGCAGAGTGTGGCACCTACTATATCTCCTCCTCCTCCTCCCCTCTCTCCTCTTCCCACGCATTTTGGCACAATATTGTGCGCTTTTAGCTTGTTATATAAGCTCTTTTAATCCTGCAGGATTTCATTAGCTTGTATGTATTTGTTGTTGCTACGGCCTAAGCATGGAATTTAATCCTTTGAATATGCCTTAATTAACTACGTTGCCAGTCTATTCCGGAAATGCGTTGAACTTTTTCGAAATTCTTTTAATGGCATCAAATTATGTTTTATTTTATATTGTTGTTGTTGTTGTTGTTGTTGTTGTGTTTGTTGTTTTCCACCATATAACGCCAGTGTTTTAATTAATAAGCAACGTGTAGGTGCTCTTGCTTTTCTAGAAAACTCTGGCGATAAGCTTAATTACTTTAATAAACTTAAAATCTTCTTTCAATCAACTTAAGAAGAACAAAAATTTTATCATCTCATCAAATACTTATTTTTATATTCTACAACACTAGAGCACACCCTTTTGATTCTCCGTCCGCCTTCTGTCTGACATTGTCCTTTCAAGCACATCACACAGCAAAAAAACTCTCTCTCATTAGCATGAGACGTAGGGATATAAAAAACCCTTTTCATATGTCTTGCTTCAGGATATAAATTTAAATATTTTATGTTTTTGTGAAATCCTTTAAGCTCTACGAATAACTTGCAATTGCTTTAAATTTGACAGCAAGCAACAAAGTAGATAGCATGCAAGTTGAAAAGGTTGAATAACTAACGGTGATTTCGACATGGTTCTGTCTTGACTACTGTTCTGCATGCTTATGCTTATCTGTTTCGGCCACTGACACGACTGCATGTTGACATACATTGTCGCTGCTGTCCAAACACAAAAGCACACACACACACACACACTCACACTCGAACTCACGCACACCCACACACTCATGCAAACAGATACGCTGCATCACTCTGCAACTTTTTTGCAATTCTATTCCTGCCACCTGTCGGCGATAAGGACCTCGCCAACTCGCACTCACTAATTGGCTTGTAACTCAGAGTCATTCGCTGCAGCAACGTCTAGTCTATTTTATCCAGCAGTTTCAACATCAGTGAACCAGGATGTATGCGCAATTACCGCTATGCGCTACTCAGCAGCTGCCACTAGGCTACCTCATTTAGTTCTATATTCATGCATTTAGTCGGTTTTGGATATTTGTGTGAGTGTTTTTAACCATTTGCAGGGTTACCGCTTATGATTGTAATAATCTTCATTTGATGTTTAGAGTAGAGTTTTAAATAAAATTTTTGATGAGAACATATGAATGAGTTGCATAGTTTTCAGGTTAAAAGTTCACTACAAAGTCAAAAAAATTCATAAAATGTGGTCGAGAATGAATAACGTAGTGCGATAAAATGAAATGAAGTTGAACTAGCTGTCAGATAATGCTTATGTTTTGGTAGGTCTTGTCAAGATAAAGAATGAACTTTACTTTAAATTTTCCAGAAACCGCCAAAATCTGAACTTATAGTCAAAAACTTCGATTTTTCCTACCTTTGCTCACTTATTGATCAATAAGTTAACTAATTTTCAATCGATTTTAAAAATTTAACCGTATCCTGAAAAACAAAACTTTATTTTTTCCTACGATATATATATTGTTTGGAATAACTTGAGATAGCTGTGTGCATTAACTCTGCAAATGCAATTTTTTTAAATTTTATCAACTTTATTTCAACTTTGACGATTTTTTAAACTCAAAATTATGTATATAATTGTTATTATATTTATTGGCAATTTTTTAAAAATTGATCAGTAAATGACAAAGAAATTCAACTTTTTATGAAAATAGATATTTTTCAAAATATACTTTTTCGACATGACAACCGAAAAATTGCTGAAGCATTTTTTTTTAAGGGCGGGGTAAGGTTTTTAACCATTTTTTATATGAATACAGAACATATCAAGAATATTGTATCCAAATTTGAAGTCGATTCGAGTAAAGCTAATGCAGATATGAATTTTTAAGTAAGTGTATCTCGAACAAACAAACGTACGTGTACAAAACTTTTAAGCGATTTTCCCACAAGTTGTGTTTTCAAAGTCCGTGTTCACTGCCATTTAAAAACCACTTGACCGTTTCATTTCAAAAAGCTTGATACACATTTTCTACATATAATACATTTACCTCCCCCCAACGTTTGGGTAAATTTCTTTTTTACATTAAGGGGGTTTCCCATCCACAAAATGTCGGAACTTTTCGTTAAAAATATAAGTTTCACTTTTGATGGCCACCAAAAATTTTTAAATAAAAAACAAGTAAAGAAAGTCTAAAGTCGGTCTAGGCCGACTATGAAATACCCTAAACCCACTTTTCAAAAACAAAAAATTTTTATTGTAAATGGGCGTCTCCAAGGGCGGATGAAGCCTATATTTAATATGCATTTAAATGTTGATGAAAAATTTACACATACCAAGTTTTATTCCTGTAGCTCACAGTTAATGCCTTTATTGTGCTTTCGCTATAGGAGATGGGCGGATTCATGGACGGATTACTTCCAATTTTTGAACACACCTTAGTTTTGGTAAACAATACATGCTTACCAAATTTAATTTCTCTATGACAAACATAACCTTATTTATTGAGTTTAAAACTTTTTGGTTGTATGGGAGGTAGGCGCGTCCGTAGGCGGATGACGTCCATTTTTCAAAAACATCTTTGTCTTGTCATAAAAAAGATACGAGCTAAATTTTAGCTCTGTAGGTTAAACAGAGGCTTATTTATTGCGTTTTCAATTTTTGGGTTGTATAAGAGGTGGGCTTGTCCGTTAGCGGATGACGTTCATTTTTCGAAGACATCTTTGTGTTTGTATAAAACACATACAAATCAAATTGTTTTGCAGTTGGCTAATTATGAGCTGAGTTATGCAGTTTTCAAATTTCGTGTTGTATGGGAAGTAGGCGTGTCCGTAGGCGGATTTCAAAAATATTCAATAGTGCAGATCCTTGGGTCCATGTGACCATGTGTACCAAGTTTCATCCAATTATCTCAACTCCTTCTTCTTATCCTGTGTATACGGACAACACACAGACAGACGGACGGACGGACGGACATGGATAGGTCGACTCACGTGGTGACGCTGATCAAGAATATATATACTTTTCTATACCTGACTCGCTTCGTTCTATGCGTTACAAACGTTTGCACAAAGTTAATATACCCTGACCTTTCAGGTTTAGGGTATAAAAAATATTCAAAGAACATTAGGGGAGGATTTAATGATACTTTGACTAAATTTTAATGGGTTTTGATTTCAGATAATTTTCGAGCGAGATATAGTAAACACCGTAAATTGCTTTTTTTTTTTAAAGACGTTCTGGGAAAAGCTCTCACCGGCTCGTTTTTCAATATTTCCGGATGAAAAAATTACATAATATTATTAAAAACCCACTCAATAATGTACAACAAAAGGTTTTAATATATTTGGTTAAAAAACTCTTAAAAAAAATTCACAACCAAAGTGTTTTTTATACCCTAAACCTGAAAGGTCAGGGTATATTAACGTTTGTAACGCATAGAACGAAGCGAGTCCGAAAAGTAGAGAAAAGTATATATATTCTTGATCAGCGTCACCACGTGAGTCGAGCTATCCATGTCCGTCCGTCCGTCCGTCCGTGTGTCCGCCTGTGTGTTGTCCGTATACACAGGATAAGAAGAAGGAGTAGAGATAATTAGATGAAACTTGGTACACATGGTCAAATGAACCCCAGGATCTGCACTATTGAATATTTTTGGAATCCCTCCACGGACACGCCTACCTCCCATACAACGCAAAAATGTAAAACTGCATAACTCAGCTCATAATAAGCCTACAACAATAAAATTTGGTGTGTATATGTTTTGTATTAACACAAAGACGTCTTTGAAAAATGGACGTCATCTGCTCACGGACACGCCCACCTCCCATACCACCCAAAAATTGAAAAACAATAAATAAGCCTCTGTTTAACCTACAGAGCTAAAATTTGGCACATATGTTTTTTGTAACAAAACAAAATTGGGTTTGAAAAGTGGACATAATCCGCCCACGGACACGCCTACCTCCCATACAACGCGAAAATTGAAAACTGCTTAACTCAGCTCATAATTAGCCTACAACAATAAAATTTGATATGTATGTGTTTTTTACAAACACAAAGATGTCTTCGAAAAATGGACGTCATTTGCTCACGGACACGCCCACCTCCCATACAACCCAAAAATTGAAAACGCAATAAATAAGCCTCTGTTTAACCTACAGAGCTAAAATTTGGCACGTATGTTTTTTATGACAAGACAAAGATGGTTTTGAAAAATGGACGTCATCCGCCTACGGACACGCCTATCTCCCATACAACCCAAAAAGTTTTAAACTCAATAAATAAGGTTAAGTTTGTCATAGAGAAATTAAATTTGGTATGCATGTATTTTATACCAAAACTACCCTGCAAACATTTGGAAGACGATTGGAAGATTAGAAGATTTGGCGACGCGCTAGCGATTCGCCTAAGGGTTCTTTGGAAGATTGATCGCTTTTCGATCGCCGAAGCGATGAATACGCGATTCTCAAAAAATTTAAAAATCTTCCTTCGCTCATTCCGGCGATTGTTGGAAGATGGATCGCTTTTCGATCGTCCAAGCGATGAATGCGCGATTGACAACAAAATGTTCAAAATCTTCCTTCGCTCATTCCGGCGATCGTTGGAAGATTGATCGCTTTTTGGTCGCCCAAGGGATGAATGCGCGATTCAAAAAAATTTTAAAATCTTCCTTCGCTCATTCCGGCGATCGTTGGAAGATTGCTTTTTAAAAAGCTTTTCAGAATCTATCATTGTTATATGAAGCAGGCTCTGAAAAATCGTTTAAATTAATCAAAACATTGAACTTTTAAAAAATGTCATGAAACTGGGATAAAACAACGTCTGAAGAGCCCGCTAGTTTAAACATGCAACAACTTGTAACATTCAACAACGATGCTCTGCAACAAACAAAAACCCCTTCTGCCATTCGTTGGCGAATCGCTTCTCCTCCTCCTTTCAGCGAATCGTTCGCGACTCTTCCTGGCGAATCGCCTAAGACTCTTCTCGGCGATTCGTTGGCGAATCTTCCCGGCGAATCGCTTAAGACTCCTCTCAGCGAATCGTTTGCGACTCTTCCTGGCGAATCGCCTAAGACTCTTCTCGGCGATTCGTTGGCGAATCTTCCAGGCGAATCGCTTAAGACTCCTCTTGGCGATTCGCCGGCGAATCTTCCCGGCGAATCGCTTTTATGGCCTCAGCTGCTTACATTCGGCGATTCCCGGAAGACTCTCAGAAGAGCTCGCCGGCGATCGTTTCATCTTCCAAGCGATTCGCTGGAGATTCTCAGACGATTAAAAATGTTTGCAGGGGTGTTTTTCGTGTTTAACATTCATGTGGTGTTCGAGTTCTTAAATTTTGTAAAATTTATTATATACACGAGTTCACGGGTAACACATGTTTACGTGAAATCATAAGTTCTAGTTCCAACCCGCCAAGGACGAACTTCGAAGTAGGCCAGGGTCAAAAACATGTTGTAAGGCCTTACCCCTGCAAACATTTGGAAGACGATTGGAAGATTAGAAGATTTGGCGACGCGCTAGCGATTCGCCTAAGGGTTCTTTGGAAGATTGATCGCTTTTCGATCGCCGAAGCGATGAATACGCGATTCTCAAAAAATTTAAAAATCTTCCTTCGCTCATTCCGGCGATTGTTGGAAGATGGATCGCTTCGATCGTCCAAGCGATGAATGCGCGATTGACAACAAAATGTTCAAAATCTTCCTTCGCTCATTCCGGCGATCGTTGGAAGATTGATCGCTTTTTGGTCGCCCAAGGGATGAATGCGCGATTCAAAAAAATTTTAAAATCTTCCTTCGCTCATTCCGGCGATCGTTGGAAGATTGCTTTTTAAAAAGCTTTTCAAAATCTATCATTGTCATATGAAGCAGGCTCTGAAAAATCGTTTAAATTAATCAAAAAAATTAAACTTTTAAAAAATTTCGTGAAACTGGGATAAAACAAAGTCTGAAGAGCCCGCTAGTTCAAACATGCAACAACTTGTAACATTCAACAACGATGCTCTGCAACAAACAAAAACCCCTTCTGCCATTCGTTGGCGAATCGCTTCTCCTCCTCCTTTCAGCGAATCGTTCGCGACTCTTCCTGGCGAATCGCCTAAGACTCTTCTCGGCGATTCGTTGGCGAATCTTCCCGGCGAATCGCTTAAGACTCCTCTCAGCGAATCGTTCGCGACTCTTCCTGGCGAATCGCCTAAGACTCTTCTCGGCGATTCGTTGGCGAATCTTCCAGGCGAATCGCTTAAGACTCCTCTTGGCGATTCGCCGGCGAATCTTCCCGGCGAATCGCTTTTATGGCCTCAGCTGCTTACATTCGGCGATTCCCGGAAGACTCTCAGAAGAGCTCGCCGGCGATCGTTTCATCTTCCAAGCGATTCGCTGGAGATTCTCAGACGATTACAAATGTTTGCAGGGTAAGGTGTGTTAAAAAATTGGAAGTAATCCGTTCATGAACACGCCCACCTCCCATAGGGAAAGCACAATAAAGGCATTAACTGTGAGCTACAGGAATAAAAGTTGGTATGTGTAAATTTTTCATCAACATTTAAATGCATATAAAACATAGGCTTCATCTGCCCTTGGAGACACCCATTTACAATAAAAATTTTTTGTTTTTGAAAAGTGTTTTTAGGATATTTCATATTCGGCCTAGACCGACTTTAGACTTTCTTTACTTGTTTCATACTAAACCCTTACCCCGCACTGTGCTCTAAAGTGAGATTCTAGCGTGAATTAATTCACCAATAATAAAAATAATTAGAGTTTGTAATCTTTTTGTTTATTATTTCGTACGCTGAACCCAGATATAATATTATTAAAAAAAAAAAGCTAAACAAATTGTTACCAAAATATACATACATATTTATATAATAATAAGATACCAAAATATTCTGATACATAAAGTTTCAAACATAAAATGAAAAGCTAGAAGAATTATTTTAATGATATGTTAAATTTAAATATTAAGTAAAAAGAAAACAGATGAATTTAAAATATTGTCAAGAAAAATTAGAAAATTTAAAATTTTTCACAAGCAGCCATTCTATTTGGATTGTCTCTACAATTCATACGAGGTCCGCTCCTATAATATAAGATAAAAGTCAAAGTGGCAGGTAGGGGCACTTATTTGTTTTTATTTCTAGAAACAAAAATCATAAAAATTTGGAAAAAATATGTTTAAAGACTTTCAAACACCTGCAAATTTTTTGAACCGTTAATATGCACTATTCCATTTCTACGAAAAAAAAAATACTCTTCTAATACCCTGCTAAATTTTTAGGATAAAGATATTTTCAATAAAAAATTTTAAATTCTTTATTTGTTGAATACTCTCCATTACGAATTTGTCAAAAACAATGCACTTTTTAAGTAAAAAATTACTAAAAACCACAATCAGAAAACTGTAATTTTTGTAAACGTTTCAACACGTGTTGCGAGTTAACGACACCAAGCGGAGTTGCCACATTGTAGAACAAAATTGTTAGGATAATTTTGAAATAGAAAAAACTAATTTTTAAGCAAAAAAACTATATGCTGATTTTTTTGATTTAATTCGCGCTAGAATTATCATCAGACCACAGACCGCAGTGCCCCGCCCTAGAGTCTGCTTCGTTAATTTCGCGTTGTCATGAACAGCAATACTCCGAAATCCTTGTAAATTTATTTTTTTCTACAAAATTTTTTTCTATTGCCGTTTGCTAAACACCTATCAAATATGTTTTCTTAACAATCTGCATAATTTCGCTTCAAACTAAATACATTTTCAAAATATTTAATTTTATTTTTGTTTTTTCACTCTGTATGTAAAAAGCTGTTTCACAAAACCGGTTTATGTTGATTGGAGCGAGCAAGCGAAGCTCCCATGACAAAAAAAAGTGTTTGAAAAAAGTTGGTATACGCAAAACTTTGAAATGGGTTGACCGATTTTAACAGTTTTTTGTTCTCCACTGTTCTACGTAATGGTCCTACGTTTTTAACGTAATGTCAAAATCAAATTTGGCTTCATGAAAATTTCATGATCAAGAAACAAACTTCCAACTATAAGCATATTTTTGATTTTACACATTTTGAGTACTAAAACTCATAATCATCGCGAACGGCGAACAGTTTCATTCAAAATTGCTCATATCCTATGGACAGGAAAAAAATATATATCTTCTTACCACTCAAAATATGAAAGTACATATATAAAGGATATTTTTCTAGAAAGCAATATATTTTAGAAACTTTTAAATTAAAATTTTGTAATATAGTATATAATTCATCGAATCGATAAACGTTATATTGCATCTGACTCTATACATCTAGACATCTACACTCTTATATCTGAGTGTAGACTTATAGCAGTGACCAATAAAGCTTAAAAGACAGTTATTATGAAGTTATTTAACTTCATAAAACAAAATTGTAAGCTAAGTATGCTGTAGGAACGAAAAACTGAATACATTTTTTCCTACAACAGCGCACTACCTAGCAAAAAAAAAAAAATCAGTGCCTGTTTGCTGTCAAAAAACTCAATGCACTTCTTATGGGAATTTTTTTTTCGTTGCTACAGCATACTGAGCTTAACTGTAGATTCTATAGTTTATTTGAAATAAATTTTGATTTTAAAAATATCTTGATTAAATTAACTTTCATGAAACTCAAATTGAGTTCTTTCAATTTCACGTTATATAAACCGTCAAAATTTAAAAAAAGTCAATTATTATGTTTTTTCCTTAATTTTTTTCAAAAAATTAATAATTTAAAACAAAAATCGCTTCCTATAAAATTCTTTTAATATACATGTACCCAGTAGCGTAGCAAGGGGGGGGCGGGGGGGCGGTCCGCCCCGGGTACACGCTAAAATGGGGTGCAAAATTTGATAAAAGAACTTTTCACCACACAATTTTTGATTTTTTTTAATAATAAGAATACTTTAATGACTGCGGTTTTATGTTTTGAATATAAAGAGGGTGCAAAAGCAAATGCAAATATTTTTTTTCTTCGTTTTTATTAAAACTTCAGCTTAATAAGAAATTTGTTTCAATATAAACAAACGCTCATACTAAAACCTAAGTCAATTCGGAATTTAATTTGTCATTGGTTAGAGGTGCAATTGCCAAACAAATGCAATTGAAATTTTAATGACAGTAAGATAGAGTACACAAAGAAAAATGTTATATTATAATGTTACATTCTTTTTATATTCCATACAATTTTTAAAAAAATCGTGTTTTTTTGCTTCTTCAGGTTAAGAAGTGTTCAAATTTACTCGTATAGTATACATTTCTATTACCAATATTTTACGCAAATCTGCATGATTTTCATATGAATGGAGGCATCAGTTATTTTGTAAGCAATACATTTCTCCTGAACTTTACAGAAAAACGTGCCCATGACATAAATGTCAAGAATAATAAATATGCTTTATGATTTTGTGATTGCTAAGTTCTAAGATAATACATCATAAAACAAACCTTTTTTACAGCTCTTAATCTGCTAGAATATTATTTTTAATAGTAATATGTTTTTGGGTATCCTGTTACATGAAACAATTTAAAAATCAATACTCAACTAATTACATGCTTAAAAAATTTCTAAAAAAAATTAAATTATGATTTAAATGCATTAAATTTTTTATTTCAATTAAATACATGGCGTTTTATACAATTTTAAGGCGTTCTGACGGTTTTTTTTTATTTTATGTAGAAGATGTCTATTAAAAGCTCTAAGATGGTTTTCTGACTCCTTAACTTTACTAAAGTAATCATTATTATGATTAAATCAACCAACAAAAACTGTCAAAAATAGATTTTTTAACAGAAGATGCACAGTTCCTTAAAAATTATTCTAATTATTTAAATTAAATTTTGTTCTCAGTCCCCGAATGTGAAGCATCGACAGATTTCTTGTAATAGTCAGCTCTTTTTTGGCCATTCATGACTCTTGACCTTGTCCAGCCAGGGCTAGTTTGCTTTGGGAATTATGTAGGGGAGAGTGGGGTGTTGTGAGACAGGTTTAGTTTTTGGACGATAACTTCTTTAAAAGTTAATATTTTTTTTCTGGGAACATTTTTTTGGATAGCTTATTCAATTACCTAACAACCTCCGATGACATTTTTTTGAAATTTAAAACATTTAAGAATTTTCTTGAAGCCTGAAAAAAGGATTGGAATTTTTGATTTTAAAAAATTATGGGGTGTTGTGAGACACTACTATAAATATAACAAAATGGAATTTTTTGCTTAAAGTCCTTATTAAAATAGGACAAAATTTAAGGAAAAAATTAAAATACAGATAAGAGAAATTGTTTGCGTTAATCTGATTCGGCTAACAGTTAAAATATCCGGTTTTCATTTTGCCACACTGCAGATGAACAGTTCGATCACATTTATTGCAACTAATAAAATTGTTTTCGTCCGGACTGATTTTAGAATGTAAGTCGTGCATGTGTATAGTACGGGCTATACGTATTCATGAGATTTCACACTCCCTTGGCGAATCCAAAAAAAAAAAAGACTCTTTGGCACGTTTACCCTACAAAAGATGCAAAAGTATAAATCTTCATCATCTAATGAGAAAACTCTTTCCGGTACGTATTTTGTATGTTGACTACGCTTTGCTGGATCCTTCAGCGATTTTTTTGTTTTAGTTGTTTTTTCATTCTTTTAGTCGGATTTTTTCCCCAATAATGCCACATTCTTGGAAGTTGTAAATACGGTTGCAAAAATAGCCTTCTGGCCGCGTTTTGATTTTTGGAATAGGGGATCAAACTTCAGAGGACTAACCTTCTCTAGTGCACTGCTCAGCTCAGACGCCTTGAAAAACCAATTTAATTTGTAAAATATTAGAAAAACTGGTTTCCTGCCAGTTTTGACACTTTGATATGCAACAAAATCGACTAATTTATCATTTGAAGCCGATGCGGAAAAAATTGTGTCTTCAACTTTTCCATATAACGGGTTTCATACATTCTAGATTTATCAAAATTATATGATTTGCAGACAACTCGAAAACAATTATTTTTTATGGCAATTTCTTTGATGGCTGCCACTAGTGGATGGATGCAACAATTCCTTTTGGATTTGGCGATACTTTATATGCATTTAGTGGCATGATGGCTATAAAAATAATGAAATAAAAACAAAAATGACTGTCTCACAACACCCCATATTTACTGTCTCACGACACCCCATATTCGACATTTTCAAATGGCCACTGCGTCATCATCACCCGCAATTTTTTTTGCAAAATCACTTTGGTGGGCTTGAAGGCAATGGAAGAGATATCATTTTAATAAATATTTACCTTCACGTTTAATTGGCAATGTTTCTGGAAATTCCACAAGGCAAACTGTACAAAAAACTTTTAAGAGCGCGATCAAAACTCATAATTGTTACAGACACTAGGAACACGTGTCAATGCGATGAGTGCATATAATAAGTGAGATCCCATTGAGAAAATATCTTACAATTGTTGTGAGCATTCATAACATTACCACTATGTCAGATATTGACGTGTCTCACAACACCCCATGTCTTACAACACCCCACTCTCCCCTACATAATGAGTATGAAACAAATTTCTGATAATAATTTGGTATCACTGTAATGTTGAGATACTGTGATATTAATAGTCAAGTATAGGGCAGTCAAATCTTACAGACCTCAGCTTTGTCTATCAAAGTCGAAGCTGAGATGAATATAGAATACTATAAAGAAGTTGATAAAATTTAGGAAAAAAGATTATAAATGAATTTGAATGCTTTATTTTAATTTTCACTTTAGTTTTATATAGAAGACATGGATTGATTTCGAAAAAATATTCAACTTTATAGTTATTCAGGGTTAATGGGGGAAAATTTGCCAACGGTTTGCTTCCAGGTCCTGTTTTTTCTTCAATTATGCACAATTTTTCGTAAAATTTTCACAATTTTCTATAAAAAACTAGCTTAAGTTTTTATAACTTCATAAAGTCCAATTATTTAAAACTTCACACAGTTCTCCAATTATTTAAAACTGATATTGTGTGGTTTACTGACAGTAAATTGTCCTCGCATAACTTATAAGCCCTTATAAGCTTTTTCCAAATCTTTTCTAAAATATGTAATTTTTGTAGAGATTGATTCAAAAACATGTAGTCGGATTCATCGACAATTATTGTAAAATTAAAATGGAAATAGTGAAAAATTTTTATCAAAATATATCTTTGGGGATTTACTCACTTTTGCAAATCAAAATTTTGCGTAAACAAAATATTTTTCAAAAATTCCTTGATTGCGGAAAATCCTGCTTTAAAAAAATTAAGATATACTTCATAATTGAAATTAAATGAAATTTTTTAAGTTTTGTGTTACTTACCCAATAACATATCTTTCAAATGATCAAATATATTAATATCGATGAGATTATTTTTAAATTTTGTCTATTGTAACCGAATTTTAAAAACTATATAAATAATTAAAATATTCATAAATTTATTTGCACTTTAACAAACTAATTAAAACTGTAAACTATTATTTAAAAAATTATATTAATTTCGTGGTATTTTTTAAACATTACTCTTTTGAGGTTTACTATAACCTTCTTAAGGGGTGCACAATTTAGTTTCCGCCCCGGGTGTCACCAACCCTAGCTACGCCACTGCATGTACCATATACCAAAATTGGATCATAATTAAAAAAAAACAAGTAAAGAAAGTCTAAAGTCGGTCTAGGCCGACTATGAAATACCCTAAACCCACTTTTCAAAAACAAAAAATTTTTATTGTAAATGGGCGTCTCCAAGGGCGGATGAAGCCTATATTTAATATGCATTTAAATGTTGATGAAAAATTTACACATACCAAGTTTTATTCCTGTAGCTCACAGTTAATGCCTTTCGCTATGGGAGATGGGCGGATTCATGGACGGATTACTTCCAATTTTTGAACACACCTTAGTTTTGGTATAAAATACATGCATACCAAATTCAATTTCTCTATGACAAACATAACCTTATTTATTGAGTTTAAAACTTTTTGGGTTGTATGGGAGGTAGGCATGTCCGTAGGCGGATTACGTCCATTTTTCAAAAACATCTTTGTCTTGTCATAAAAAACATACGTGCCAAATTTTAGCTCTGTAGGTCAAACAGAGGCTTATTTATTGCGTTTTCAATTTTTGGGTTGTATGAGAGGTGGGCGTGTCCGTTAGCGGATGACGTCCATTTTTCGAAGACATCTTTGTGTTTGTATAAAACACATACAAATCAAATTTTATTGTAGTTGGCTAATTATGAGCTGAGTTATGCAGTTTTCAATTTTCGCGTTGTATGGGAGGTAGGCGTGTCCGTGGGCGAATGATGTCCACTTTTCAAAACTATCTTTGTTTTTTGTTACAAAAAAGATATGTGTCAAATTTTAGCTCTGTAGGTTAAACAGAGGCTTAGTTATTGCGTTTTCAATTTTTGGGTTGTATGGGAGGTGGGCGTGTCTGTAAGTGGATTACGTCCATTTTTCAAAACATCTTTGTCTTGTCATAAAAAACATACGTGCCAAATTTTAGCTCTGTAGGTCAAACAGAGGCTTATTTGTTGCGTTTTCAATTTTTGGGTTGTATGGGAGATGGGCGTGTCCGTTAGCGGATGACGTCCATTTTCCAAAAACATCTTTGTGTTGATATAAAACACATACATACCAAATTTTATTGTTGTAGGCTAATTATGAGCTGAGTTATGCAGTTTTCAATTTTCGCGTTGTACGGGAGGTAGGCGTGTCCGTGGGCGGATTCCAAAAATATTCAATAGTGCAGATCCTTGGGTCCATGTGACTATGTGTACCAAGTTTCATCCAATTATCTCAACTCCTTCTTCTTATCCTGTGTATACGGACAACACACAGACGGACGGACGGACATGGATAGCTCGACTCACGTGGTGACGCTGATGAAGAATATATATACTTTTCTATACCGGACTCGCTTCGTTCTATGCGTTACAAACATTTGCACAAAGTTAATATACCCTGACCTTTCAGGTTTAGGGTATAATAAATTGACCATTTCAGCCATTGAAAGCACTTTGACCGAGCATCTTATGATCAATTGTGTTGTGTGTGTTATTAAATGTTTGCACACAATTAACCGAGAACTGGACCTTCATGTTTTATGCCGACTCCGAACGGCTGAAGTTTATGTTCTCAAGAAGCTTAACATGGCATTATTTACTCTCTGAGGTTTGCCATTGTCTGCAGAGAGGTGGTGACCGATCAGTAAAATTTTTTATTTTTTTTATTGAAAAAACTTTTCGCCGCGACTGAGGATCGAACTTGGGCTCCGAGCGTGCTAAGCCACACACTTATCCTGCACGCTACGGTCACCATCATAATTGGTGATCAAAAATATCACTGGGATAGTGTTTTTAAAAAATTTCAAAACACGCCCGAAGCACATGGTTCTTCCCATCTTCTGGTATGGGGAATCGAACTGCATCATTAATTACTTAAGTTTTCGGTACGCCGTCATAGCAAATTTTATCGCCAAAGGAAGATTGTTCAGGTTATATCTCCTATTTCATGGCTTGTATTTTTTGTCTGGTTGGCTTTTTCCACTAGATTGCTTTGGAAAAGAATTTCAGAATGTTTGTCTGAGGTTTCTCTTGTCGCTTGCAAGCATACCAAATACGAAAAAATAAGTCTTGGGCACCTATGGGTTAAACTTCCAAAATATTGTGCAACTATCTTGTTTCTGACTTTTTCAAAGTTTTTGGTCCAGAAGCCACAAAAACTCCGCATTTTCATCGAGATATAAAATTTTTGAGAGAAAACTCGCTATTTCACTTAATATTAAATTTGGTTGGGAGAGAGCTCTTAATATTGTATAAATTTTACGTTGTTTCGATTCGAAAAAACCGAATTTTTTAAAACCCTTTTTAAAAACCCTTTTACACCAAAGTATTGTAGATATTATTAAAAAAATATTTCTTTCAATTAATATTTCATATTGAGCGGTGAAGAAAATTTGGAGATATCCTACACGCAAACTCGAAAAAGTTGTTTCGACGCCATCTCTGACAAAAAGAAAATTGTATTTTTCAATAAATGTGCCTTTCGTTGCAGAAATTTTTAAATTGTTACATTAATTTTTATTATCGGAAAACTTGGTCCAAACTGTGCTAATTTTTTTTTTTGTTTGTAAAGGACACGCCGGCTTTAATTCAAAAAATAATAAAATCGTCACGAAACATTTAATTTTAATTTCGTTTTTTCACTCTGTAAAAATCGATTTTACAAAACCTGTTTTAGTTAGTACTTTTAGATGCGGGTTGTGGCAGTAAACTTGAAAAAATTTAATTTTCTTTTCAAAAACCTTTTTAATATATTAATCGCTTTAGAGATGTCTATGTTATGGAGTCACAAGTAAAGACAGCCATGTCTTCGATATGTCTCTTCTCTCTATGCCTTATCAATTCTCTCTATCGAATGTTTGTGCTATGGTTAGAAATAAAAAAGTTGCCATACTACAAACCACACTACAAGCCACACTACAAACCAAACTAAAAGACAGTCGTTTTATTTGCTTAAATATCTCAATTTCTTCGAATAGCAACCTAAACCCCTTAAGTATAAAAATATATTTACCAACCACAAAATTTATAGTTCTGCTGCATAGAATTACGAATGTTGAGAATACTTTAATTCGAATGTTTTTTCGATTTTGTTTTTAAGACTCTCAAGTTGTTTGCTAAAAATTTAATCAATTTAATGAAGAACATTCCGACACTAAGTTTTCTTCAACCAACTATTTCTTAATGCTTGACGTTTGATGTGTGTGGGTGCGATGCTTTTATATTTTAGCACCATTCAGTGCTAACTTTATCAATAAAAATACCAACACACAGTTGAGAGTCGAAGGTAAGGAAAATGGTAAAATGAAAGATAAAAAAAAATATACAACTATTTCAAGTTGTACAACTAACAGCTAGAAATGCACGAAATTCAAACAACTTGGTTTTTGTAAATGTAGAGAAAATCGAATGACAGCCAGCCTAGCTGCTGCTACGGTCGATTGACAACCTTTTCAAATGGAAGGCAACTAAACAACAACAACAAAAAAAAAATCAACACAATATAAACCATTTAGAATTTAAAGTCAAAAAGTTGGGACAGCTATAAGCAATTGAATGGAAGTGCAAAATTCCAACAGACATGGCACCATAAAAAAAAAAACCAAAAAAATGCGCTTCGTTCGTTTTTAGGGTCTACAAGAATGCGGGTTCAAGAATTAAGCACTTAAGAAACGCCTAAAAGGATGTGAAAAATCAACTTTAAAGGTGAATGAGTTTGGCTAATTTAGGTGAGGCGGCTAGGAAAATACATTTTTTTTACAGGCGCCATAACTTTGCCTGAGGCTGCTGTTAGCAGAACTTGGTGCTGTGTAGGTTGGCGTTTGGCGCAAGCAAACTTGGTTTATGTTAAAATTAAGTAAAGAAAAAAAAAAAAACAAAAACACAGAAATCTCTTTGACACCTGTATGGAGCTTAAGTTAAGAGCATGATAATTGGCCTCATTAAATATGCACACCCTAACATAGCGTTGTAAAGACAGCTTTTACAACAATCTAGAATAACAACAACACGTTAAGTACAGTTACTATAAAATTCAAGCGAAAAAGTCACAAATCTGCCAAATGTTTGCTAAATAATTCATGGTTTTACAGTACGTTGTAGCAAATTGAAGCAGGTAACTGAAGTGCCGACCAACCCGCGCCCTGCCACAGCCAAAGCACATCCGCCACAACACGCTGCTATGCTATACAGCAAAAACTCAAGTTGTCGCTCTTTAGCAATGGTTGTCCCAAAGCACTAGAATTCATTCAGCACAGTTGCTGATTAATTCATTCATTTGTTCAACGCAATGTTGTCAAAGAACGAAAGCAGCAGCAGCAGCTGCTGCTGCTGGCGCTGTTGAGGAATAGACATATACAAAATGTATGAACGCTGCCACCCAACTGCCACCCAATGAAAGGATTAAACCAACTCTGCTTTACTTTTTTTTTATTATTATTATGTTGTATGTTGTTTTTTTTTTTGCTGTTGTTGTTATTTTCTTTTACGCTTCGGCTTATCTTAACCCATGATAATGATGATGGATATGTGGCGATGAGTTGCAGCTGCAGCAAATATAGCCACAGCACGTTTCTAGTGTCTGTTTCTGAGACGACTAAGTTAGAGCTACTTCAACTTCCTCTTTCATTATCTTTATGTTCCATTTTAATTTTCTCCTCGAGCCATGCTGAATTTTCACATTCAACATTCTTCATTCCTTAAGCTTAACATTTACATACATCAACTTGAAACCTTTTTCGAATTCCATGTCAACATGCATCTTCAAGTTCTATTACTGCGTGCGTGCTTGTTCCACATACTAGTGCTGTGTGGATTACTTATCAACTAGCTGCTGCTGCTACTGGCATCAGCTTTTGATGGACCTCGCTGTTCACGAATAGGATTTGCATGCTATGGCTGTGTGTCTTCCTGCATCAAACGACTGTCGTCGTAACCTACTCCACGTGAAGTCTGACTTTTGGGTCACGTTTGACTGGCTGCTGTGAATGTGCGTAGCTACTTAAGCTGATGTGTAGAATAAAATAATGTAAAGAAATAGCATAATAATAATGCAAAAATATCCTCCAGCATGCCGTAATACATTTCGTATTTGTGAGATGAAGATAAAGTTTTTTTAAAAAATAATAGTAAGAATCTGAGGATAATGAAAAACATGCTCTTTAACTTATTATAAACAAGACTATTTGAAGTAAGAAGCGACTTTTTGTGTTAAATAGTTTTTGTTTTGTCATGTTTTCGTTGAAATGTACCTGTATTACGTTTTTTATACCCTAAACCTGAAGGTCAGGGTATATTAACTTTGTGCAAACGTTTGTTATGCATAGAACGAAGCGAGTCCGGTATAGAAAAGTATATATATTCTTGATCAGTGTCACTTCGTGTGTCAAGCTATCCATGTCCGTCCGTCCGTCTGTGTGTTGTGCGTAAACACAGGATAAAAAGAAAGAGTTGGGATAATTGCATGAAACTCGGTACACATGGTTACATGAACCCAAGGATCTGTACTATTGAATATTTTTGTAAATCGCCCACGGACACGCCTACCTCCCATACAATGCAAACATTTTAAAGTGCATAAATAAGCTCATAGTTTAGCTACAAGAATAAAATTGGGTATGTATGTATTTTATATCAAAACAAAGATGTTTTAGAAAAATGGGTTCCATCCGTCTAGTGACACGCCCATCTCCCATACAATGCAAAAATTGAAAACTCAATAATTAAGCTTATGCTCTCATAATTAACCTACAACAATAAAATTAGATATGTGTGTATTTTATGTCAAAACTAAACTGTCTTCGAAAAATTGGTATCATTCGTCCACGGATACGCCCACCTCCCATACAACCAAAAACTATAAACTCAATAAATAAACTCATGTTGAACGTACAAAGATAAAATTTGGTACGTATGTTCTTTATATCAAAACAAAGACATGTTTTAACAAGTAAAGAAAGTCTAAAGTCGGTCTAGGCCGACTATGAAATACCCTAAACCCACTTTTTAAAAAAAAAAAAAAAAATTAATTGTAAATGGGCGTGTCCGTGGGCGGATGAAGTCCATTTTTTCAAACCATCTTTGTCTTGTCATAAAAACATACGTGCCAAATTTTAGCTCTGTAGGTTAAACACATGCTTATATATTGCGTTTTCAATTTTTGGGTTGTATGGGAGGTAGGCGTGTCCGTGATCGGATGACGTCCATTTTCCGAAGACATATTTGTAATGGTATGAAACACATACATATCAAATTTTATTGTTGTAGGCTAATTATGAGCTGAGCTATGCAGTTTTCAATTTTCGCGTTGTATGGGAAGTAGGCGTGTCCGTGGGCGGACGATGTCAATTTTTCAAAACCATCTTTTTTTTGTTATAAAAAACATACATGCCAAATTTTAGCTCTTTAGGTTAAACAGAGGCTTATTTATTGCGTTTTCAATTTTTGGGTTGTATGGGAGGTGGGCGTGTCCGTGAGCGGATGACGTCCATTTTTAAATGACATCTTTGTGTTGATATAAAACACACACATACCAAATTTTATTGTTGTAGGTTAATTATGAGCTGAGTTATGCAGTTTTAAATTTTTGCGTTGTATGGGAAGTAGGCGTGTCCGTGGGCGGATTCCAAAAATATTCAATAGTGCAGATCCTTGGGTACATGTGACCATGTGTACCAAGTTTCATCTAATTATCTCAACTCCTTCTTCTTATCCTGTGTATACGGACAACACACAGACGGACGGACGGACGGACGGACGGACGGACGGACGGACATAGATAGCTCGACTCACGTGGTGACGCTGATCAAGAATATATATACTTTTCTATACCGGACTCGCTTCGTTCTATGCGTTACAAACGTTTGCACAAAGTTAATATACCCTGACCTTTCAGGTTTAGGGTATAAAAATGAATATCATCCGGCCACGACCACGCCTACCTTCCATACAACCAAAAATTAAAAACTCAATAAATAAGCTCATGTTGAAAGTACAGAGATAAAATTTGGAACGTATATATTTTATATTAATACTCAGATATTTTCGAAAACGGGTACCATACGCACATGGACACGCCCACCTACCATACAACCCAAAATATTAAAAATCAACAAATAAGCTTATGTTTAATCTCAAGAGAGATTAAAATTTGATATGCATGATTTTTCTAACAAACCGAAGATGATTTTGACAAATTTACGTCTTTTGCCCAATGATACGCCCACTTTCCATACAATCCAAAAATTGAAAACGCAATAAATAAGATTATGTTTAATAGGGCGGGTCGATTAAAAAATCACTCAATGCTCTGTAAAAATCGTATTCTAGGGATCAAAATAAGAAACTTTGCCGAAGGAACCATACCTCTAAAACGAATTCTGATGTCCTATAAAAAAACTACACAAGTAAGTTTACGACATGCAGCTGTGTTTTGTGGTGCCTTAAAAAATGCACACAAGCAATTTTTAAATTTGCAATTGTGTCACAGTGATACCTTCATTTTTTAAAAGGGTTGAATAAATTTCTAAAGAGAAAAAAACTCCAAAAAGAAAAAAACATAGTTATTTCGCTGATTTTTCCATGTAAAGTGCCAAAACTGGCGATTTTTTTAAATGTTTGCATGGGGAACCCCACTGGGGGATTCCAGGGGGTGTGCCACTGGCATGGGTGGGTCGGGCCTCAAAAGTTAGTGGGGGTCGGTCATACATTTGGACTCAATTGGAGCACTCAAAATGGGTCAAAGTGGGATTTTTCAAAATTTGTCCCTACCAAAAAGTTCGACCCAAATTGGGGGACATCAGAATTCGTTTTAGAGGTATGGTTCCTTCGGAAAAGTTTCTTATTTTGATCCCTAGAATACGATTTTCACAGAGCAATGGGCGATTTTTTTGCCTCCCCACAAATCGATCCGGCCTAATGTTTAACCTACAGAGATTAAACTTGGTACGTCTTTTTTTTTATAACAAAACAAAGATGGTTTTAAAGAATGGGTGTCATCCAACCACGGGCATGACCACCTCCCATACAAACCAAAAATTTAAAACTCAATATATAAGCTTATGTTTTACCTACACAGATAAAATTTGGTCTTTGTGTATTTTCTAGCAAAACTTAGATGCATTCAAAAATTGGGCGCGTGGGCGGATACGTAATCCGTCCACGAAGACGACCACCTCCTATACAACCCACAATAGCGAAAGTACTATAAAAGGCATTAACATGTGAGCTACAGGAATAAAACTTGAAATTTTTATAAGTTTTTGTAACATCAGCATTAAAATGCTCATAAAATATGGGATTCACCCGCTCATGGACACGCCCATTATCAATACTATTATTGTATTTTGAAAAAGTAGGTTTAGGGTATTTCATAGTCGGGCTAGACCGACTTTAGACTTTCTTTACTTGTTTTGTTATGTTTTCGTTGAAATGTACCTGAATTATTTTTTTTTTTTGCAAATGCTTGAGAGTTGATATTCTAATCTCCGTTATTTAGTTTTATATAAGAAAAGCAATATGAAAATAAATTATTTTCTTGGGTGGCATGTGTTGCGGTAATGCTTCGACAAAATAAATAAATTTTATTTTTAATTAAAAACTTAATATTGAATCCATAACGGTCGAATCGATGCAGAACTAGAGTGTTCACTCCAGAATTTATGATTATTGCGTTCAATGTAGTATGCTTATCACTTAAAATTTCTTTACTGCTCTTAGTTAAAGCACGAACTCCCTCACTTTTTGCTGTTTCAACATTTTCTTCGCTAAAATCTCCACATTACTTATTATTATAACTAATTTGTAAGTATTACCATTAGGTAATAATTTAATAAAAGTATTTGTTGCCTATAAAAATACGTTCGACAGATGAAGTAAAAAAAATAACATTGCAGATGAGTATCAAACCGAAATTGTACTGAAAATAAAAAATACAAAATTTTTAAGAAACAATTCTTGCGCATTTTTTGGGGTTAAATACCTTTTATTTTATATTAGATTATAATTCTTAAAAAACATGTTTTTCAAGAATTATTTTTAGAGCTTGATGCCAAATAATTTATTGAAGCCAAACAGGTTGCAACAACAACAATGTTCTTTGCAGAACAAACCGAGCAGACTAGAGCATGGTTTCGACGGACGCTACTCCGACTCATCAGTAGTCTCTGTGATTTACGCAGTCCACTAACTTTGATAAGCTAATAAGCTCAACAGTAGTAAAACCAAACGGAATTATTCAAAAAGCTTTTCACTAGTCCAAGCAGTGTTTTTCTACTCCTTTGCTAGTCGCAAAATTTCAAAAAATTTACCTTTTATTTTACTTTTGATGTCTATCTTATATAAATGATATAAAGTTCTATGCTATTGAAATTATACTCAAAAATTTTTTCTCTTTGATGCATGCTTTGATGCTATACATTAAAAACATAAAATTAGGATATTATACATTATGCCGGATAGAAATTTAGATTTCGCTGGACACCGACTCAAAAGTTAGAAAGGACTCTTAAAAACTATTTGTGCATAGTTTCTTATTGGATGCGAGAAATCGCTAAGGAGTTGTTTTAGTTTTTCTGAACCTCTTTTTTGGCTAAAAAATAAAGTTTTTTCCATCTAATAATTTTTTCCCTTCAGAATTCATATCCACGAAAAGTGTAGATACGTGCAAAAAAGTAGAGATTTTGATGGTACAGAATAATAAATAAATTTTTGGCTTCAACAAATTTTTAAATTTTTTGTCCTTATAAAACTTTTTGAGATCCTTCAAAATCGAAATTTCGTTATTTTCGAATACATAATTTTTTTAATTCTATTTATTCTAAAATGATAAACTTACGATTTTTTTGGGGTCACAAAAGAGTTTGTAAGACTAAAAAAATTTCAAAATTTTCTATACACTCAAAAAAAAAAAAACACATACCTTTCTCCGGTGAAAAATTTCTCTATTTTCGATAATAGTAATTTTCTTCTCTTTTTCAAATTAAATTTTCTTCAATTAGAATAAATTTTCACATTTTCGAAAAAATATTTCTTTAATTCTAGAAAATGGAAATATTTCAATGTCTCTAATAATGATAAGTATTTTTCTCGCACAAAAAATTTCTCATTTATAGAGAAAAATTTATTGAAAATGAAAAATTTTTTTCATATATTTTGATAAAGAATTCACTTGAGAAGTATTTTCTTCAATAAAAACAAATCTTTTCTCAAAAATAAAAAGTATTTTTCTCTAAAAACAATATATTTTTATTTATGTTTCTTTTTCATGAAAGCTTTTTATCATTTTTAGAGAATTTTTTGTATCGCAATTAGAGAATAGCATTCTCTGGAGCAAAGTCTATACCATTTTTTCTAAATATGATGTTTTTTTTATTATATTCCGCGAAATTTTTTTCTGAGTGTAGCCAATATTTGTGCACTAAAGTATTTTTCTCTAAAAACAATATATTTTTATGTATTTTTCTTTTTCATGAAAGCTTGTTATAATTTTTAGAGAATTTTTTATATTGCAATTAGAGAATAGCATTCTCTGGAGCAAAGTCTATACCATTTTTCTCTAAATATGATGCTTTTTTATTATATTTCGAGAAATTTTTTTCTGATTGTAGCCAATATTTGTGCACTATCAAAATTTGTTTGCATACTTTGGGTAGAAATTCAAATAAAGTATGCAGAAATAATTTTTAAGAGTCGCTCGAAGTTTTGGGTCGGTGTCCGGCTGGCATTTTTTCCTGCATACAAATTGATCTAGCTTATTGTATGTGTTGTCTCCTGTCAAATCTCGATTATTATTGCATGAAATCGTAAAAATTGTTACTAACAAACGATGATGTTAACTGTATCCTCAGTACACTGGCAGATTTCTAGACCTCACAACGTATTATTATCATCTGACTTGTCTCAATTCTTGTTCTTATCCTTTTCATTTCCATTATCCTTATGCCAGTCCAAATCTTTATCATAATCCTTGTTCATAACCTTGTACTATTCCTTACCATTCTTTATCATTCATTATTTTTAGAAACTTATCCAAATACTTATATTATTAGTTCTTTGAGAATTCCTTGTGTTATTCGTATTCCAAATCTTTATCCTTATCCTGTTAGAATTTATGTCATCATTCTGGTTGAAATTCTCGTCTCAATACTAGTTTAAGACCTTATTCTAATACTTATTATTTTAATCCTTGCCCTTGTGGACATTTTTTTCTTATCCTTGTCCTAATCCATGTTCAAATTATTGTCTTAATCTTTATTAAAATTCTTATTTTAATTTTTGCCTTAATTCCTTATCTTACTGTTCTTTGCCTAATACTTAATACCAAGTCGTTGTCCAAATACTTATCGTAATCTAAGTTACCTTTATCCAAATACTTTTTAAAAAAAAATATTTATCCAAGTACTTATTAAAAAAAATCAGTATTCAAATATTTAATAAAAAAAAATTCAAATACTTATTTATATCTGGTTTATATCCTTGTTATGATGTTCAAATCCTTTTCGATATTCTGTTAGACAACATAATCTGTGTTTTCGGTATACATACTTTTAATATTGTTTAAATTGTTGTCTAAATCTATGTTGAAATCCTTCTTTAAACTTTATCAAATCCAGTTCTGATTCAAATCCAAAACCCTGTTTAGTTCCTTGTCCTGATTCAAATCCTTATCCTAATACTTGTCAGAGTCCTATTTTATTCTTTATCGTAGTACTGTTTCTAATCTACGTCTAAACCTTTCTTTCAATCAATGGCTTTTTTATGGCTTTGAACCAGGGATTTCAGGTGTCAAACCTATTCAGTCAAGTCTGCCTTGGTTTGGAAATGGGGTGATAGATAAGTAGGAAAGAAAGTAAAATCAAGTGAAACAAGTGTAGAATGTTCAATGTGTGGCGGAGTGCTGTATCAACATACCATTTTAAATCTGAGGCAAGTGTTATGCCTGTACTTAAGTCAATTCGAGTTATTAACCCTTTTAATGGATTTGTCCATTATATTGGACACATCAGAAAATATTTTTGTTTTTATTTTTCATCGTCTTTTTTTAAATCAAATAGGTTGGCACTATGAAATAAAGTTGTACCAACATGACAAACATAAATTTAGAGAGATATGTAAGGTTAAACTTCGTTGGATTTTTGATTTTGTGCCCAACAGAAGCCTTAAGTCTATTTATTTCAAGTGCTTACAAATTTTACAAAAACAAAATAAAGGCAGTTATAGTGCTTGGTGTGCAAAGTTTTTATTTTTTGAAGTAAAACTTCTTTAGCCACGCATACAACATTTGGCGAACTAAACGGGAAGGAAAACCGAGGAAACACTAATGAAACGCAGCGAATACATGCACTTAAATAACTAACCATAAGCTATGGTGAATTGGTTAGTTCAAACTAACGAAACAAAACAAATTAAATAACTCACCATTAGCCATGATGAAATGGGTTAAGTCCAAACTAACGAAACAACCAAACAGATTTATCGAAGAAAAATACCTAATCATCAAAGTTTGAGTCCGTAATTTTTTGAAGTGAAACTACATTAGCAGCTTACAGATCAATATGGCGAATTGAACAACCGAACTAAAAGGTTCAAAACCTGCATTTTTGTCTTTTCAAAAAAATTTGGGTAGCAAAATAAGTGTGTCTTTAATTTGTTCCTTTTTATCATCACCAATAGCCCTTTTTCTACATAAAAGTTTTGCATAATGGTTTTTTTAATACATAAATACTAGTCGTATGATGGATATTGTATGATTAATTGATGTTAAAAAACCTGTGAACTTTTCGAAATTATATTAAAACTGATTTAATCTACTCTTTTCTTAAACTTTTTTAGATACTCTTTATTAAAGAGTTAATCACAATAACCACTTTTAATTCCCACTATTTTGGGTTAAAGTTTCACTTATAACGTTCGTGGCTGCCACACACATCTTTTTTTTTTTATAATAACATTATAAATAACGCATTTGCAGTGGTGTCCGGTTGTTTTAGTTGAAAGTAAATATTTTAATATGTACAACCTTTGAATGGCTTTTTTTTATTATATTATACAGCCTGATAAAAGCTAGGAGGGATGTTTTTTTCATCTTTTTATGGCCTAAATGATGGGTATAATACCTCAAAAAAAATTGTCCACGATTATTTTAACAAATTATGTTAACAAATTTCATTCCACAAACATCTCTACCACCAACTACAACTTCCAAAGTAGTATATATTGATGAATTTTTAAATTCAGTAGATTAGATATAAGGAACAAATTAAAGGAAGGCAAAAGCGTAGGACCATGGCTAGACCGGAATTCGACCTGGGAACATCTGGGTTGGCAGTCAAGCACGCTAACCACTACACTACCGAGGCCCCAACTATTACTTTTCTTATGTGAAATTCTGAGCTCACCTTTATCCTAACCATTGTACACATCCCTGTCTTAACTCTGGTTCTTATCCCATTCCAAATTCTTCTATGTATTCTTGTATAAATCCTTAACTTTGTTGAATATTCGTTGAAATTTTTGTAATAATCTTTAACTGAGTCTTAGTCAAAATCCTTGTTGAAATGCTGAATAAAAAAGTGTTTGATCATGAATATTGTTGAATGCTCCTTCAATACCAAAAATGCAAAAATGAATTCTTTGAAAAGTAGATATTCTTAGTGGTAGTAGTTATCTCATGTAGAGCCAACTACGTCGATATACCTATGAGGTAAGCCATGTTGGACTTTGGGTATGGATCAGAGAACTACATGATACCATTCGTCATGTTTTGCCACTCGAATAACAATCGTCGTCAGCCACAATCGCACAAAAAAAAAATGTATGCATGCCACTCGAATTCGTAAACAATAATTAGTACTTAACGCAGTGTGTGACGACTGCGAATCGATACAAAGGCAGCATCCAGACAATGCTGAAATTCGAATGATTTGCTGGAAGCTTGAGTGTTTGCTGCTACTTTTCATAGTTTTTTGAACTCTAGGTAAAAATTGGTTATTTTTGGCCTATCCCGTTTTTAACATTTTTTTTTTAAATATTTTTGGTGCAATATTTGGATATAGTGTGACGCCCTCTATTTACGCGGCTCGATAATACCATCCCCCTTAGAAAGCCTTAAAATGTTGATATTTTGGCCTTTCTCACTCCGTTTTCGAGATATCGCGCTTTTTCTGTTTTTTTCATGTAAGTATTTTATTTATTTTTGGCCTCTCTTATTCTCGTTGGGCACAGCGATTGATACATGTGTTTGCGCATTAATTTTAATGCAGGTGGCACATTCGTAGCTCGTATTTTGACAAGACATTCAATACCAGGGTTTAAATTGCTTTCAGCTGAATAGCAAAAGTAACGAAACTTTTTCTGCGGTAGTGCTACCGACAGTTTTTAAAAACATTGTTATGCTGTTCATTTTGCTTTGCTGTGTGAATTTTGAAAAACAAAGCAAAAGCAGTAGCATTAAAAATAATTTGTTTTACTGCGAAGTGCTAAGAAAGCAATATAAATTATTTTATTGCTTTGCTTTTCATTTTGCTTTTCTAATTCGTCACAGCACTACGACAGCAGCAGTTATTAAGCAGCTTAGTTTCGCTTTGCTTTCGGATGTTGTGTATTCGTTTGGCTTTCGTAATTTCTTCTTCGTCGTTTCTATGCTGCGTCGTTTCAGAGGCGCATGTCTACTTGCATGTTTTTTGTATATAATATGTACACTAGAGTGAGTCGGCCTCCATACAAAAAATAAAGTTTGCAAAAACCACCCCCTATCGGAATCCTCTCGAGGTCAACTTTAAAATAGGGGGTGGCTTTTTCAAATTTTTTTTTCGACCCACTCTAATGTACACTTATGCGCAGTCGTGTATGTATGTTGTTACTTTGAAAAAATGTCGGTAGAACTACAGCAGCAAAATGTTGCTGTTCTTTTACATCCGTCAGCAAAACGAAGTAAAGCAAACGAATTACTGTTTTCGTAGTGCTGCAACAAATAAGAAAAGCAAAATGAAAAGCAAAGCAATAAAATAATTTCTTTTGCTTTCGTAGCACTACGCAGTAAAACAAATTATTTTTAATGATGCTGCTTTTGATGTTGCTGTTCGATTTTCAATAAGCACAGCAAAGTAAAAGCAAAAGCAACTGCATTTTTTTTAGTTGCACTCAAGTTGTTCTCTGGTATATATGTACTATTGAGAATAACTTTAAGATGAATAAAGTCTGAAGTTCTTAACCGTTTCTCAGCTTTCGGAAAAAAGATCCGCTCAAGATTAACTCTGAATTTTCTTATTTAGCTCCTAGGAGTGCTAGGAGTAGTTAAGGAAGTTTAGGTTGAATATTGCATTGAATGTCGTATTTTATCATTACTTGAAGCATTACTTCTAGTTGTAGGGTGAGAAGTAACTTATGACCCACATGACTTTTATACCTCCACGCGTACTGCGTAATGGGTATATTAATTTTTTCACGACGTATGTAACGCCCATAAGGAGACGTGGTAGGTATAGAAAAGTATATATATTCCTGATCAGCATCACCACCTGAGTTGATTAAGCTATATATGCCTGTCTTGACGTTTGTCCGTCTGTCTGTCCACACGATTACAGCCGTAATATTCAAGCTTTATAAAAAGTGAAGATCAAGTTCGAGAATGGGCTAGATCAGATGAAAACCACGCCTACCTCCCATACAACCCAAATAATGAAAAATTTATAAAGGGGCTAATATTTAAGCTGCAATACTGAATTTCGGTATTTGTGTATTATTTATCAAGGCTGAGGTGTGTTGGAAACATTGGCGTCATCCACTCACTAACACGCCCAACTCCTCTATAACCTCAAAATTGAAAACTATATGAAATGGCTTGTGTCGAGGCTAAATAAATAAAATTAGGTACTTATTCACTTTTTATCAAAACTAAGGCGTGTTAGAGAAATGGGTGTCATCCACCAACGAATACGCCACATCCACCTCCCATACAACTCCAAAATTGAAAACTATATAAATAGGCTTCTATCAAAGCTAATAAAGTAATATAAGATATTTATTCATTTTATGTCAAAACTAAAGTGTGTTAGAAAAATGGGCGTCATCCACACACTAACACGCCCACCTCTAATACACCCCAAAATTGAAAACTTTATAAAAAGGCTTCTGTCGAAGCGACAAAAACAAAATTAGGTAAGTCATAAAAATAGTAAAATCTTTTCAATTCTTATACAAAAAGAGCTATAATTAAGGATTGTTTTACACTTGCGAAACGGCCGTGGGGGTATTTTAACTTCGGTCAAGTCGAAGATATACCTTACTAGTTGCCTTTGTGGTAATATATCATATAAGCATCGTAGGAATACTTTATAGTGTCACCCTACGTCATAACAGCTACCTCAATAGTCGGGAATTTTTGTCGAAAAGGTGTTCAACCGACTCCTTAAAGAATTAAAGCGCCTACCGTTCTCTTGATTTATTAAAGAAGGGCTGGAGTTTTCCTTGGAGTAAAGTCATGCTCTTTCTTTATTTTCTTTACAGCGAAGTCAATGATATTTTGACTCCGAAAATATAAGACCATACCGAAAACTAGTGAAATAAGTTGAATTGAATTGGAATAAGTTGAATTTATCCATGCAAACATAAAGATCAAAACTGAGTGGAACTTTAATTTGCGCCTTCTTTGGCATAAACGGGTTAAATCAAATTTTGCTATCTAGTGAAGAGTTTTTACTTTGCGCAACACTTCAATATTTTGCTTTTAATATTCAACAACTTATTTAACTCAATTTTTCCTCCAAGTAATATACAAAATTTTTCAATATTCTTTGATTAATTATGCACATTTCATACAACACCGAAAATTTCCAAGAATATTACCAATTACTCTAGACATGGTAAAATTTGAAATTCTTAAATGTCTGACAGCACAAAGTTGAGAGTAATTCTTAATAAGACGCTGCTGACGGATGCGTTACATAGAAATCGTTTCTTCTTACAATTATCATAATACTTTGCCTTAATGAGCAACACATGTTGTTGTTGCTCGTAACACTGAGTTGAGTTGGTTAGAAAAGGTTAAGAAGTAAAGGTAGCAACTTCATGCAAAAGGTGTTAACGGAGAATATTTTCAAAATTGATTTATGATGTTGTTGCAAAAAGATGACAGCTCGAATTACTGCAGCTGACAACATCCGTCAGCAACTCAACAACATAGTCAGCAGCAGCAGCAGCAACACGAAGCAGGCGAGTAAGTAATCAACACTTGATGTATTTTATGGTATATTAAAAAGTTTTATTTTCTGTTAAAGCTGTAAGAAGATGGAAGAAAGCTTGGCAGATTCTATGTAAAGCAGCACAAAAATAAACAGAATTTACTGTTTAAAAAAAAAAAAAAAAAAAAACGATAATAGTAGAAGCATGAAGCAAATGCTTGTCATTCAAATCGTGGCCAGCGGAAATTTGAAAAGCATTCATAAAGCTTAAGAAATAAACTTAAGCTGTGGGTATTATATTGTGTGCGGTAGGAGGTGGATTATAGGAGAAAATTCAACGCAAATTCTATTTAAAAAATGAAAAGTTTAACAGCTTTTTCAAATCTAATGAGCTGCTTCTTTAAAAAAATAAGCTAAAATTAGTAAATTCTACGAACGATACATTTCTCTAAAAGAACTAAAGTGAATTTCTAAAAACGCTCTTCACATTTGTACACTTAAAAGTCTGCTGCATATAAATACCACTACAGCATTTTATGATTCCCGCTCACATTAGCCACTAATCCGTTTAACTGTTTTTAACTTAATTAACAGTCTTACTGCATGCCTTTAATAGATTTTTCCAAGCTTAACAAAAAGTTATTATATTTTTGCGGTCATTTCAACAATTAAATAATTACGACAAAAGCATAATTTTCAAATCCGCTTATGACAGATAACATTCCGGATAAAAATTTTGCAAAAACAAAAACTAGCTACCATCGTGTCGAAAAAAAAAAAAAAAAAACACCCAACTATAAAATGTTCTCGAGCTAGAAACATAAAACGAAATTAACATAATTTGTGTCCTGACGCAAGCGACAGCAAAACCTCATTAAGAGTGAAGCGAAAATGTGGTTAACAACACTGCTGGCAAAACACCCACTAGGCAAGCAAGCACACACACACACACATACTCACTCACGTACACATAAATACATTTGGCATGTGTGGGTGGCTGCGAGTTGGAGCTCAAACTTGTCCGCAACTTCACACAGCCTTCGCACTGCTGTCAAAGTCATAAAATTAAAATAGCGAATGTGTCGGTAGGGAACAACAGCACAGCTTCAACGTACGCGGCGCGGCGCACTTGATCCGAATAATGTATGCGTTGCTGTTGAAATACGCAACTTTTTTGTTTGTCTGTTTGTTTGCTTGTTTCGCTGTACTTACGTTGTTTGTAGCTGCGTTACGTCGCCTCGTTACGTTATGTTGGCTGCTTGTGTTGTGTTGCGTGACAAACAACGCCTTTGTGTGACGTTGACAAAGTTTTTTAAGCTGGCTGGCTGCTGTCAAACTTTTCTTAATTCGGAATTTTGTTTGTTGGGATGCGGTCTGACAGCTTAGCACGTACAGCGAATGCGTATTAAAATTCTTTTCTGATAAAAAATTTATTGCTAACGGAAATTATGTCATACATATAAATACTGACTTTATGAGGCTGGCATAAAAAATAGATTTGGTCGGAACTGCTATAATTTGTTAACCGCAGATTTTGTGAATTGCTGTCCGTTAAAAGGTGAAGGAAATTTAAATCTATTAAAAAATTGATTGGGCCAATAAACGGTCAAAAACACTCTGCGACAGCTTTCAATTTATTACAAATTTATATTTTTTTTATATGTACATTAGACCGTACCACCTCCTATGCAAAAAAAAGTGCACCAGCGAATATGACGCATTTTTGCAAGACAATTACGAAAAAAACTCGCGTGTAGCAACGTACACGTGGCAGAAGTGAAACTTCTTTAACAGTAAGAAATAAGAGAGATTTTAGTGTGAAATAGAGAAAAAAAGTATCTGAAAAGAAAGTCAATCCATACGAAATGGAATAAAAATCTTTTGATTCAATATTTGCATCCAGGGGCCGTATCGGTTATGGTTTTTATCGAAAGTGTCACATATTAACTTTTATCTCTATGTTTTTTTTTCCAACAAAAATAAAAGTTATTTTGAGCCTTATAGTTTTTGGGCAAAAATAACAGTTACTTTTGACTTTTATTTTATCGGTCGAAAATAACAGTTTTTTTTTGCCGTTTATTTTTTCGGTCAAAAATATTAGGTAGTTTATATTTGTTCAAGTCATTTTACCGACTAAAAAAATGTTGATACAATTATTTTCATCTCATCGGTGAGACATTTTACACATGGTGTCAACAGTTCAATCTGTCAAGCGGCCTTTAAAACCAACACAAAGTGCTTGATAATTTTGACCGAAAAAACTAAAGATAAAATAAAAGTCAAAAGAACCTTTATTTTTCCTAGAAAAATACAAGGCAAAAAATAACACTTAAATTTTAACTTTTAAGGAATCAGTCTTAAATTTAAAAGGAACTTAATATTCATGAGGCTAAGGAAATTTTTTAACATAATGGTATATTTGAAAAAGTCTTTCAACAATTTTTTCATTTGAAAATTGTAAAATAACAGTTATTTTCGGTACTTGTTTTAGTTCAGTTGGTGTTTTAGTTGCTTTCGAATTTCTTCTCAACATTGTCACTTTTTGAATGCTAGATTGCATTTGCATAGTACTCATTGAAGGAGCCTCCGAAAGCAGAGACAAATCTTGTTGATTATTGTGTTTTGCTTCCTGATCATAATAATTGCTATGTTGAGTGAGGGCCTCGTAAAGCAGCGAACGTTGATTGTCGAGTGTATCAACTTGGTTGGCTATAAAATTTTGTTGAGATGATGGCTGAGTTCCAAAATACATTTTAACAAAGCATCAGTGTGTTTTTTGGGGATTGGTTCTTTGTAGATTCACCAAAATACACTGATGTTTCGTAAAAATGCATTTTGGAACTCAGCCCATGTTGCAATCACCTTACCTTCATCATTAGTTGCAGACCCAGCTGCGGTTGCATTCTTAAGAGCTCTAATTCGTTTTCTACATATATCTACGAACGCGTTCTGCTCCTGTTTTAGCTATTTTTCTATTTTTTTCTCCGTGCATACTTGTAGGATGAAAGTTAATGTTACGGTTATGTTAATAATGTATTGTTAAGGTTAATGTAATGTTAAAGTTAATTATGTTATTTTCAGTATGTTATGCGTTCAGTTTTAATTACATTTTGTTTGATAATAGTAATGTGTTTACATGGCGTATTGGTATAGATTCCGACTTAACAGCAACGATGTTCGGGGTTCAATTCTCAACAGCGGCAATAATTTTTTTAAATTTTCATATGAATTGAAAACGTTAGCCTAGCGTCACGAATAAGAGACCTTAAAATTTCACTAGCCGCCAAAGAAGTTTCACTTCAAAAAGTTTTTTTTTCTACCGAGCTCTTAAAATATTATTAGTCTTTTGGTCAGAAAGAATATCGATTTTTCCACTAGAACTAATTTTAAAATATTTTTGAAAATTTTTTGCCGAAGTTAGGGCTCCCTTTTTCATTTTCATCATATCTTCGGTATTAAAAGTCTGATCATATTGAATGACATATCGATGTTTTTGTTTAAAATAGACTAATTATTTTTTTTCCATTATAAAAAAAAAAATCTTCCTAATAGTTGATTTTGAGGAATTCAAAAATTTACACACTTCAAAAATTCAATATTCAATTATCAGATATTTGTCACGACTACGCCATGGTAGCCAAGTGCGTATTTATCGCAAAATGGATGCAATCGTTAATCTCTTATTGAACATAAGTAGGCAAAATTAATTATGCAGAATTTCTAGTGTGGGCAAGTACTTCCACGAGAGATCAACAAACCTGAGTCCCAAAATTATGAGTTTTACTGTGAAATATGAGTGTCAGATAAAAGTGTATGTATGAAGTGTTATAGTGGTGCAATTAATTTTTTGAGTCTTTTGATAGTACTTTTGAAAGTACTTGAATGCAGTTAAGGGGGGTGATTAGAATATGTTTTATTTGAATATGACATACAAAATTTCATTGTCATAGGAGCTCTCTTTTTCTATTTTCGTACCAATTATGTATGGGATGAATGCACTGTGTGTTGTTTTAATTGACATATAATATTAGTAATAAAAGACGGTATAATAGACGGTATTTTCTTAAAAAAAAAAATTGTATTTTTTTTATTGAAGAATTTTGACGTTTTCCGTAGAAGTGCTCAATCTTTTCTGAAATGGAAACGCGCATATCTTTAAAACGGTAACTCTTTCGGTAAAAATGTTAAGGACAGTTTTGAAGAAAATTGTTGGATCTATAATTTTCATCTGAATGATTTTAATCTAGGGATTACATTAACGAAGTTACCATCTTTGGTAATCTTTGAATCCGAATATCTTTGGATGTGCACATGTAATTGTTGTGATCTGTTCAGAGGTGGGTTATTTTATTTTACTTAAGGTATGTGCAAAAATTCAGCAAAATCGGATTGTTTTTGAAGACAAATACAAAGTAACTGAACTATTGAAAACCTTGTTTTTTGTTAAAAAAGCCCTGTTTTCGAAGAAATAATTAACCCCCTTACGTAACTCTTTGAGCAAAAAATGGTCTCAAAATGTAAAAAACCATCTATTGCAAATATTTAAATGCAGTTACTACACAGGAATTGAATTTAGTTTAAGAGTTATAAGAAAAAATTGGTGACTTAAAGGTGAATTTTACCTTGAATTTCTCTCTTATTTGACCTAATGCGATAAAACTGAGTATGAGGGCATAATATATAGACCATGCACTACTAGAAACCGTTGAGATATTTGAGGTTATTCCATTTGACCCTTAAATTGTCGCACAGTGTTATCAACAATAAAACTGGTTTACTCATACATTATTTTGTAATTTGGCTCACTTAATTTAAAGGTTTTTTTTACTGCGAAGTAAAAGAGGCCTCGCCAACTTGATGTCACCGACGCACAGTGCTTTGTCCCCATATAGTGAATCGGCAAAATTAGAGAAGTTATCGCAGAAAAATGAAATTTGGTGTGCTGGTTCAAAATATGTTAATTAAGAAAAATTCGAAGTTTCGGAAAAATTGGTGCAAGGACATGACTACCTCCCATACACCTTTAAATTTAAAAGTTTAATTTTGGCTATAATTGTATATAGAATAAATCGAAAGTTGGTTACTATCTGTTAAAATATGTCTTTTAGCTTAGTGGTTAATTTTGTTTCATTCGGTGCAAGGACATGACTACCTACCATATATAATTTTTCTCAAAAATTAAATTGTAACTGCATTAGTGATCAGAATGTACTAAAAACTTATAAATAATTATAAAACTATATTTTCGGGCTCTCTGGGAAATTTCGCTTCATTCGCTACATGGACATGACCATCTCCCATATATCATTTTTACCAAAAACTAAATTTTAGCTACATTTGTGATCAGAATGCACTGAAAACTTAAAACAACTTATAAAACTATATTTTTGGGCTCTCTAAGAATTTTCGCTTCATTCGATACAAGGACATGACCATCTCCCATATATCCTTTTTAAAAAAACTAATTTTTAGCTACATTTGTGATCAGAATGCAAATAATTTAATATTCTCTTTAAAAAGGGTCATAAATATATTTGTTTCTAAATTTGCTCAACTAAATATTTTAGTTTTAAAGTTTAACTTTTTTACTTAGATTAAAAAGAATATCAATACACAACTTACATTGCCTGGGTCGAAAAATTTCCAATTCAACCACTTAGAATACTTTTTATCGAAGAATTGTCTATTGGATCTACTCTCGCTCCAATATTTTTTTATTTTATTGTCAAACAATTTAATTTTTCTTTGCAACACTTCTTTTTCAAGACTTGAATCCCCAATTTTGCCTTTTATAAATTTATATACTTCTGGGCTCTTATTTTTTGAAGACACTGATAACCAAAAAACAACTATAAAAAACAAAAAAACAAATTGGCCATTTCAGCCCTTGAAAGGACTTTGACCGAGCTTCTTAGGATCGATTGTGTTGTGTGTGTTATTAAATTTTTGCACACAATTGACCGAGAACTGGACCTTCATGTTTTATGCCGACTCCGAACGGCTCATGTTCTCAAGAAGCTTTACATGGCATTATTTACTCTCTGAGGTTTGCCATTGTCTGCAGAGAGGTGGTGACCGATCAGAAAAATTTTTTATTGAAAAAACTTTTCGCCACGGCTGGGGATCGAACCCGGGCTCCGAGCATGCTAAGCCACACACTTAACCTGCATGCCACGGTCACCACCAAACAACTATATCGGAATTAATAAAACAATTTGTCATTATCGAAAAATATTGCTTCACAACTAGTAAATAAATTTGACAGAATAGTTTTATTATGCATATACATATATAGAGATGAACCAGTGAGATTATTTAACTCACGAGGGCTCACTATTAGATTATAATGATTACTGCAGCACGAGGTTATTTCAATATTGACTAGGTATTCATTTAATGTTTTAGAGGTTATTCCACAATTAATTCAAATATTATTGATTCAAAAATGGTGAAAACTTCAAAACAATCGCAAACTATTAGAAAATAATCACGTTAAACTGAAATAAACACGCTCTCATCTCTTGCTCAAATATACAAAATAACGGAAAATAGCAAAATGTAAATAACAAGAATTCACGGAGTTAATGAGTTGAAACATAGGAAAACCAATGAAACGAAAAGCAAAAAGGAAAACATGAATTAGCTGTTTACAAACAAATTTTGATTACTTGATACTTTTTACTGGATGTCGTTCGTTTACTTTTTGTGATATTTTTTAATGAGAGAGTAAAATCATTCTTACTCTCCCAGTAAAAGTTACTTTATATTTTTAACTCGAAAAGTTCTTAAACAGATCTACAGTCAATAAAATTGCACAGCTTGCAAAAATTGAATTGAACATTGAACGTCGCTGGAGCCCTTAACTTGGAAAAAAATTATATAATCATATTTTTGGTCTTTGTAAAACTCAAAAATATAGATGTTTTCAAAAAATACAAAATTTCAAATTTCCGGTTAAAAATCTTAAATTTTTTTTTAATAGTGGTTAGATTTGTTAACAAAGTATATAAATGAAAAATAAAAAATCGCCTACTTTTTATTTATATAATTTTTTAATTTTTTCAAAGTTTGCAAAACTTTAGGGTTTCCGTCAAAAAAAATAAATATATTCTTTCAATTTTTGGTAAGTTTTTGTCACTATTTAATAAAAATTATACACTACATCAAAATTTTATTCATTTTTAATAGTAATAAAAACAAAAAAATTGTATAAACTTTTTTTTTTTTAATTTTGGCAGTACCATAAACTTAGGTCTTTGCAACTTTTTCTGAAACTTAGGAAATATGTCTCAAAAAATTCATATCATTTTTACATTTCCGGGTGAAAAATCTAAAGCTTGTCCACATATTCCATTTAAGCCCTTTCAAGTGTACTAATATCAAAAATAAAAAATTACCTATTCTTCCAAAAAAAAAATTCTCACTCTATCAAACTTTTGCATTTTGGGAATTCCAAACAAAAAATCGCAAAAGTTTTCGATGGCACAAACAACTTTTCTATATAAAATATTTACAAACAATTATTTTTGGTTTTTTGTACCTATAGTTATAAACAAAACTGTTAAGTTTCAAAGCAATACAATATAAAATGAAATTTTTAAAAAAAAAATTTGTAACACAGTAAAAACAGTTTTTCCGTTCAACAGTTTTATCTCAAACGTTTTCTGACTTTAGCGCCCTCTACTGTTAACAAAAAGACGAGATGATAAATTCTATTAACGAATTTATTTAAGGTACTTCCCAATCAGCAAGAAACGCTCTAAATTTGGCTTATACAGCGAATTCTCTAAGCTGCTTTGCAGTGTAAGCAGCCCAAAATTTAAGTAATTTTTCGTACTTTGAGGTATCAACAAGAACGTTGCATAGACTGCTAAGCAGCTTTCTAATCGAACTTCAAAAACTTTTTTTTTTAAAAAAAATATTTTCCTTGTTTTATTTCTGATTTTAATTTTTATATTTTTTATATTATTTTATTTTCTTCTTTTTCTACCATTACCGCTTTTGTTCTCAACTTGTACCATCTGATTCGCAGTGAAAAAACTTTTTTATTAAAATGTTGCCTTTGCCAGGGTTCGATCCCGTGTCTCGCCGATTTGAAGTCCGACGCCTTAGCCATTCTGCCATGTAGCTTTATATCGAAACGAAGATTTTTCATTTATACAGCTAATTCTGTCGTAGGTACCCATAAGCAGCGTTAAGGTGCAAAATTAGGTTCAATCGAACCATTAAGCAGCTTTAAGTTCAAAATAAATGTAAAGAAGACGCACAAGCGGCACTTCAGAACTCCTTTCGAACTTAATTATCTTAAACCTGCACAGAAGTATAACTTGTAACTTTTGGAACTACAAGATCTATTGCCTGAAATTGACACCATAAAGCAGCTTTAGGTGTGGCAAGTTCCACAACGTACCTTTAAGCAGCTCTAGGTGTGTCGAGTTCTACAACGGACCATAAAGCAGCTTCGAAGTGCCATGGAACTTATTTTGCCGCTTAAAACAGCTTTAAAGGGAACTCAAACGCAAATTTTTACTCATTTTGCTGGTTGGGTTTGTTAGCTTTACAAAAATGTATATTACTTAAATATTCTAAGCACTTTATTTTATTTTAATTTTGCCTATGGAACAAAGCACTGTGCGACGTCCACATGTGGTCTAGCGCCGCCACTGCAAGGCAAGATATTGCAAATTATCGACCGATAGCTAAATTATCACTTATTCCAAAAATATTTAAATCTCTGGTAAAAAACAAAATTTATACCTCCATTAAAACCAGATTGTCTCAGAAGCAGCACGGATTTGTGTCTGCTAAATCTACCTCTACTAATCTAACCCTTTTTACACACTTTCTGTGCAATAATATGGAAAAAGGTCATGAAATCTTTCTAATAATAAACTTAGTAACCTCAGATTTCGTTCCTCGTTACTACTATGGTTAGAGAGCTACCTTGTTGGTCGTCAGCGGTATGTTCAGATTGGTAAAAATACGTCTAAATACATTGAAAATTATTCGGGGGTACCCCAAGGTAGCCAGCCACCTAGGTCCCCTGTTGTTTGTTCTATTCATCAACGATCTTCTGAATTATGCTAGCTTTTCTGAGTGTCTGATGTATGCTGATGATGTTAAGATCTTTAGATGTGTGGGCTTTTTCTATGAAAAACAAACTTTTCGAAGGATCATATGCTATTAATTCCGTATTACTACAGAGAGTCGAATTGAGGAAAGATTTAGGAGTTTAATTTGAGCAAAAGTTAAGCTTTGCCAAACATTTTGATGCTAATATATCAAAAGCGAATGCGATGATGGGATTTCTATTGCGCAATACTAGGGAGTTCTCTGATCCTTTTACCGGGAGGACCATTTTCTTTTCAATTGTCAAATCGGTTTTAGAATACAACTGTATTGTCTGGGACACTCAATATTCCAATAATATTAAAAGAATTGAAAATATTCAAAGGCGATTCACTATGTCAGCAATTTGCAAGCTCCACTGGGATTTTATGCCTTCTTATGAAGCCCGATGCGCTCTACTTGGACTTAAACCATTGGAGTACCGGCGAAAGTATGTTTTCGCCTTATTTGCCAGGAATTTTGTGATGAATCACATTGATTGTGCTCTACTTCTAGCTCTTTTCAAATTTAATGCACCTGAAAGAAATTAAAGGCAAAGGCAATTGTTCTACATACCATACAAAAGGACTAATTATGGCAGATGTGAGCCAGTTTACAATATGACTATGACGTTCAACACTATATAACTAACTCGATTCAAATCACCCAAAATAGGGTAGCATTTAAGAACGATGACGTGTAAAATTAATTTTATGTACTTACGTTTAATTTATGTACTTATTGTAACTGTATAACAATAATTGTCAGTAGTTGATTAAATAAATAAATAAAATGTTGAACACAAGCCCCGTGTCCTGTTTATTATCCTCACGATCAACAAAAGCAAAATTTTATTCATAAAACCATGGATTAATAACATAACATCGCTCATTGCGTCCAAGACTGTCACAGTTAAAGATGGAAATTTTCGGAAAATACCATTTTTATACAGATATAAACTCGAATAATTGAAGAGAAATTATGCTACAAGAACTAATAACGGGATGGTTGATAATGTAATAATATAATAAAAAACTTTGATTTTTGATTTTATAACTGTGATTCTCAGAAATAAAATTTCCTTATGGTAATCTATAATTTTATGAAAAGGACGTATTCGAATAAGAAGAGGTTGTCATATCGATATAAAATTTGAAAAATATGATTTTCTACGTTGTATTTGAGGAGTTTACATTCAAAACCAGATAAGTCACACAGATCGAATTATTGGGAAATCGAAAGAAACCGTCCTAATTTTGTTAGACATTTTTTATAAACAAACCAATTATGCAAAATTGTGCTCCACAGGAATAGATATATTATGCGAAAAAAGAAATAGTCTCATAGTGCTAAAAAATTCGTATTTTCAATTTGAAATGTGAACTTGTCTGGTTTTGAAAGTTAAAAATGTATCAAAATTTGGATTCCGCCGTGCGGGGTCCCAATAGTTAGAGGAACTCATTAAAATGATTTCTGCATACTTTTTTTTTCAAATCGATGGAAAACATCCAAAGCAATTATTCGGATTCTCATGAAGATCACTTTTAGTAAAAAAAAAATGTTTTTTGCTTTTATTTTTTACAGAACGCATACCAAAAATCCACTCAAATGTTACTCATACCAACGTTTTGAACTAAAAAAGTTATTAAAATTTTAATGAAATGAAAACTTGTTTGGACTTATCTGGCTTTGATTGAAAATTTACAGTCGACATGTCTGCTTCTGATTGAAAAGGAGATGTTTTAATGCATTTTTTGCTAGGATTTTTATAAGTTTTATCAAAGAGGAATTTTATGGATCGATAAATTGTAATATTAGCTTTACAAATGGCAGTTCTAACTAAAATTTTTTTTCCTGTGATTTATCTGGATTTGAATGTAAACTCCTCATTGATTTTTGCGATAAAATTAATTTTGAGAAATATATTATTTTGAATTTTGTGTAAAAAGTTGCTGCTTCATTCAATATTCAATACAATCAAGATAAATACAACCCCGACGGTATTGCGAACAATTAAAAACAAACACATTTGTTCCACAACAGCAGATATAAAACTCATAAAGAAATCTCACACTTTTCTGTGGCAATTAAATGCATGCAAGTCAAACTCAGACAGCAACAATTCATTCTTTAGTGGTCAACAAATCGAGCGGCTACTCAAACCCAGTCCATACCACCCACTATGGAAAGTACACTTACACTGCACATGAGTGAGAGAGAGATGGAAAGAGAGACGGACAAAATAAATTAACCACTATAAATGCAAAACATACTGAAGTGTCCAAAAGTTTGTCCAACCGGTTTTTGTGTTAAAAAGAGGGTTTGATTTATGTTGCAGGACATTGCCGTGGAATATGAGGCAAAATGATGCATAAAAACGATAGCCAGAACCAAGCAAGCAAACTAGCAAGAATTTTGTGATTTTGAGCAAAGCACTTGAAATGCAGATTCATTCGTTCTGGCTTGTTTTTGGTCAGTTATTGAAGAAACTACATATGTTCATAGTTTGACTAGATTTTGGCAGCAAACAGCTGAACAGTTGCATAAATTTTCATGAGAACAATTAAGTTTAATTGTGCTATCTACAAATTGATGAGCAATTTAAATGCATTTGCAATGGCAGCGCGTTAAGTTTACCTGTTTCGGACAAAACAGCCGTCACACACAGCTGTTAAAATCAGGTCAACCGGATTGGCAATTAAAAGCCAAACAACTAAGTAGCAGCGTTTTTTTCCCCACACTTCCGCCATAATATGGCAAATATTTGCTGCTCTATCGCATTCATCTTTTTTGATTGCCTTTCAACTGGAATCGATCGGACGAACATAATAAGTGCAACACGTTTTGGCCAACAACTGGCAGATTGAAGCCAATTGAGAGAAGTTAAAATAACATAATTGCTTCAACGTAAACATGAACAGCTTAAGCTGCTGCTGCAAAGCCA